>JADLZN010011969.1:0-113216 GCA_018155175.1 Sinocyclocheilus anophthalmus | reverse complement strand
AGCTCTCTAATTTAATTAGAGAGCTCTGCAATTGTGTTCTTACTAGTCAGGACTGAATTAGAGAGGTCTTTAACAATTATGATTATAGAGCTCTTTAATACAATTTTTACTAGTAACGGTTGAATTAGAGAGCTCTAATTCAATTACAGAGCTCTGCAATTAAGCATATCTTTTGTTTTTTTTAAATTAGAGAGCTCTCTAATTGTAATTGTTACTATTAAGAATTCAGTTGTAGAGCTCTCTAATTGTAATACAAGTAAAAATTCAGTTGTAGAGCTCTGTAATTAAAAATGAATGGAAGTCATTGGAATAGATACTAGGGTTGTGTCATTCACGGTGTGGGGTGGGTTGAGAGCTCTTAATCGAGGTAGTACGTAGTGGGGAAGACGAATAGAGAGCTCGTCTAACTGGTGAACTAGGCGTGTTTCCATTACCCTTCAAATTGCGCAAATTGAAATTGTGAATTGAAAATACGCCTAATGGAAAAGCGGCAATTTCGCCAAAACTCCCATATATCGCAAAAAGTATTTACGCTTGCATGAGGTTGTTTTTCAGGCAATGCGAAAAAGGATTAATTCGCAAACTGCAATGGAAACGGCTTTTTCGCGTTTACAGGTCACATGGCGTATGTAAAAGTCATATGATCATTCTTCAATACTATAACCTCCAAGACACACTTCATAAGTGGCCGCGCTCCAGCAAAAGGGGCTTTCCCTGCCATTAATGCTTAGACAATTTACACTACACACGTCTGCGGTGCAATGTGGCTCTGATACGGCCACTGAAGCCGATTCGGTCACTCACGCTTTGTGTTTATGTTTTTATACATGCTATGATTTATTTCCAGCCAGCGCCACGCACGTTCTGAAGCGCTCTCAGTTGCTGCTCTGTATAAGATACACACACAACGCCTCCTTTGAAATAATATAGCCAAAATCCGTCCAACCCCTAAATCCGATGCCACGCTTATCGCGGGGCAAAAGGTTACGTTTTAGGTCCGCGCAACATTAGGTTATGGAAACTCCGTCATTTCGGCAATACTTTTTTATCAGCATTTATAAAATATTGCAAAAGTTTTTGTGCAAATCTGTAATGGAAACGCGCCTATTGTTACTCGTAAGAATTTAATTGAAGAGCTCTCTAATTGAATTGTTACTAGTAAAAATGCAGTTACGACGAGTAACACTGGGATTATTTTAAGCTAAAATGGCTTGCCATATAGCAGCGCATGTGCATTCAGTGAACCGGGTAACTGTGGACTGTTTCATGCTGTCAAAGAATGACTAAACCTCGAGCCAATAGCCTTCGAGTTTGAGATGTGACGGAGCACGTGATTTGTTGTAGTGAACGAATACGCCCTTCACTGAACGAGTTTCTTTCGAGTCTGAACGAGAGAGATCTTCTCCTTCGTGAATGAAATGACTGAACCAGTGTTGCCAACTTAGCAGTTTTGTTGCAAAATTTTCCAACTTTTCAGACTACCCTAGCAACTTTTTCTTCCAAAAGCACCTAGCAACAAATTTAGCAATTTAAAAAAAATGTATTTGGCAACCTTTAGCAACTTTTGATAAGTGACTCAGACAATAAAAAGGCACTCATTTTCCATCCAAATTACACAAAAAGAAACCACAGATGCCTAGCAGTACACACATCACGAGAATTGAGTTAGCTGCTATTTGCAATTGTTAAATTTAATAATAATAATCGAATAATTTGATAATTGAATAATTGTTTATTTATGATACACTTTGTTAGTAGCTTGTACCTGCGATCGTTGATCAGTTAGTATACTGTAAGAAAAATGGAAAATCTTTCAGAACATCATCCATTGTAACCCGAAAACACAATGCGTAATTTAAAATACAGGTAAAAATCCATTACGGAAAATTATTTTATATTAACAGTAGATTGTGGCTTATTTTTACAGACGTTTCTTAGAGTGTAGCATACTAACTAACTACTAATACACTGCTTAAAGCACAACAGTTGAGAATGTGTAGAATTACTAGTTTACTAGCTACTAAAAAAAACTTAAATTGAAATCATTCAAAAATGTGCACGTTTTCAATAATTCAATGTATTTAAAAATACAGTTATTTATATTTTAATATTATATCATGCATATTATTTTACAAACAAATCTAAATGAACATATATCAAATATATTTTTTCACAACGTCAGTTGTGGCAACTCGAGCAACAATCGACCTTCCTTTAGCAACTTTTCTCTGAAACTGAGTTGGCAACACTGAACTGAACTGGTAAATATCTCGTTCAGGAATGATAGGAATGAGAGTGGAAAAAATAATAATAATAAAGCGAATGCAAAGCGCAGTTATGGTACCTGTTCACCTAGCTTGTTATCTACAGAAACATAACTCAACCTTTAATCTCGGATTTATGAATGTGTAAATGTCTGACCAAACAATTAAAATGTTAATTATGCAAGAAAACCTCGTGCTTTGGTCATCTGAACGACTTATTTAGACTCAGAGCGGGGAGCTAACGGCTCTCGGGAGACATGTGCGGTGATATGCCACTGAAAACTATCTTTTTATTTCACATTTACACTGATAATAGACGTACCATTGACTTAAACTACTCGCGTCGTAGAGTAAAGGCACGTGGACTGAAGTAATGAGATGGAGAAGCCGTTGGAGGGAAGTCCTCTAGCCTTTAGCATCGGACAGCGGCTGTCACTAGGTTTATTTTTTTATTGAAAACATCGATTTATTACAATGAAAAATAGCCTTTAGCAATGATCAAGAACACAAAACCTGGGAAAGCGAGGGATTTAGAATAATAACAAGGTAAAGAAAGCAAGTATCAAGATAAAACCACATCAAATAAGAGTAAAATACGATAATAAAATATCAAAAACTAAATGATAATACAGATAAATAACAAAGAAAATAAATCATTTTCTTTACTTTTCTCTTTGACTCAAGTAGGAGTTAAGAAAGCTCTTCTAAAGATTCCATCTCAGTTCACAGATGATTCAAAACCTTATTTAAAGTTGTTTTAACTGCTTTTTTGTTTCTTTTTGGGATTCAGCGAAACTTTTTAATTCGGAGCAAAATGCAATACAATCTGGTTTAGAAGCTGTAACTTTTACACTTATGAATATGGCCTTTTCCATGCAAGCACAGGATTTTAATAGCATTATTTAAAAGAGCAGATCCAGTGTTACACAACAAAAACAGCACCATTTCTTCTGTGATAGCAATAAGGTTATTAAAGGAAGTAAAGAACTGTTAGTAAATTAACAATCGGTCCCTTTTTAGATTCTCTTTGCCACCTGGAAAATTCTCAGTCCCTCAAAGTGTATAATGGCCGGGAAGCAAGAAAACACACAATCAATGGTATTCTCAATACTTCAACTTTATTCATAGATACAAGGATATTATATATGCATATGTCGAGGGTAGTTTCGACCCTTTAACCAATGAGGATATAGATGACATACATATAGGATGTTGGCCAAGAATATGTGTTTATATAAAATGGCCACATGTACAGGAAGATATGGACATATTAGGAATAAACTTGGCGAAGGATGCTGAACTATCTTCATAGTTCATCACGAACCCCTTTACCTTGGAGTCCTAGCTATCATGTCCTCATTTGAACATTTGAACCCAGAAAAGCTAATGCATACATGTGCGCATGCGTACCTCGACTATGAGTAAGAGATATTAAAACATAATACAAGAGAGAGAGAGAACGGATGGAGGAGGGGGATTCAGAAAGAAAACAACAGTGCGCTGTACAGGGAGGGCGAGTGGAGAGAAGGAGAGAAGAAAAGGAGGGGGTGAAAACATCTGGAACCAATAAAAAGACAGAAGAGTGTTTTCTAACAAGAACAAAGTTGAAATCTCAACCCAGAGTGGTACTATAAAGAACAAATGAAGCACTGATTCATTTTCAGATCCACAAAGAGAGCATTCTGGATGAATATCCATACATTTAGATAAAGATAACTTGCAGGGGTAAAAATTGCGAAGGATTTTAAGATGGATTTCTTTAACTTTGTTTGGTATCACAAGATTATTACGAACAGACCATATGTTACACAAAGATAAAGAAGGATAAATCCGTGAAGTCATTGCTATAGGAGCAATACTGCTTATAGAGATTAATGTTCTTCTGATATGAATATTATTGCATTTTTTTATCTAACAAGTCAGTACCACCTATCATTAATCGAGGAATGTCTTCCTTTAAAGAAGAGTGTTGTACGGATGATTTAATAAGCTGTAGAAGTTTAGGCGGAATGCCATTGATTATCCTCAAAAATTCTCTACGAGTAATATTAATACTATTTTCCTTACTGAATTTTTCATAACTAATCAGAGTCCCATCCGTATTTATACATTTTGAAATAAAGAGTATATTCTTTTCTACACATTCTTTATTAAATATCATCCTGTTTTTATACAGGATATATTGATTATTCCATACGGTGCATTTGTGAGGTGAAAAATTGTGTTTAAAAGCCAGTTTCCAAGAATCCAGGGCTTGCTTGTGAAAATCTGATAATTGGATCGGTAATTAATTACAGTTAAAATGACAACTTGGCAAAAACTTTAAGCCACCACAACGGTTAAATAAAAAGTTTGGAATGGAAAACCAGGGAGCATTTCCTCCAAGCATACATTGTTTGACCCAGTTCATTTCAAACACCTGGTTGAGAGTTGTGAAATCAACAGCATTAAAGCCTCCTTCAGCACGGTCCCTAATCATTGTTTTCCTTTTGATATATTCAGTCTAGTTTTTCCAAATAAATTTGAACGAGAGCGAGTCAATTGACGTTGCTGGTTTTTTGTCCACATATAACGATAAAGCCGGGTAAACCGTTCTTGAGAATCCTTCCGCTTTTGAAAGCAATGTCCTTCCTTGTATAATTAAGTCCCTTTGGTTTTTGTTATCTTGTTATCTGTAGCTTAGGGGTAAAGTTGTCATCCAGTCTTTCCTTCACTGATTTTTTAATTGTTATTCGGAGATATTTCACTGACTGCTTGACCTTAATTCCATTGATAACAGTTTTGTTAGAATCATGAACGGCAAGTATTTCACTCTTGTCTGTGTTGATTAGGAGGTCTGAAGCTTTTGAAAAAAGATCCATTCCTTTCAGGACCTGGTTTTCATCTTTAAGAAAAATACATGTCATCTGCTAACTGAGATGTTAAAATAACATCTTCACCTATTCTTATACCCTCAACATTAATACAATTTACAGTATAAAGATTCAATAATTCTGCTGCAATTAAGAACAAAAAGGGGGAATTCGGGCAACCCTGTTGAATACCTCTACCAAGTACGAAGCGCTTAGATGTACCTTCTGCGAGGGAAACACTACTGTTTATACCTTTATATATAGTTCTGACCATATTCTTAAATTTAAATCCAAATTTATCTAAGGGTGTATATATAAATTCATGTTCAATAGAGTCAAATGCCTTATAGAAGTTTAGGAACAGAATAATGGCACCTTCTTCAATAAGATCAGAGTAGTCCATCATATCCAATATAAGACGTATATTATTAGAAATATGTCTACCTTTGATAAAGCCTGATTGTGTTATTGTAATATCTTCTAGACAAGGTTTTAATCTTTTTGCAAACAACGAGGTTAACAATTTATAATCAGAATTTAGGAGCGTGATAGGCCGCCAATTTTCAATGTGACGATTATCTTTATTTGGTTTTGGCAAAAGTGTAATAAGACCTTGTTTCATAGTTTCCGTTAATTCACCAGAAATGAAACAATCTTTAAATACAGTGAAAATCAAATCTCTTAAATCTTTCCAAAAAGTTCTATAAAACTCAAATGGCAAGCCATCAGGGCCAGGACTTTTATTGAAAGGAGTTTTGGATAAAACACAATCTTAACTCTTCAAAAGTTATGGGATTTTCACAACTATTAAAACTCTGGGAAGATATTTTAGGTCTAAACTGATCAACTCTATCGAAAAATAATTCACATTCACTATCATTAAATGATGAGGGGTAAAGGTTTTTATAAAAGTTATAAATGTACGTATGTATAATTTGGCTGTCAGAAGTAAAAGTGTTGTTTACAAAAAGATTTTGTATTTTATTGAAAAATAATTGGAATTTTTTTCACCATATTCAAGCCATTTGGCTCTTGCTCTTTCTATGTAGCGTTTATCAAGATTCTCTTGTAAAGCATGAAGATTTATTAAGTCCTCTTCGTTAAGCAGTGGTTTTTTTGAGAAAGTCATTAATTTTGCTTAATGTATTATTATGAATTTGTACTTTCTTTTTAGCCTGTTCTTTTCCATATTTAATTGAATAGCTTCTGCACTCGTTTTTTAATAGTTCCCATTTTAAGGATGTAGATATCTGTCATATTTTGTTGTATTGCCACAATATACGGGTCTTGATCCAAAAATGAACAATTCAGTTTCCAATATCCTGAATTTCTATTATTTGTTTTCTTAGCATTTGAAAGGAGCAAAGAAATTCCAGCATGGTCTGTTAAAGGAGCCGGAGAGATTTCACAAGAGTAGATGAATGGAGATAAAAATTCTGAAATCAACCAAAGATCTATTCGAGACTTTTTAGACATATCAGGTTTGAACCAGGTGAATGAATCAATTGAAGAAGGGTGAAGAAACCTAAAGGAATCCATGAGTGATAAATTATTGCAAAAATCAGTAATGACAGGGTTAATAATATGACTAGTGTTCCTTGAGGGAAACCTGTCCATATTATTATTATTATTAGGAGCCTTATTGAAATCCCCACCCGTAGCAAAAGCTGTGGGAATTTACCTTTTAATTGTGAGATCTTATATGATAGTTCTTGCAAATGGGCATTATTTGCAGCAGAATTATTGTAACCATACACATTTCCTATAATAAACAAAAACTCATCAAACTCTGACAGTTACAATCCATCTACCCTCAACAGAAAAGTGAGATTCTAGGATATTCCCTTTAAAATGTCTTTCAAAAAGAATGGCTACACCACCAGAGTGATTAGTACAATGATTGAAATGGACTTTGCCTCCCCACTGATTTTGCCAAAATCTTTCATCTGTGTTACTTGAGTATGTTTCTTGAAGAAAGTAAATGTTCTTTTTTAAAGAATGACAAAATAAAAATAAAACTTTTCTCTTAGTAATATCTCGAATCCCTCGAACATTAATTGAAAAAAATGACAATGAAAACATTATAACTGCTTATCAAAAGAACAGAATAGTTTGTTAAACAAGTGCAAACTCTTAACAAAAACGGTACTCTTCGATGGTGGGGTCTATGGTGCTTAAATATAGTCTACCAATAGCCTATTAACTTTCCCCCCTTCTCTTTTATTTTTTAACTCCTTAATTTAGGTGGACAACCCACTAATTACAACTAAAGTGAACAAAATGAAAAATGAATAACTCTGCTTCAACATTCACAAAACAAAAATCATATGTCTTTTAGTAGACTATACAGAAGAGCGATTTCACAAGAAGAAGTTAGTTATCACCTTCGTTCAAGTCATCTACTGAAATTCTTTTACCCTCTATGATGGCAAAAGGCCCTTTGAATCCAGCGATCTTCTTTTGCCGTCTGGCATTCTCCACCAGAGGCCATAGCTTGGCTCTTGCATCTTTGACATTTAGTGTAAGATCCTCAGTGATTTTAATGTTCTTTTGTTTGAGAACCTCTGAATTTTTGGCGTCGATCCAAATGCGGTCTCGTGTCGTGCGCGCCAAGAATTGCACGATGATACGGCGAGGTTGTGAGGAACCGAAACCATTTTTTTGGTCTGGGACCCAAGCGGTGAGCAACATCCACCGAGTTTTGCAGAGTATTGGCAATAGTAGGAGAGATGCGTGATCGAAGATCAATTACCGTCATCTTGACATTCTCTTGGTCCTGTTCCGGGATTCCTGAAATTTTCAAATTCCAGCGTCTTTGATAGGATTCAAGTTCGTTCACCCTGTTTCGCAGCATCTTATTCTCCGCAGTTTTCGCTGATATATTCTCCTCCGCCATGTCCAATCTGCCGTTTATCCCACTCACTTGATCTTTGATTTCTTTCACAGCGCTCTCAACAGACACCAATTTCTCTAGAAATGACTGTTGTGTTTCTCCAATTTTGTTGATTGCATCTAGAAGGGTGTTGTTAGAGACTGTTTCAGGTATTTCCACTCTTATTGCTTTTTTTGCTGGACTGTTCACCGGTGTCTCTCCTGACTATTTTCCAGCTCGACGGTGGGATGTTTCACATAGTCGTGGATCCGTTTAATCCTTTCCCCCTCAGTTTCCATTGGCGTGGGTTTCTGTAGCTTCTCCCTCGAATTTCCAACACTTGCCTTCATCTTTCTTTCCAAGAAATTAGCTCATCCACGATCACGTTCAGTTCGACTAAACTTCCAGTTCTCACCAATATAGTCACAAAATCACTTGGGAAGTAGATACTTATCTTTTTTTTTTTTTATCCTTTTTAGCAAAACATTTATTAGAAAATCTTTCAGCACCTACGAATTAACTTGGTAACCGAGTGCTAAAATTTTACACAAAAGAAACGTCGACACTCCCCACACGACTTTCCTCGCCCGATCTTGGACCCCACCCCCCCCCCCCCCCCCCCCCCCCCCCCGGCTGTCATCTAGTGAGCGCCTAAGTTACTAACACATTTGGGCATCAAACCAAAGCTAGTACCCCCCGCGGTAATGATGCAAGATGTTTTTTCTAGAGAGATATGACCTTAATGTATTTATAATTGAAGTTCGATGTATTGAGGTTGTTGTACGCTTCCTGTTACTTCTATTCTGTGTTCAAACCATCCACATTATGCATCGCTCGAAATCTGTGTGCTTTAATTATAGCACACTGTGCAGTCTTGTTTAGGTAAGATAAATATCGGTTTATCATGGTGTTTAATCATTAAACATTTCTATTATTTGAATTATTAAATAATGCCATTATTTGAAGATGATCAGACCACTTTTTCCAGTGGAACAGGTCACAAAACTTCATTTAAAAGTGACCACACCTCTAATTCAAGTTTGGTTTGGTGGTAAATGTCACACACTGACTGCTTATGACAACACCAAAGAATGACATAAATACGTTGTGCTAGCGCTGGGCAGTATGACCAAAAATTAATATCACGGTATTTTTCAAAATTATACCGGTTTCACGGTACATGATGGTATTTTTTTTTCATGCATGACCGGGTGCTAACCATATTTTCTACTGATTGAGAGGAAATACTGCAGTATATTGACTTGGAATGCCCTATTTTACTGTCATGATGAGTGAATATTGTCAAAAAATACCACACTATATAGTGACTAAACACGACCCCTTTTAATACATGTTAACCAGGAGTCACTCTCTTTTATAATCGTGGCATCGTCTGATAAATTCAACATGCATCTACACTAAAGAGCGGCTATGCGGTTGTTTTGGCTATATTACTTTTTTGTCTCATGCAGCGCACTGCCTGCGTCTGAGTAACAAACTAAAAAATCCCAAGTGCATGTGATGTGATGTTAACAGACGAACTACGCTCATATTTATAATTCCAAACAATCAGTAAGCGACAGGTGCTAGGAAACGCTGTTTTGTAGTCATTTATTGTAGTCACTGCCGCTCACTGCACAGAACAGACGCCGAGAGAGGTGACACTTCTCCGGGAAAATCAGACCTCGCGTTCGCAGGACAGCACTGGTGAAATCTTCCAACTGAACCATAGTTAAGGTTTATCCAAAAAAGTCGCTAGGTTTGTCAGTTTGAATATTCTATGGAAAAAAGCTGCTAAAAGGGTCTGAAAGTTGCTAAATCTAGTGCTAAAGTCGTGCTCGTGTGTGTGTGAGAGACGCGGGAGCTGATGGCAGGGGGCGGTGGATATTTGTGGTGGTCAATGTTGATATTGTGGATGAGTTCTTCTGCGTCATCATCAGGTTCTGTTAGTTCTACAGCTTCAGTTTGGGAACTTTCACGCTTAGTAACACATAAAGAAACCACCATACAGCTGTGCCTCAAACCACAGTTCAACATGAAAGGGACCCCTTCCAACAGTGTCGCGATTCCCAACTTTGTTTTTAAACGACATGCTTGCGGTAATTTAAAAATTCATACCATCACAAAATACACGTTAGTCGTATGACCGTATACCGCCCATCCTACTTGGGCTTTTAAAAACTCTGGAGAAGGTCCGATATCCGCTGTCCTTGGTAGAGGTAAAGAAGTGCTCAGAGAGCATATGACCATCTGGAAGTTCTTGTCCCAAAGGTTTTTTTCTGATAGCTAATCTGTAGGACCCTTATTACTATAAGACATTCTGCTGGAGTTGCAGGACAGAGAGCCGTTTTTCCAATCTAGGGTTGTGTTCCTGTTTTGCTGTGACAAAGTGATCTATGACTAACATTTTAGTATCGTTGTTCTACACAGGGTCCAGAAATAAGAAAATGCTCTTTTCTGTCTTTTTTGGGAAAGAAGATTTCAATGCATCATGTAGAATTACTCTAAAGTTCATGTTACGTATAAATTTTACAGATGGCTTGCTCACAAAAAAAGCAACTATTAAAGAATGCATCAAGATTGGCAAACTCAAACAAATAAATTAAAAAACAAAAATTCTGGATTCTGCAGAGGGAGGAAAAAACCACAAAATGGTCAATGAAAAACACACAAAGTCTACATCTTTGATCCATTACCCTTGTTTAGTAAGCTGAAAAGGAATGTATGTTACACAGCAAAACATGTCTCTTGTAATAAAATAGATATTTACATTATTCTGAAAAGTGAAGCAGTAGTCTCACCTACTTTGGGGATCCGTATATTTTTTATTTTAAAAAATTAATACTTTAATTTAGCATGGATGCATTAAATTAATCAAAAATGACGGTAATTACATTCATAATGTAACAGAAGGTTTCTATTGGAAATAAATTCTGTGCTTGAACTTTCTATTCATCAAAGAAATCCTGAAAAAAAAAATCGGCACAATTTTTTTTATATTTGAGGATACAAAAAACAGTTTGAGCACCAAATCTTCAAATTGTTATTATTCTGAAGGCTCATGTGACACTGAAGACTGGAGTATGATGCTGAAAATTCAGCTTTGCCATCATATGAATAAATTACATTTAAAATATATTAAAAATTAAACTGCTCTTTTAAGTTGTTAAAGATTTCAACATAATTACTGTTTGAATGCCATTCTTGTGTGAGCATAATACAAGTCATTCAATACGCAGTCGGCAGTCCATAAGTAAATAAAAAATCAATGCTAACTATGCTGAACAGTAATGTACAGCTGTGTTTAAGAAGATCTTTTTGGGATGGGTTTTAGGCTAGGGCTGCACAATAAATCGAAATGGAATCGAGCTCGCGATTCGACAGAAGCTGCGATTGTCATGCGTATCTTTCAGTAAGGCACGGTTCTGTGATCAGCAGTAAATATCCACCCAAAGGCCAGAGTGCTGCTCCGCTCGAAACTTCCAAATACACCTCGCAGAAGAAACCCAGAAAATGCCTATCGCTGCAGCTGAATAAACAAGATTCACTGCTTTCATTGAGTCACCGTGACCCTAATAACCACGACACGGCAATATACGGTTTATCGTAGTTCTTATTAATTTTCATTAAATAAAGTATATTTTAATGCAATCCTTTATCACTCACTTTATCACTGCTTAGAATACTATGAAATATGTTGCGAGCCTTATTCTGTGTAAGAAGCCACATCATCTCACAGAAGGATTTATTTCAAACACTCGACTGACGTTATGAAGTGAGTTTGGAGTAAATATATGTTATTAAATGTATGTTTCACATGCTTTCAGATGGAGCAGCATTTACTTCACAGAGCTGTAGTTCACTGAGAAGCTACGCAAACAGCTGTCATTATCGCCAACGATTTCTTCGACTTCAGAATCGTGCAATAAAATCGTCTTTTTTTGGGGGCGTAACTTGTCAGTGAACTACGGCTATGTGTAGTAAATGCTGCTCCATTTGAAAGCACGTGATGATGGTTTCCTGCTGATTACAGAACCGGCTTTTTTAACAATCAATGCGCATGACAATCGCATTTGATTAATCGTGCAGCCCTAGTTTAGGCTCAGGTTTATTTTTTGAGGAGGTGGTGTGATGAAACTATATTCACAATCCATCCTTTATTAATTTTAACAAGTCATCTGTCTAATAAAGCAGAGCCTTGTTTGATTAAATCACACACACACACATATTAGTATATTCAGTGCCCACGGCCAGACCCAGTGAATGGCACTTCTGTGACATTTCTGTCTTTTCATAGTACTGTACTTGGAGTGCATTTATCCCCTGTGAAGATACAGACATTTAAAGCAGTCACTTTTCTTTATTTTCACTTTCCTTATTTCACTGTTCACACAGTTTTTGCTGAGCTGATTTCCTCCCTATCACTGATTTTGTTCTGACTGTGTGTATATCAACACAGATGGGTGTTTCTTTCCATGTGGCTTCTTAATTTTCTTAATGGCATCCATAGTATCGCTTCCTTGGCAATGTGTGTGTAGAGTGGCATCTTTCTAGTGCATATCCTCCCTCAGTGTTTACTTGAAGATGCCAAACCAGTTGTGTCTGCTTTACCAGACCACTTCTTTATCAACAATCATGCTTTGCTTTTTTGGCCATTTATTCAATTCATGTTTATTTGTAGTGCTTTTCACGATACAAATCGTTGCAAAGCAACTTTACAGCCAATCAAGTTTCTGCAATATTTAGTGGTAGCTTATCAGTGGTGACTGTATTTTTCTAGCATCTACTTCATCAGGGTGTCTTTCGCTTTCTTTACTGATTGTTTGCTGCTCTGTGTTTAGGGATACTGCAGTTTTCCAAAGTATAGCAAAGGCTTACATGCTGATGTTTTGTATTTGTATTCAAACCGCACACCCCAAAATATATTGGGTATTTTTAATTGCAATGCAAATTGAATGGAAATTTTGTTTCCGTTTCTGTCACTTGAATCCATTTGTTTTTCTTTAAAGTCTCATTGAAACAAAAGTAGCTTCAGATCTTTTCTTTCGTGTTGTGATGTGATGTACAGTGCACAGCATAAATGAGTACACCCCCTCTAAAACGAATCAACAAAATAAAAAATCCAGGCATTACTCTTAAGCCTTGGTCAGCAAATGTTTAGGGTTCTTTTGGGAGATGCAATTTTTCCAACCAACAGAAACCTACTTGAAGAATGCCAAAATTATTCAGCAAAATAAGATTTTCTTATCAAAGTGATCAAATTGTTGCAAAAATGAGTACACCAAAAACAAGCCCTCCTGAAGTACTAAATAAAACAAAACTAAAAAAAGGCTAGGTTTAAGGCTATTTTTGATCAACAGGTAAGTATATTGAACCAAAACATTTAAAGACCCAGTTAATTAGTCCTGACATTAAAAGTGTTAGATAGCCCCTAATCAATACTCCGACGTATCTGGCAGCATAACTGGGAACCACACAATAACAGTAAAAGAGAGAACTGCCAGGTGAACTTATTTGTTCTAGCATAAAAGAGTCGACAAAATGCTACAGAGGAATACCAAATTATTTTTTCAGTGTGAAAACAAAAAGACAGAATAGCCCAACATTAAAACTATGGACTTGTAAAAGTAAGAAAATCTGCCTGAAATAATCGTCAAATTCCATATTAAGGCTTTCATTTAGTGATGATAGCATTTTATAAAATGCTAACATCACCAAAAACCAAAAACCCCAACACGAGAAATAATGTGCAAGAAATGTCTCAGACCGCAAAAGCTGTGAACAGATGACACGTTATCTCACAGAGTATGACTCAATGCCAGGCAGAAGAGACACGCATGGTTGTTGGTCACCAACTAGAACTACCCACTGAAATAAAAAGCCAAAGCACAATAACTCTAGTTAACCATTCTCCACGTTCTGGAATCCAATAATCTGGTCTCAAGAACCCAGTTACAAATCATTCGAATCAACCAGCATCCAAGGGATCTGTGCAGCTAGAGGAGGAGTACAGTGAGAAGGTCTTGGTACCCACAGTGACGTTCAGTGTAGTAAAGCTTTTATATAGGGATGAATGAGTGCTGAATGTGTGAGGGAGTTGTGCTTTATCAACGCTGGCATGAATTCACACACCACTGTGTGATGTAATACAAAAACTTGAAACTGAAGATGCTACCCTCCCTTCATTCCCTGCATTATTGATCTTTTTTTTTTTAGCATGACAATGAAGATATTCATTCTCCTGTGTTGAAAATCCTTCAGTGGACATGTACTTCACTCAGTCTTAACTCTCTTGAGCTGCTGTGAGAGATTCTGAGACGAGCTGAGCAACACTCCCCATCAAAGACCAGGGCATTTAAGGAGCTCGTCCTCCAGGAGTTAAACAGGACAGACAAATGTGAAGCCAGGGTCATGACTTGGTACCCTCCGTGGGACAATAAGGGTCACGAGCAGTAATCCGTCAAGTTCGGGATGAAACATACGAAAAAGTACTAGAAGATTATACATTTGCCTGCTACTCTAGGGTGTGCAAAAAAAAAAATCATAATTCTCAATCCTTGCATTTAAACCCCAATTGCTAATTTACTTTCTCTTACGAAATATGGCATATAGTTGTGTGTTTTTAATTACGTTATAAGAGTTTAATGTTTAAATTTAGGCCTCTTCCATGTCCTGTATTTAATTACATTAGTGATCATTAAGAAAATACATCTTTTATATTTATTCAGAGGGGGTGTGCTCATTTATGATGTGCACTGTACATCCAAGTGTAACAGCTTCTTTTTAATTGGTTTTTGATCAGATGGAGGAAGATCTGAATGCAATTTTGCAGTGGATTGTAAGAGAGGAGTCTGTCGTTTTGAGTTCTATTTCAAGTAAAAAAATAAAATAAAAAATCTGCATTGAAGCATTCACAATAAAATAACTAACAAGCATTTAGACAATTCATAGCTTTCAGTCAAAAACATTCATAGAACTGCAGCACAAGCCTCTCAGTTATCCTTCTGTTTCAAACAAGAAAAAACTACCCCAAATATTTAGATAACCTCTCAAAAGAATAAAACAAATGTATGTGAACAAAATGCAAGTTTTGACCATTTGCAATCCATATTAAGCACCCGCGGCAATATTTCAATTATTAAACCGTGTGACAAAATGTTGTAAAAACACTTAAAGTGCCTTAATATGTTTAAAACAGT
Organism: Sinocyclocheilus anophthalmus; assembly: GCA_018155175.1. Classification (NCBI taxonomy): domain Eukaryota; kingdom Metazoa; phylum Chordata; class Actinopteri; order Cypriniformes; family Cyprinidae; genus Sinocyclocheilus; species Sinocyclocheilus anophthalmus. The sequence continues at coordinate 98,029 of JADLZN010011969.1, read as the reverse complement.
AATATTCAAAGATCAAATTCAGTAATCACCATATTAATGATGCATAGTTTACATAGGCAAGCAGATGAGGCCGGAATATGAACGCAATCCACTTAATGGTTCAGTGTTTTCCATGTAATGGTTTTCTATGGGAAACCATTTAATGTGAAACTTTGCACATTGTGTTTATATTCTGGCTTCATCTGCTTGCCTGTACAAAGTATACATAATCAATAAGGTGTTTACTGAATTTCGCCTTTTAATATCTGCGTTTTACTACATTACTACTAAATGCAATCTGTGTAAATAGTATTGATAGTGTGTGAATTGGAATGCAGCCATAGTTATTGAATGAACTGCTGAAAGTGCAGTGAAAATCTGTTTATTTGCAAAGTCTAAAATAAAAAAAACACACTTTCTTTCTCTCTCTGAAGGCATCTTTGCGAATCTGAATTATCACGTGCCCCGCACTCGCCGTGAGATCCTTGAGGTCCTTATCAAAGGTCTGCACCGCCTGGAGTACCGTGGCTATGACTCCGCTGGTGTGGGCATTGATGGAGGAAACAGTAAGGAATGGGAAACCAACTCCAAGAACATCCACCTGATCAAGCAAACAGGAAAAGTCAAAGCGCTGGATGAGGAAATCCATAGTAAGTAATGGTGGTCATTTTACAGGTCAGGGTTAGGCACAAAACTATGGAAGCCCATTTCCGCCACTGTCGCAATAACCTTTTTTTTAAAAAAAAAATTGATTCACTTTCTCACAATTCTGACTTTTTTCTCATCATTGCGTGATATAATCTCGCAATCCTGACTTTATAACAGGCAATTGCGAATTATAAAGTCCGATTTGCTTGATATAAACTGTGATTGTGAGTTAAAGTCCAATTTGGGGGGGGGGGGGGGTGTGGGGGGGGGTGGACCATATTTCTCGTAATTGCGAGTTTATATCTCACAATTATTACTTTATAACTCAAAATTGCGTGTTAAAGTCCGAATTGCAATTATGCAATTATTAACCTCGTTAAAATCTGGTGGATTCAGATTGCCTGTCAATGTTTTATCTTTCATCAGCTGGAAAAAAAAATGTTCTGAAAGTGATTCCAACTTTAGAATGATTAGTAAAATGATAGTTAACACATGCATAGCTTTATAGAAACCGTATGAATGGCCTTTTATGAAAGTCAACAATGTGGTTATATGAGAATAACCAGAAACTGACGTAAAACAGAGCAAAAAAAAACCTGCACACACAATCGATTTATGCTTCATGCTAACTATTTGCTATGTCTAAAGTGTTGCGTATTTTGGTGATCATAATTTCACTGTGAAGTCTGAGGTTACTTGGCATTGAGAGATGTTTGCTTGGAAATCGAAGAGCCTGTTAGACATGATTACATTCATTTTACGAAACGGTCATTGGGGAAATACACAGATGATTGGATATAAACCAACCACACCCAGTATGACCCACATTAAGATTGTGAGGTTAAAACAAGTTCTCAAGATGTTTATGGACAAACTTCTCAATGCAGCTCTGCCATATAAACCTCAGTCAGAGAGAAATGACTGGCATAATCCAAAGAGAGAATCCAAGAGGTCAGCTGTAGCATTAGCACACCAACAGTGTGCGGTTAAACTTGGTAGATTTGTGCCGTGGCTTCAGGAAAAACACCAGTTTCATATAACAACTTGGCTTGTAGGACCATGATCACATGTTTCTATCACTAACAATCCAGACAAATCGAATAGCTAAAATGACTTCCCAATGCCAGAATCGGACATTTCCCAGTTTATGAACTAATTCCCAATTCGGGAATATTTTGTCATTTTTGCACATAAGGAATTTGGTAACACTTTGTTTTAAGCACTAATTCTTACTACTAACAAGTTGCTTATTAGCATGCATATCACTAGTTTATTAATACTAGGAGTGGCACGATACCATTTTTTCAGAACTGATCCAGCCCGCTACCAAGTCTCTTTTAATCGGCATACCGATACCGATACCGATCCGATACCAGCAGTTTTTTTTTTTTTTTTTTTTTTTCTATACCTCAGTGTGTGTTGACCTGATCATCACTCTTTTGTGTATTACACACAATCTACTAAATATAGACAACCTCATTATAAAGAAAAATAACAAATTAAAAAAATATATAACAATCAATGAGAAAAATACTATTATAAACAAGGTTAGTGGATAATTCAGCAGCAAAAATTACTCTACAAAAAGGATGAGTTCACAATCATTTTATAAAATCTAAACATTTAGAGAAAAAACATTTAGTGGGGGAAAACTGAAAGTAAATAAGTGTAATCTGGTAAAATTTTACACATTGCTCTTTGTATTGTAATATACATTCATGAATTATAAATATATGCAATAAATTAAATACATTTCTTTTACATTTATAGCATAGTAATGAGGCAGCAACATATGATAGCTAGGACAGGACAAGAAAGCTATTAACAATCTTTCATTGCGCAAAAGTATTATAACACGAAAGGCTCCAATACAGAGCGGCACAAAGTGCTTATGCGCATCCCGTGTGTAGAATGATGCGTTTGAAGCAACACGGAGTCACAGCGTGCAGCGCTCTGCATAGAAAAGTTCAAAGCATAAAGGGAAGAGATAGTGTATTATATCTGTGTGATTAGTTTCTTGAGCCTTTTCTTTTAGCAGTTTTAAATCTCAATTATTGTGCACTCTTGAAGAGCAATTCCTAGTGCTCTGTACTCCAGTGTAGTGAACCTCTAACAGACACCCGACACAATTAATACTTTTAAAGCACATATTAAAGTGATTTCTGGTAGCCTATGTTGATATTGCAAATAACCAAAACAAACATCCCTATATGTGATAGCTACCGTCCCCACACATAGTACGCAAACGATTATGACACACGATCATCTTCAAGCAAAATCCAGCATATATTCTTTCTGTGAAACAAAGCAAACCAAATGGTTACTCGCCTGCAAGACGAAAAAGCAACCTCGGCATCAGATCGCAGGCCTTCCGCTCCTTGAGTTCTCTCCAGCGCTGGAAAGCTGATCTGATATTTACATGGGTCCTACTTCTTGCCTTAAGCTTTCTTTTGTTCCGCAGACATTTTCCTCCCTCTTTTGTTTACTTATTTTTTATCCGCCATCTCTATCTTTCTGTCGTTGCTCGTCTCGGCTAATGTCCGTCCTGTGCACTGAGCGCTCTCTCTCTCTCCTCCCCATCATGAGTAGACACGCCCCTTACTGCTGATTGGCTACAAGTTTGTTTTGGTACTCGGCCCGACTCAGGTTTTCTAAAAGCGAGACGTTTTGAAAACGACCGACCCCACCTTTAATGCCTTATTTTGCAAGACTATATTCTAGATCCCTTAATCCTAAACTTAACAACTACCTTGCTAACTATTAATAAGCAGCAAATTGTGAGTTTGAGACAAAATTCGTAGTTACTAGTTAGTTAATAGTGAAAATTCCTCCCCAAACTAAAGTGTGACCAGGAATTTTAGTTACTCTTTGCTGTTTTGAGGGACCGTTTAAGCTCCTTCTCAAAGATGATAACTTTTCTGTGATGGAGGAACTGTAGGAGGTGATTTATTTCATCCTGCATCATTTTTAAAGGAAATGTTGCACATTCATCTCTTTGCTTTGCTATCTTTTGCATTGCATTCGAGCGTTCTGATTGGAGCTTTCCAGTTCTGTGTGCAATACGTATCATTCACTCTGTAAACGAACTACGGTTATGCATCGGAGACTGAGACCACCATAGCACTCACTACTACTGTTGCGCTTGAGGAGCTGACATGTATCAGAGGGCGAATGTGTGCTTGCTTTCCAGCCACCAGAGAGCAGTACATCACTTCAGATGTGCACTGCTTTATATTTTTCCTCCTTTTTTGCTCCTCCTCCATCTCTCCATCCACTCCTTCCCTCATTTCTCCTCGCCTCCCCACATTTCATCTGACCTATTGTGGAAAAAAAAGAAACGATTCTCATGACCTAATTTCTGGGTATGGCATTCCCTCAGTTATTCTCGCATTCCTGCTGTGTATCTCAATGATCTTGTGAGAAAAGAATTAATGAAGAATTTCTAATCGAGCGGAAAATTAAGGGCTTTGGTTTTGCTTGGCGTCAGTGGCTGAAATCTCTTAATCCCATCAGACTGTTTGTAATCGGCTGTTTATGATGATGATTGTTCAGTCATGGCTTATGACGCCTCCCAGATGCCCTTTAAGACTAGAGCAGTTCCAGATGCAAAAATATGACACGATAATTCACTCTGTACAACCGAATGCAGTGATTTTGTGATGCCTATCACCTAAAAGACTAACTTGACTCTATTTCTTCTTTATAAAAAGGAAACTTCAGTTCCTTCATGCAGAAGGAGATCTTCGAGCAGCCAGAGTCTGTGGTCAACACCATGCGAGGAAGAGTTAACTTTGAGAATAACACAGGTGAGGCCAGCTGTGCTCAGATCAGCGAGTCCTTTCCAGACCAGACACAAGTAAAGCTTCTAGGGAATTCATAGTTTTTGTGAATTTAGACGTATCTCTACACTGTTCAGAAGAAATTGATTTAACGGGAACCAGGCGTGTCGATGTCTTTGCAAACATTTACCAGCTGACTCTTTACACACTTACTGTATGTGCTGACTTTGGTAGAACTGAATGGTCAGTCAACTGCATCATTGTCAATAAAACTGGACTCATGAACAATGAGTCAGATTTCAGGGGAATGCCAAGTAGCAAGTTTCTGCCTAGTCCACTTCCTTTAAAAGTTTATAGTGAAACAGAAGTTACTGGGAATAGCTGATTTTTCCTGGATTTTTTTTTTTCACTTTTATACCAGCTGTTCGTAAATTGTGTGTGTTTGCAGTGATCTTGGGAGGGTTGAAAGACCACATTAAAGAGATCCAGAGATGTCGGAGGCTCATCATGATCGCCTGTGGGACCAGTTACCATGCTGGAGTTGCAGTATGTACATCATTAAACAAACACACAGAGGTCCACTTCACACCTGGCATTAGTATGGGTTTTCCAGCGAATACTTTTATTTATGACTGCATCAGCATCTAAGCACAGATTCATCGGAGTTCCCATTCTCCATCTTCATCAGATTTCTTGAACAGTTTTGGCTAATAAATAATTTGGTAAAAAACGGTAAATGGAAACATATTAATAGTGTTTGCCTTTCTGTTATTAGTAATAGAAAGGCAAAGTCTAAATATCAAATAAATATTTAATTCTGCGAACCATGCAAACTCCATCAGTTGGATCTTCTGAAGTGTGGACTTTTAGCCTGTGTAAAAACAAGTATTCTCAGTGTGTCGCAGTCTGTCTGTGTTGAATCTTCACTCACTTCTCACTTCAAATAATTTCTGAATGGAGAAATGCAATAGACTAGATGTCTTATTTATTATCTGTCATATGACAGAAAACATTTTGAAATCCGATTACATTGGAGACCTGGAATCCAAGATGTAAATGCAATCCAGCTGAAGATTGTTCGGATATGAAACGCATGTTATTGTCCGGTGTGAAGGGGGTCACAGAGACTTGTACAAGTTTAAATCCAGCATTTAAAAGGGTCATATAAAGAAAAAAATTGTCCTCTGAAAAATTTCATAACTTGAATCTTCCCATCTGTTAAAAAAATGAAACCAAACTGTAAAAACAAAATATAATGTTATGTAAATGGTCAGCTATTGAATGATGAAGAAGCACAGTATCTGTTGGGCCTGCTTTTACTAATTTTATAAAGTGGGAATTTACATAGTGTTAAAGCTACAGCTGTATAAAAAAATGTTGGTAAAACTTTAGGGGTCACACTTTATTTTAAGGTCTATTAACTACGACTTTTGCCACAAACTCCTAATTTGCTGCTTATTAATAGTTAGTAAGGTAGTTGTTAAGTTTAGGTATTGGGTCGGATTAGGGATGTAGAATATTCTCTTCTCATGCAGAATATGTGCTTTATAAGCACTAATAAACAGCCAATATGTTTAATAATAGGCATGATAATAAGCAACTAGTTAATAGTGAGCATTGGTCCCTAAACTAAAGTGTTACTAATAATTGCTTATTAGCATTTTGTTAATGGCGAGAAATGGACTTTAAAATAAAGTGTGACCAAAATGTCCTATTTTTTTTCTGAAGGTACTGTCACATTTGTTTGGTGAATATTTGTGGGTGAAATCCAGTGTTTTTAATATGAATCCACACAGTCTGGAATTTTGTGACTAACCAATGCAGATTTTGTTAGGGTTTAAGTTGATTCCACAGATCTGCCATTTTGATCAATAGAAAGCTGCTTGGCTTAAAATGGGCTTCATAAAGCGCTACACTGTTGGCAATAAAAAATGGACCGTTTTTGCTGAGATTTTGCTTGTATGAATGGATCATTATCATGAAAAAACAAAGACACTGCAAAAAAAAAAAGCCTTGACTAACAGTCATAAGTTGACTAGGGTAAAATAAATGCCTTTTATCACTTTATCATACTTTATTGCATCATGTCTGATTACGAAAGAATAATTGGTTCATGCTGGTTCTGTTTCTGGCTTAGACTCGTCAGGTACTGGAAGAACTGACTGAACTTCCTGTCATGGTGGAGCTGGCGAGTGATTTCCTGGATCGCAACACGCCTGTCTTCCGAGATGATGTGTGCTTTTTCATCAGCCAGTCAGGTTGGCTTGCGTGCCTGTGTGTGTTATGAATTATGTTTTTGAGGTAGGACAGTCATCTGAACTCTGATGTGTGTGTTCAGGAGAGACGGCAGACAGCCTGTTGGCTCTGCGCTACTGTAAGGAGAGAGGGGCCCTGACGGTGGGCATCACCAACACTGTGGGCAGCTCTATCTCAAGAGAAACAGACTGTGGTGTTCACATCAATGCTGGCCCAGAGATTGGTGTGGCTAGCACCAAGGTGGGTTTGGTTTTTTTGGTTGTTTCTTAATTTATCAAGTAATTTTTATTGCTGAGGGAGGGGGACAAAAATGGCAACCACCTTTGTACATTTTAACTTAAAATAATGTTTATGACTGTTGGATTTAGTATAATCACAAAAAAAGGATATTATGCAATTGATTTGATTACAGTTTTAGCCAATTTACAGCCTTGGTAAATTTAAATTAACGTTATACTTAATGATAATTTTATTTTTGGTCAGTGTATCATCTGATACTGATGGTAATGCTCAAGCAGCCCACAGTGGCTATTGTTACTCAAGGCAAGTCATCTGAATGGTATAAATTCACAGAAGATGGAGATGGCATGAAGTACTAAGTTTTATATTTAAAAAGTGTTTCAATTATGTATGGTGTGCCGAAGAAGCAAAATAGGTCTGACGACAAAAAGACCAACAGAGACAAAGAACGAGTGTAAATATTGATCTGTGATACATACTGGAACACAAGGTGAAAAGATTTAAGTACAGAGAAAATCCTGAGTAGTGATGTTCAAGTTGCTGCTTTTTTTTGTTGGATAGGTAAGGACTGCTCTCTGAAGAGTGAACCATTGTGGTATCTATAAGTACATGCTTGCTAAAGAACTTCTTGATGCACTTTTAACAGATAGTTGAGTTGAACAGTGCTGATTTGAATGTGAGAAAATGGGTAAGAATTGAGAACTACAACTCAAAGTATCGAGAAGTGTCCCATACCATTCTAAACCACTTTGAGCCATATGCCAGAGTCTCCCACATAAGCACCACAGCTCAGAAGGTCTAGAGTATGTGTCTTAACCGCTATTCTACATCTTTCGACCACCACATACAAGTCTAATGAAGTCACTAGGGATGTAACGGTATGAAAATTTCATATCACTGTAGCGTCTCGACCAATCTGACACACTAATTTTAATTTGAGTACAACATCAATTATTTCATTGGTTACACAACATCGTGCTACAAGTCCCCTCATTCAATTAACTGGATGCCAGGATGTCTGCTGAACACCAGGCGCTCTGGTCACCATGACAACTAATCATGATATCACTGGTTTTATGACCCCCCAGGAATGTGAGAAGGATAGCCCACTCTTTGTCCCAAGGAAAAGCAGAGTAGAAATGGACTGTGTTCTAGTTAATTCATAGAAAAACCGTTATTTGAATGAACACACATATTTCTTCAGGCCATTGAGTATATTATTGTCATTGTGTATTTTGTCTTTGATATTCTTAGACTATTTTAGTATGCTTGTGAGGGGACCCATTCCTGATCCTCCCTTTTCACTATATGTAAACTTACCTTGTTTAGTATCTATGAATTAGCCTTCTTATGATCGAAACAAGCGTGAATATTATATATTGGTACATAGGCAATATATATTAGGGCCATGAGAATCGTTAATAATTTCGATTTAAGTCCATTTGCAAATTACCATGCTTAGAGAACAAAGGGTCGTAAACCCTCCAGCAATTGCCACCTCCCGCTCGGAAATTCCATTTTGCTCATTGGACAAGCCCATCTTGAAAGGCGGAGATCTTCTCCGACCTTAAAGGCCCGGCTCCAGGGACCCGCCCCAGTCGGTGGATCGGTCAGAAGCAAAGATGAAGATGTGAGAAAACGCTTCAGGATACCAAAGCATTTGTGCCAGGACTTTCTTCGGCCTAGTCCTTTCCATTTATCAAGTAACACTGACTCAAACTGGTTCTACTCATCGACCCGAATTCAGCAAAGATATACGGGAAGCTTTAAGATTTGCATCAGAAATCTCTTTCAGACCGCCGAGACTCGCTAAGTATCAAACTTAGTCTTATTAATTGATACATTAAGTATCAGTTACACCTTTTTACAAAGGTGTGTTTGAACTCAGAATCTGACGTATCCCTGAAGGCTTTGATCTGTTGAATATACATGCAAAGTGTTCCATAAAATCCATTCTTTATGCCTCTTTCTATGCTGAGTTAAACTTTAACCCTTTCCTATACCAACTGTATGTGTGTGGTGTGTGTGTGTGTGGTAGTGTATGTTAGATCGGGACGAATGTTGTTTATGTAGTAGTTAGACTAGGTTAAGGTTATGTAGTTATAAAACCTACTTGTATGCACACTTGACGTGTTTCATTGTTTACTCATAACCGGGTCCATAATCATGCAGTTAGCGTTACAACTTATAGAAGTGAACGTAAAAGGTAGTTACTTAACCCAGGAAATAGTTCTTAAATGACAAGACGGGTGACCCTGGATCGTGCAGATAAAATATCGACAGGGATCAAAATAGGAATAGTTAATTAAAGGAACGTGATAGCGTTAATTATCATATTTCACCATGAGCAAATCGCTACAGCACGATTCCTCAATATTGATACGGGTTTCTAAATTTAGATGAAAATTTTCAAAAATAACTGATACACACACTGAAAACATTTCAGTAAGTTTTATATTTGAAAATCAACAAAAAACAAATACAATTAGCAGCTATATGCAATTTTTTTTAGCATAAACATTAAATTAAAATTAACATGAAGCCCTAATAATAATAAAGCATATATATTTATATTATATACACACAATGTGATTTCCGTTAGTAATCATGTGATCTTCGGTTAGGAGATCTTGTGATGCACTTTTTAAGCAAAGTTGGGAGGATGCGAGTTCAAAAGTACAAAAGAAGGAAGGCAAACTAGAATAGGCTAATTTAATTTGTCTATTTTAATGTAAGACAAATCATATTTCTATCACTGACGAAAAATATGTTAAGACGGTAGTGTAAGCAAGTTTAGTTGGAAAACGTTTAATAGTAAATAAGACCACAATTAGACAATATGAATTGATAAAATAATAAGATAATTAATTCCAAGAGGGTACTCGCCACCGCAGTGCTTCGGAGTCTAATAATAGAACTATTTATTTGCAAGAACGATGGAGTAATGAATGCTGCATGCAACGGGCAGGCGGTTGTCAAGGTAACATTTGGTCGTAATTCCCTTCGGACAGGGATTCCAAACGCTTCTCCGAGACAGTACTGCCATGCCACCTAGCAAAGAACACACTTCAAGGGCTTCTTGCGAAGGGTGTAGGGATAGGGATGCTTCAATTCTGTTTGGACTTCGCCGCCATGTCGCTTGCATCACCACAGAGGGTGGACGTGCTCGCTAGTTCATTCCAATGATGGCAGTTGCCGTCTTGTCGTCTCAGTTTTTGATTATGTATGAAAAGATGAAATCAAGGAATTTAGATGAATACTACTATAATTTTGCTTAGTGATATATTTGGTCCTGACGAGTGTTTTGTTTACACTTCACTAATGGATTTATAAACCGGGGTAAGATGTCAAAATAATTAAGGTGCTCAATCTCAATATTTCAGATACGCTTATTTTAGGAATTATTTAGTTAAACAAAAAAAAAAATCTGGCGTAATAAGTTAACGGAATGGATACCAATACATTATCCCTTAATTCAACTGCTAGTTTGATGTTAGTGCGTATTGGCCAAAGCCACTTGCTGAGAACTTTCTTCGCGGAGGCTTGTGCTTAAACATAGTGAGATAACGAAATATTGAATCCTAATCAATATTTTTGTCAATTATGTGACCGTTAGTTTTGGCTAATTTGAGGTAAAATGACCTTGCATGTCGCGTTAATGATAAACAGTGGGTGGTGTCGGACTGAAGATATGAGGTGTTGATGGTTCCCAGCGTTAGGGTGCAGCGAAATTGCAGTTTTGCAAAGGGGTCGGGCAGACATGGGGTGGACCGTCTAGAATGAAATGCCTTTTAGGACTCTGTTAAAAGGCTAAAATAAGACAGGCACACACGTAAGTTTGGTCTCCTGAGAATGCGGTGAAAAATCTCCCGATGCGCGTAGGTGTCATTGGTCTTCCGTCTCGCCATTTCCTCTCGTGCAAGAAAACAACAACAACAACATTGCATGCTGCTTCTGCGTCAGACTGATGCTGGCTGGACAGGATTTACCGCAAGTTTTCAAAATCGTGATAATCAAACACGGTTTTGATGATCATTACATTTTAAACTATAATACTAACCGTCAGGGCATTTTATCGTGATTTATCGTGAAACCGGTAATCGTTCCATCCCTAGTCACAACAAATATGTGAAAAGAAAAAACTGTTCTTGGAATCGAGTGTCTAAGGAGCAGCTGGATGAGAGATGTTAATGCTGAGAGAAGAAATATGACCACAAAGGAGACTGCACTTTTCATACTCTTGCTGCTCTGGCCTTTCTCTACCCCTACTTTTTCATCCTTCTTAAGAGGAGAAATGGCATTTCTAACTGTTAACGTGTCATGCAAGGAAAAACAAGAGAGATCCAGTTAATTTATGACAAGGCTTCATTAGGATAGACATATGGATGCCTGCAGGCTGAGTGAGGTGATCTAATTGCCTATATAACTATCAGATTACAGTGAAACAATGAGGGTGAGGTGCCAGGATGTCTGCCAAAATCCTGCATTGGTATTTTTGTCCCACTTTCTTTAGCTCTTGGAACAGTTGGGCAGGCCATTTTCAATGAGTTTAAGTGATAAGTTACAGACTCCCTCGGATGTCATCCAGGTTTCAAATGAGATGCAGGACTTTACAGTTGAGGATCAAACTCTCATTAGATCGGTGGTTTATTTGTTTCTGTATTTAAGAATAATTATGATGCAGTTGTGATTGAACAAACACCCAAAGGTTGTTAATGACCACGTTACATAGTTGTAAAAGAAAACTCCCTACCATAGTCATTACTGCGACGGTTGGGGCTATAAAAATTTGGAGTTATAGTCCCAAATCAGTGAATTTATGCTGAGATCATATAGCGGATTGCTCATTAGGTCATATTCAAGTCAGTATGAAATAAAAATTGACCCTTTCTACTTTTGATATTACTGCAAAGAAATTTGAGTTAGTATTTCTTAGTTCTCCACAATCGACTGCAAATTGTCATTAAGGTCTGGCATGATTGCCCACTTTTAAAGATTTGAACAATTCTATCAATCCATTTTTTTTCGTGCTTAAAACCGCTTGTCCTATATAGGGTTAGGAGGATGCTGGAGCCAATCACAGCGCATCATGTCAAGGCAGTGAAAACCCTGGACAGATGACCAGTCCAAGCAATTCCCAATGTTTCACATGCTGTACATCACATTAGAGGTTGAATTGATGTTGACGTTAATGATAAACCTAGTCGTCATGTGATTATGGTGAAAACCTGGTAATCAGATGGTTGTTGGTTCAGGACCTCCAAGAAGTGATCCATGAGCTTTCACCTTTGTGTCCTTGAGTAAGGCACCTCAGGATATTCCTGGGGGTGCCTGTCCTGTTAAAACGTTTATGATGCCATTCTATGACAGGAAGTAAAATGACTGGAAATCGATTCCAGGAATCTGGAACCCTGGTTGTGGGGTGATGAATTAAGATTCTGTTGTTACTGTATTAGCTTTATTACATTTCATGAACATGAAATTGACACTTTGTTGCTCTGTAAAATGGTGGTCTGATTCCTGTGGTGCATTGTGGTCGTAATAATTTCTCAAGAGTCTCAGTTGAATACCCTTTGGAGGGATGGCCATTCTGGAAGCTGTTTCCCCAACTGGAACTCTCATCACAAAGAGAATGGCACTCTGACTTTCTCATCAATCCATCAATAAAAGTAGAAATCCATCCATTCATTGTTTTATCCTCCCTCTTATTAGTTCCCAACTCATGTTTTTCCAGATCGGGGCATTAAGTGTCCGCAAAGGACTTTTTGTTGGGTGTTTTTACAAAGAATAAACATGTACAATCATGCACCCTCAAGTCTAGGTTATCTGGCCTACTTGCTTGCCGTCTAAATTATCCACACTTTTAAAATGTCAGAACTTTTGAGAATTGTTGGATTGCTCCACAGATGCAGGCTCTTTCTCTCTATCCGCCCATGTCTGCACAGCACCAGAGCAGTCCCTCAGGGGAAACTTTAAACCCACAACTACTTGGAGTATTATGCTCCTGGGTTTCCAGATTGCAGCTGTAATAATTTGGATTGCAACTGCAAAATGGAGAAGTTTAAGCTAGGGAAGAAGATGACCCTCTGCTGACTGCGAAATGAAAGCGTCATGTAGACGCCGCCACTTTTTTTTTTTTTTTTTTTTTTCTCCGTACATGAGCACAAGACTTGGGTACATTAGATTGGTAACTTCACTGGGTGGATTTGTGGTGGCAATCATATTTTGTACATTGTGGCCATTAGATGGTTAGGCCGACTTCCTTCAACCCAAATATAAATCCAAATATCTGCCAATCAAACATCTTTCAGGCAGCACCAAACATCAGTCAGCAGTTTTCCAAGCAACAGACACCCTCCAACTCTTCCTTCCAATTTTCCAAAATTCACCAATTGCAGCACAGCTTGCAGCTAGTTAGCTTATATCCAGCCCATCTTGTGAGCTGCTGAATTTGATGTAGATATGACCTATTGCTTGTTTTGCCTGATTTTGCTGTGATTGCAGTCCTCCCTCTCCCATGAGGCCTTTGTTCTTCAAGAATGTTCCTGCTATGGCAAGCTTTGATTCCTTCATAATTCCATGCTTAAAACTTGCAGTGCTCCGCTAAGGGTTCTTTTTCGTCACTGTTTTCATCAAGCTCTCTGGATCTGCTCCTCTGCTATCAGTGAGAGGAACGTCTGTTCTTCCGCAACAGACAACAAAAGTTTTTGGTTGTTAAAAAAAGGTGCGCTCATTCAAAATGGTTGCGTTCGATCCTTCGCTGGCTGTGCTGATTTAAATCTAATGGTTCTTTTGTGTTTGTGTCGCAAGTTCAGTGATGCAGGTAGTGACGATTCTCTCCGGCCAATCCGTGATCAGCAGAGTTTACACGTCAGGTTTCAGTAACGGTTAACGGTCACTTGGAAACCAAACGATTGGGGTACTTAAAAAGTACCATTTACTGTACCCAGTGGAAAACCCCCAAAAAGTGAACCGTGCCGTGCCATACCATGCAGTGGATAAAGCGCCATAAGTCACTCAAGTCTGTTGTGGCTCTGCTTGTTCCTCACTGGATCCATGTACTGTTTTCCACATGCACTTTCTTGAACTGAAACTTTGCCATGGTATCCAGTTATATCAGGGGTAGGCAAGTTTGGTCCTAGAGAGCCGCAGTCCTGCAGAATTCAGATCCAACCCTGAAAAAATCCTCACCTGCCTATAGCCTTAGTAATTCTGAAGACATTGATTAACTTGTTCAGGTGTGTTTGATTAGGGTTGGAGCTGAACTCTACAGGACTATGACTCTCTAGGACCGAACTTGAGTTATATAATACTGTTGCATCACCAAACGTTTGCTGCCCATAGTGGTGCCAGAAATGACCAAAAATCAGTGTCTGTTTGCTTGGTCACAGCCAGTATGAACCTCTCGTTTAGAAACATCTAGAGCAGAGGTGTCAAACCCAGTTCCTGGAGGGCTGTAGCCAACACACAAACCATGTAGTTTTCAAAAAAGCCTGAAGAGTTTGATTAGCTGGATCCGGTGTGTTTAATTAGGGTTGAATCTAAACTCTGCAGGGCTGTGGCCCTCCAGGAACTGAGTTTGACACCTGTGATCTAGATCAATGGTCCTCAACTCTGGACCTTGAGATTTACTTTCCTGCAGTGTTTAGCTCCAACCCTAATCAGACACACCTGAACCAGCTAGCAAGGTCTTCAGGAACAACTTACAAAGTTGCAGGTAGGTGGGTTTAATCCAGGTTGGAGCTAATCTCTGCAGGAAATTGGAGGAGCCTGAGGTGGATCAAAGAGAAAGTGTGAACGACCCTGCTCAAGACCCTAATATTACATTGTGGTTATTCTCTAGCCGTTGAGTGTACATCGGTTGTACGCTTGTTATTACGGGCACATTATGGGATTGAATGAGTGGCATAACATCCATGGTTTCGGATAGTGGTCGACCGATATATCGCCAAGGCCGATATATCGACCGATATTTGGCATTTTTCAAATATCTGCATCGGCCGATAACTTTTTCTGTTTGGCCGATGCGTTCGACGCGGGACTTTTATTATGATGGTGCTGAGAGTGGCAGCGCCTGAGCACACAGTGCTCACATTCTCCCTCTTGTTCCTGTCGTCGTAGTAACCGTTCTGTTCTTCATCCGGATATAAGTCTGTCTAATAATTTCCCCTGGACGAACTGTTAAACGAAGGAATTAAAATGTATACAAAAAGTTTTTATAACGATTGCTTTTATATTATTATTATTATTATTATAATAAAACCGAAAACATAATACGTTCTCGTTTGCATCAGGCAAATGACGCATTTAAATTAATTTGCAGAACAAATCTTTGAATTGCTAATGAAAATTTAATTTCACAAACCTTGCAAAATTAGTCGAATCCAGTTGTGAGATCTTTTGAAGTGTGCATGTGACCTGCATGATCGCTTTTGTTCCGTGCAAATTGAATGCTTTAAACATGAATTCGTGATTTCAAATTATGCTGCACTTTTATGCATTTGCCCACTGCCATATTAATATCATTTTCACTGTGTGCTGTATGTAAAAATGAGTGTTACCTTGGCTTTATTTCAAATTATGATTCCCAATGCACACAAACTTCCTAGAATACTGAGTGCTCTTTTGGTTACAGTTTACTTCCTTTTTAATTTCATTTTTATTAAATATTTATTTATTTGTGGAAAATACGTTGTCATCTAAAGTATAAGTATGTTTAACAACTTTATTTTTTTTATAAATTTTCAAATGATTTCAAATTTCTTAAATAATAATTAAAATAAATAAAATTATATCGGCCACCGGCCACCCTGCTTTAAAAGGACGCATGGCTGCAAAAAAAACAATATCGGTCGACCACTAGTTTCAGACACCACTACAAATTGCTGTCCACTTACAGTATAGTGTCCCAGTCACTATACTGGGGTGTTAGGACCCACACAGACCACAGGGTGAGCACCCCCTGCTGACCTCATTAACTGCTCTTCCAGGAGCAACCTAGTTTTCCCAGGTCTCAACCGGTAACTGACAGCTTCAGTGGGCAACCAGTCTTGGGCTACAGGGTGATATGGCTGCTCAATGCCACCTTCAACCTTTGCAACCATCCACCAAGTTTATGCTTTGGGGATGCAATTTTGCATGGACTGTTGGGTAGTACACCATTGTAGAAGTCAATTTACAAATGCAACTTATGCCTCTTTGCTTTCAGCTTCTACATGCAAGAAGAGACAATAAATATACACTTTATAAATGAGTCAGTTGTATTGTTATAATAGCCATTATTATAATAGACAGCACTAGAGAAAACTGAAAGAGAAAACCGACTTTTACACTGAAACTAAGGCTGTCAGCCTCTGCTATCATCCCACAGGTCTGCGCTTAGGCGACTTTGTTGCATGGACTGTTGGGTAGTAGACCACTGCACAACAGAGGTCTGTAAATTGACCTGAGTCCAATGAGACCAAACTAATTGACTGCTTTAGAGTTGAGTTTGCATCTTTTTTTATGTATAACTTAAGGTTTGCATCAGGTTTGGGTTTATATTTAATTGAGAAAATTGTTGCCTTTTAAAACCACAGAGAGGGTTTAGATTACTGTACATTGGGACTTTGGTTAAACATTGGTAAATTGGTTAAAAAGGGTTGATGGTTTAATGTGATCTAACGGCTCACCAAGATCATAATCTGTCAATCCCATTCACCATCTCTCCTTTGACCAAACTACTTAACCTCAGATTGGTACAGGAACTTTATCCCTGCAGGTAGTGAACTGTCACATATGAAAAGCATCTGTAAATGATAAGCGACAAAGTAATGTATCCATGGATCAGTGCTCATGTGGTAGTGATTTGTGAGGGTGGGTGTCTGGTCTGTGGCTCCTCTACCGTCACTGCAAGTATCTTGCGTGAACTCCGAGAACCACAAGTGAGCCAGAGCATGTTGTCAGACGTCCTAAATGCTTCCTAAATGTGCTTCATGTCTGACTGAGAGTGGCTTTAATATGCTCTGAAAGATAATGGCATAACACCAGATTACATTTAGACATATAATGTGACAACGTATGCATTGAGGAATGCTGTTAAAGCGATTTACAAGCCACAGAGGCTTTGGGATCAAAGGCCTTTTGTCAGAGATGGGGATGGGGATGGAGAGAAAATATGAAGCACTTTTTCTTTCTCTGTTCCCCAGCCTTATTTGGCAAATCATTCAACCAAAACATTTTTGGTTTTCCTTCTTTCTATATTTTTTAATGACACCAGAAATACAATACAGTGTTTTTGGCAACCCAAGTTCTCTCGCTTTGTCATTTGACCAGGTGTAGAATGTGGATTATAAATGTGCTTTTTTTTCTAATCGAAGGAGACGCTGCAGATCAAAAACGCATTTTGGGTATTGCTGTTTTTATTAAATTGCTGCATGGAAAACATCTGTCAAAACCTTGGTGGCCCCAATAAGTGTCTGGCCACTGTTAAAATGTCAGAATGCCATTGTCTTGCATAAAAATATATATACAGAAGAAAATATGAATATATATATATATCTATCTATATTATATATATATATATATATATATATATATATATATTATAATAGGCCCTATTGAAATCCCCCAATGTATTTTTTTTTCCAATTCATTTTTTTTTTTTTTTCCCCATTTTAGTTGTTCTGAATTCCTTTTTTTGGGTTTAGATTTTTCTAGACTCTTGTAATGGTAAAACACAAAAAAGAGTAATCAAAAAGCATGTCTAATTAATTAATATCATGAAACTTAAACAATTTAACATAAATGTATTAAAAGTTTAACAAAAATTTAATCAACAACCAAACTCTGTGTTTTAAATTAATTTTCTAGATTCCATTTTAATGGTTTCATAAAATTGTAATAATCAAAAGCATCTCTAATTGATTTCATCAATTTATTATTATTGTGTGTGTATTTACTTAAATTCTCCTTAAAAAGTAATGTTTTAATTAGATTAGTCGTAGTAGTAGTACTGTCATTACATTAAGTAATATATTCTTGTCCCAGTTTCTTCAAGTTAAACTGAACTTTTATTTTGACAGGTTGCTGTGAAGACCTTGACAATTCTGTTTGTATATGATATGACGATAGTTTAACTCAAAAGAAATGGTAAAATGTTCATGAAGTGGCTCTCAGAGTAGTTCTAGCGATTGTGTTCACACAGAGACATGCGGAACATGCAGGATTCATGTTTAAATAGTATGTTTGCGGCTTAATGTTCACACACTCACATTTTGATTTATGTGTACTTACCTAGTTTTGTTATATTCATCCAAAATTAGGCAGATTCCGTGGCATTCCGTGTTATACAGTAAATTCCATTTTTATGACTGAATTCTGCAATTCTGTCCGTGTTTTCCGTATCGTTGAAATCATAGGGCCCTAAATATATGGACTATCTTTTTGGAGACATTTTTGCAATGACTTGAATTGATGTGGCACTGAATTTTTAATTTTTTTGGTGGATGTTCGAAGCACAAGTGCATTAGATGCCTCTTGGTTTATATTTACTTATCTAATGCCATGATATGTATACTTATTTTAACCATGGCTTCAGTGTCTCAACTACTTTATACTTTGGCCCACAGTGGCCCCACACTGTAGGATTGACCCCCATTTGTAACAGTAAAATAAATTGCATTTTGAGCTTATGTGAACTGTTTTGTGCTGTTTGTTTTTATTTATTGCAGGCATACACAAGTCAGTTTGTGGCTCTCATTATGTTCGCCCTTCTGATGTGCGATGACAGAATCTCAGTGCAGCCGCGCAGACGAGAAATCATACAAGGCCTCAAAGTGCTGCCAGGTAAACACAAACACAACTGTGTGAGTTTTAGAATTGCTGCTAACGTGATCCTTAGTCATTAGTTACAATAGTAAATTAGATAAATTCTGTGTTTTTGTGCACATATGCTTTTTGTGTACATTTACGATGGTGAAATGCTGACGTCATAGAGCTCCATGTGCGTGTAAGTGCATTCGCTCTGGGATTTGTGTGCAGAGAGGAGTAGACTGCCTCGGCCAGCTCTCTCCGTCACTGCTGGAAGTCTTTATTGGACCGCAAGTGTCTGCTGGGGCGCCCACTTCCCCCATCTTTCTCCACTTCTTGTTTTCTCCGTCTGTGGAGTTTTCGTTCTGCTTCCAAGCCAATGAGGTCAGGAATGTATTGGCAGCCGGTTACTGATGTTCCCCCTGCGCTCTGGCTCACTGTTCATATGAAGAACTGCTGATTCTGCCATTAATGCTAGCATGTTTTGAGTACTGTATTTGCAGTCTTTGGCCCAAAACATATGCAAGTAGATTAAATGTGTCATTGCCACACATGTACGTATTCTCAGTCTTGCCACAAGGGGTGCTGCAAGCAGGTATCATATCTGTTGTTTCCTTTTGAAGTTCACCTAATGTCATGATGGAGCAGTAGTTGATAGATTCGTGGTGTGTTGTGTATATATATATATCTAAGATTATATGGCTGCACATCCATGATGCGAATCTCCTGTTCTACCACATCCCAAATGTGCTTTTTTGGATTGAGATCCTGTGGCAGTGGAGGCCATTTTAGTGTATTGAACTCATTGTCATGTTCAAGAAAGAAACCGGTTTGAGATTATTTGAGCTTTGTGACATGGTGCATTATCCTGCTGGATGTAGCCATCAGAAGATGGGTACACTGTAGTCATAAAGGGATGGACATGATCAGCAACAATACTCAGGTAGGCTGTGGCGTTTAAACGATGCTCAATTGGTATAAGGGGCCCAAAGTGTGCCAAAACAAACATGGCCCTACCCCAGGGTTTGAAATTAACACCCGCCAACCTGCCAAATGTGGGTAAAAATCAGCTGTGGTGGGTAACGCTGTCAAATCACTAGCCGATTTGGCGGGTTACTTTTCGTAAATTGTTTACTAATTAATTTCTTGAGAAAGTTCATGTAAGCCAAATCTGCACAGATTTAGTGTAAATACTGAACTCGAGACTCATCATGATATATTAAATAAGCCTAATTGCGCAGCATCTGGGCATATCTAGCTTACTTGAACATACCCAGCGATGTAGCTACTAGCCATCGGGAGCACCGGGACATTCCCGGTGGGTCGATCACCGAAGCGAGGGAGACCTCATATTAGGCGCTGTTTTTAAATTACAGCCCACGCGAAACTGCAAAAAGCAAGTACTCCAAAAGTGTGAAGCGACGCTACCCGGTGCATCTGCCAGCCACGCGTTAAAGCAGAGCGGGATTAGTCTCCCGCACAGCGCTGCGCTTCCGCAACGATTTATAAGAGATACACAGCCAAATCGCTCGATCCATTCAGAAATTACACAGAATTGTGTTATACAGTTGTGTGATATGACCACATTAAAGGTTCTGCCTGAAAACAGCCACGACAAGGTCAAATGCATGTAAACAAACTTTAATAGCTTATTTCTCTTTAAATGTTTCATTCTAATTAATTTTAATTTAAGTAAAATGTTAATTCAGTAAGAGCCTGATAAAGATAAAAACCAGTGTCTCTGTAATTTAGAGACACTTATAAACTAGGTGTTTTCCATTTACAAATATTATAAAAGTTCTTAAAGGGATAGTTCACCCAAATAAAACCGTGTATCTTAGGCTACTCGGCCTCAGTCATTCCAAACCTGTATGATTTTCTTTCTTCTGTGGAACATAAAAGAAGATATTTTGAGAAATCCAAGAAATGTCTGTCCATACAGTAGAAATCAAGGGTAACCAAAATGGTTTGGTAACATTCTGCAAAATATCTTTTGTGTTTTACAGAAGAAAGTAAGTCATACAGGTTTGGAAAGACATGAGGGTGAGGAAAGGATGACAGCATTTATTAGCAGTAAATTTCCTATGTTCTAGCACAAAATCAATGCTTATACTGTCAAGTGCATTTCTATGTGACAAAAATGCAGTAGGCCATTAGTTTGTTGCATTTGCTGTGAATTCAGTAATAAATCATTATTTGTTTTTGTCCTCCATTTATTTATTTATTTACTTACTCCAATTAAAGGCTCTATAACACAGCGAAACATTCACAGGGGACCTTGAGGGCCGGATAGGCTGGATTTGTCCAGGGACGAATTTTAACCCCAGTCCAGCCCTGTACCCGTCACTACGCAACAAACTATGGCGTGGCGGGCCCACTGGTGTCCTTTGCATTGAAGCAATAACGAAAAAAAAAAATGCCTGAAGACTCGCACCGCGTCTATACCAGATGCGACAAAATACCATAGAACCCATTATAATCTGTGATGCAGCCTACACAGGATGTGGCACAGCACGACAAATCCCGACAGTAAACTGATGCCTCGTTCTATTTATGACGTAGGCCTACTGTTTGACAAAATACAAATTATTTGCAATGGTCACTTTGTCGCATCCAGTGTGGACAGCCTCAAGCTGTTGGCTTACCTCCGGCCTTTTTTTCATTATTTATTTGTTTAATTTTTTTGGCTAGTAGAAATTATGAATGGCCGGTAACTTAAAAATGTTGTAGCCAAATTGGCTGGTGAGTGAAAAAGTTAATTTCAAACCCTGCCCACACCGTTACACCACCACCACCTGAACCGTTGAGACAAGGCAGGATGGATCCATGCTTTCATGTTCTTTACGCCAAATTCTGACCCTACCATCTGAATGTCGCAGCAGAAATCGAGACTCATCAGACCAGGCAACGTTTTTCTTCTGTTGTCCAATTTTGGTGAGCCTGTGCAAATTGTAGCCTCCGTTTCCTGTCTTAGCTGATAGGAGTAGCACCCAGTGTGGTCTTCTGTGCTGTAGCCCATCTGCTTCAGGGTGCGGACTTGTGTGCCGTTCAAGGAGATGGTATTCGCATACCTGGTTGTAACGAGTGGTTATTTGAGCTACTGTTGCCTTTCAATAAATTAGAATGTTGTGGAAAAGTTCATTTATTTCAGTAATTCAACTCAAATTGTGAAACTCGTGTATTAAATAAATTCAATGCACACAGACTGAAGTAGTTTAAGTCTTTGGTTCTTTTAATTATGATTTTGGCTCACATTTAACAAAAACCTCAACAATTAATCTCAACAAATTAGAATACCTTCATAAGAACAATATAAAAAAACATTTTAGTTGAATGTTGGCCTTCGGGAAAGTATGTAATTACTGTACGTGTACTAATACTGGTAGGGGACCTTTTGGTTATTACTGCCTCAATTCGGACGTTGTGGTAGGGGGTGACAGTTTGTGGCCAATGCTGATGGTGTATGGAAGCCAGGTTCTTGACAGGCTTCAGCTCATCGCATTTTTTTGGTCTCTGTTCTCATTTCTCGTGGACAATACAGCTAAATGCTCTATGGGGTTCAGGTCTGGGGAGTTTGCTGGCCAGTCAAGCACACCAACACCAGGGTAATTTAACCAACTTTTGGTGCTTTTGGCAAGTGCCAAATCCTGATGGAAAATGAAATCAGCATCTCCATAAAGCTTGTAAGCAGAAGGAAGCATGAAGTGCTCCCAAATTTATTGGGTAAATGGGTGCAGGGACGTTGGTTTTCAAAAAACACAATGGACCAACACAGCAGGACGTTGCACCCAAATCATCACAGACTGTGGAAACTTAACAATGGACTTCAAGCAACTTGGGCTATGAGGTACTCCACCCTTCCTCCAGACTCTAGGAACTTGGTTTCCAAATGAAATACAAAACTTGCTCTCATCTGAAAAGAGGACTTGGACCACTGGGCAACAGTCAGTTCTTCTTCTCCTTAGCCCAGGTAAAACACCTCTGACGTTGTCTGTGGTTCAAGAGTGATTTAATAAGAGGAATACGACAACTGTATCCAAATTCCTTAACACTCTGTGAGTGGTGGCTCTTGATGTCCTTGACCCCAGCCCATTCCTTGTGAAGTTCACTCAAATCTTGAATCGATTTTGCTTGACAATCCTCATAAGGCTGCAGTTCTCTCGATTGGTTGTGCATCTTTTTCTTCCACACTTTTTCCTTCCACTCAACTTTCTGTTAACATGCTTGGATACAGCACTCTGTGAACAGCCAGCTTCGTTGGCAATGAATGTTTGTGGCCTACCCTCCTTGTGAAGGGTGTCAATGAATGTCTTCTGGACAACTGTCAGATCAGCAGCCTTCCCTATGATTGTGTAGCCTAGTGAACCAAATTGAGAGACCATTTTGAAGGCTCATGAATCCTTTCAGGTGTTTTGAGTTGATTAGCTGACTAGCATGTCACCATATTCTAATTTGTCGAGATAGTAAATTGGTGGGTTTTTGTTAAACGTGATCCAAAATCATCACAATTAAAATAACCAAAAACTTAAACTAATTCAGTCTGTGTGCAATTAATTTATTTAAAACACGAGTTTCACAATTTAAGTTGAATCACTGAAATAAATGAACTTTCCCACGACCCCCCCGCCTTCTAATTTGAGATGCACCTGTTAGATGCCTAAATGCTGAGTGCTGCCAGGGAGTGGCGATAGCAATTTGTGTTACCAACAATTGAAGAGGTGTATAATAAAGGGCCTGGTGTGTGGGTATGATAAAACTGAACGTACTGTATAATTTATATAATAAAAAGTGTAATATACATTGTTTCTATACATTAAAGTATATACAAATGGATGTGTCAGGGAATTTTTGAACAAACTATATTTAAATAAAATTAGAAAGTAATTAAATTACTATTAATATATATATAATTATATAATTTTTTTTTTTTTTTTATTGTCTATTGTTTTATTTTTAAAGATGATATTACCGTACAAATAGTTTTGTCAGGATTTTATGAACACAAAGACTTAAAGTTAGCTTTACATATTACAAAACATTTCTGACTCTGTTCCATGCATTAAAAAAAATAAAAAGGAAAGGAAAAAGAAGTGGACCTTTTAGATGGTACAGTATGAAAACACTGCTGCCTATTCATTTAGTTCACCAGACATTTTAGGTCCTTCACTCACATAAATAGGAAACATGATACTTAGCTGCTGATTTTCTGTAATTAGTATGTATCCTCATTTCTGTGTCTCTCTTTCTGTAGATCTAATCAAGGAGGTGTTGAGCCTGGATGAGGAGATTCAGAAGTTGGTAGCTGAGCTGTATCAGCAGAAGAGTGTTCTCATCATGGGCCGAGGATACCACTACGCCACCTGCCTGGAGGGAGCTTTGGTTAGTCCTTTCACCCATCTAGCACTCACTCCCCTCCTTCCTCTGTTTCAAGCCTCCTTAAACCATGTGATAACTTTGTGGAAATAACAGACCCACATTTAAGTCATAATAGCTCTCAAATTTCTCATTTTAGCTCTCATCATAGCTCTCAAAAGATTGGGAAATATTCTTCAAAAATGCAGAATATGATCCCTTTTTAACACCTTACATTTTGTAAGATTGCATTTTTTTTTTTTTGTTAAAAATTCAAATATTCATATACTGTATATGTCAAACTTTTGAAGTGATTTTTGGATGAACTTTCCCTTTAACAGAGTCTCTCAGGCATCCCTCTATTTCTGATTTGAGGGTAATTTACACTGATTGAAACTAGGGCTGGGCGATTATTTACATTTTTTTTTATTTTATCGATTAATTCGAATTTAATGTTTTCCCACGATTTTATTTTTTAGAAATCAATGAATTGCGATTTTGAGTAGAAATATTACCAAACGTCAGAATTAGACACTTTTGAGCGCAACAGTCAAACAAACAAAAAAAACCTGTAAAGAACTACTACTGTAAGTCTGATATTTCATGTTTATATCATGGTGACAGGCTGAAAGCTGCAGTTCGTTGTTTTCACAGAACATTTATTGTTAATAGTCTACTGGTGTTATACCTTCAGAAGTCAGAAAGAGCTTTATTAACAAGTATGTTTACACAGACAAGGAATTTGACTTGGTGACAGGAGCGTCCAGTTCAGAAGAACGTATGGAAATAGTGCAAACTAGTGCAGCAGACATAGAAATTACACAGTAGAGATGGCGTATAACACTAATATAAGAAAAACTGAAAATTAAATAATGCACTATATACAGAAGCAGAAATATAGATAAATGTAACGGTTTAAATGAATGTACAGATATATTTACAAGTGTGCAGTTTGCAACTGTACAATTTTGGCGTATGTATAAAGTCAGTCATTTTGAATTTGAATTACATTGTTGAGATTTTTTGTAAAACCATTTTCATTGTAGCCTATTTCTAAACATATAACATGTATAAGACAAGTTTGTACAGGATGTAGTTGTAATTCATGTATCTTTTTGCAAAGATATTTAACAAGTGATTTGTTTGATTTGTAACATTTACATCATGTTGACAACATGTGTGCTGCACTTGGAATATAATTTTCTTTAACTAGAAAAATAAACTAAGTTTCTTTAACTAGGTTAATAAAGAAAAAGTTATTTGAATCCTGTTGTAGTTACATTTTTAAGTCATAAATCGTAAAAATTGAGAATTGGTCAAACATTCTGAAAAAATCTAGATTTTATTTTTTTGCCAAATCGCCCAGCCCTAATTGAAACCATGCTGTTTCACATTCAAGAATGAGTAGACCTGTACATCCGAGTCTTCCAGGAAAGTAAGAGCAAGGGAGAAAATGAGAATCTTAACTGATGGACTTCAGAATTTTCCAGAAGTTTGGCCTCGATTAGCCTAACCACAAATAAACCGAGGAAGCAGTTTGACTGTTAAGAAAACCCCCCCACATTCACTGGAAGTGAGGATGAATCTGTCACTGAGGCATTAGCAAGCCCTGACCACAAAAATGAACATATGTACTTTGTTAGATATTTTTAGATCCCCCCCACCCCCAATTATGGTTATGCAACAGTGGGGAATTTTTTTTTTTAATCTTTTATTTTTTGGTTTTAGCTTGTTTTGCTTTATTTTGCCATTTTGTTTTTTGGGTACCACTTTAGTTTAGGGACCAATTCTCACTATTCTATTAACTAGTTGCTTATTAGCATGCATAATATTAATATATTGACTGTTTATTAGTGCTTATAAAGCGCACATTCTGCATGAGAATATTTTACATCTCTAATCATACCCCATACCTAAACTTAACAGCTGACAAAAGTCATAGTTATTGGTTTGGTAATAACGAGAATTGGAACTTGAAATAATGTGTGACTGTTTTTTAGTTTTGGTTTTGCTTTGCTTTGCTGTGCTTTTGCTTGTACTTTTTGTCTTTGCTTTGCTTGTACTTTTTGTCTTTGCTTTTACTTTTACTTTTTGTCTTTGCTTTGTTTGCCTTGCTTTGCCTTTTTATTTTGCCTATTTTCTTTTTACTTTTTTGTTTTACTGTGCTTTTTTCTGTTTTATTTGTATTTTGTTTAATAGTTCCCATTTAGTCTGTCTTCCCATGTTAAAACTTGTGTTTGTGGGTCATTTAGAAAATTAAGGAGATCACGTACATGCATTCAGAGGGGATTTTGGCTGGAGAGCTGAAGCACGGGCCGCTGGCTCTAGTGGACAAACTCATGCCTGTCATCATGATCATCATGAGAGACCACAGATACACCAAGTGCCAGAATGCACTGCAGCAGGTCGTGGCGAGACAGGTAAGAGCCATTCAAATGTTTGCATTTACCATTACTAGATTTGCATGTCCTGAAGGTAATGCTACTGCTTGTAAGATATAAAATTGTTTAAAAATCAGTGGTTCAGTGATTAGAGATGCTGTAAATCAAGTAGCAGACCATTCACAATTCAGTATGCCAAAAACACACAAGGATAGATTGAATTAAAAGCTTGCTGTATAGAGACAGCCCTAGCTGTCTCTGCTGTTTTTCCTCTGTTTAAGAGGATGTGGTTATGTTGCTGTTGTAGGGCCGTCCGATCGTGATCTGTGATAAGGAGGACTATGAGACCATCAAAAACTCCAGCCGCACCATCAAAGTGCCTCACAGTGTGGACTGTCTGCAGGGAATCCTCAGCGTCATCCCGCTACAGCTGCTGTCCTTCCACCTCGCTGTGCTCCGCGGATACGACGTGAGGCTCTTCTACACTCACTTTCATCTCGCCTCCTGAGAAATAAAATGCTATTATTCAGCAATGACACATTAAATCAATCAAAAATGACAGGAAAGACTTTAATTGCTACACAAGTTATTGTAAATGTTCTAAATTTAAAAAGTATAACTTTTTATTTTTTTATTTAATTTTTTTTAACTATCACTTTGACACATTTGTCAATACTTGGGTCACTTTTGTCACACAGTGAGCACAACAGCAGTCTATGCGGGAGAAACTGTGGATCATTTGTCATTGCTTTGGCACAAAATGATTTCAATGATCTTTCTAATTACATGAATTCTTTTCTCACTCAGACTCAAACGCCACCAAAACTCTATTCACCTACAGGCCAATTTGCACGTTTACATACTGTTAAACCTAAGCTCAAAACATAATACAACAGTGAATAAAACAGCAATTTGCTACAATTCCACAATAATACATTGAAATATATTCTGAATCTAAAAAAATGAAATACTATCAAAATCGTTAATTTAACTGAACAGCTACACAGTTAGACATTTAATAACTTTACAAATTATTCCTAATTTGTCTCCTTTTGTAGATATGGTAATTTAAACATGGACTATGTAAACATGGACTATGTAATATATATTGCAGTGAGTTCTAAACAAGTAAGAAAAGTGTCATTCTTGTTTTGTAATGAAATTTTACAAAAGTACTACCTGATGTTAGTGTTTTTAGGTCATTGCTTTTGTTGGCTGACAAACTTTGTTAGTGCTATGGAAGAATGGGTTGATTTGAGACATGCATGAAGTGTTTTGTTAGTTTTAGTGCATTATGAATGTGCAGTTAACTGCTGTGCCAAGATGAAAGCTGTTTAGGAGAACTATGTGAAGAGTTTTGAAAAAGTGACCCAAGTATTGAGAAGTGTGTCCTAACTAGGGATGCATCGATCGCTACTCAGTATCGGGACGCTCGATACTGGCATTTTCTGCCGGATCGGGTATCGGTCAGACGAGACCGATCCAAATCCCATATTGTGCGTATACTATTGTGTTATTGTTAAGCCCCACGAAAGCACAAAAAAACAGTATAACGCACCATGAAGTCAAAGTCCAGGTGTTCTGAAGCCGTTCCATAGTTTAATGTGAGGTACAGATGAATATTTAAGTCGTTAAATTCAAGTTAACGTAAACTTTTCTCTCCGCTGCGGCTGCCTGCCATCTTCCATTCAGCATTCAAACTGCGGGTCACGTTTGGTTATGACAGTCAAGACGATGAACAAGAGTGCACAATAACTGCAGGGATGAAAGATCCGTCGCTACGACGGATTCGTCAGTTCACAAAGACAGTCACTTGCTTCATTCCTGAATGATTCAGCCGTTCAAACGAATCAATTGAATGAATGATTCAGTGATAAAATCAGTGACTTGCCAACACCTACGGCTGGCGGATTTAGTCCATTTTTAGCATATAATTTCAGTTATTAAAACGGAACTTTAATCCCTGCAGTTATTGTGCACTTTTGTGTTTACCAAGCAGCGCTAAACTGATATATCACAAACTTTAATATGCTTTATACAGAGGCAAGAGGAAAAGAAAAAAATACCATCTAAACTTTTCTAAAGACAGTAAGTTACCCTCAGACATACATTCATATAAACTAACCCTAACTGAATCGTGATTTGTTTAGCATCTCAACCGATTTGAATCGTCACGTATTTGAATCGATTTTCAACCGGCTCACAGTTATTCGTTACATCCCTAGTAATCACTTTAATGTAGCTTGCGCCAACAGTTGTACACTGAAGCAGTTCCGGGAGGATGACGTATGAGTTCAGAGTTGCGCATGCACCGGTGAGTCTCGTGAAAACCAGTGTTTGTTTACAGGATCAAAGGAAGCAAGTTTCCTTACTTTAGCAAAGGAAAACCAGTCTCCTCTTGGCTTATATCGAAATCCTCCGACATTCTTCTTTACAAATCCTCGTTTTGAACTTCGAATAAGTGACCGTTGTTTTGTTTTGATAATCTCGCGGTTTCCGCAGCGTCAATCGGAGCGAGCATGCGCAACGAAGACCTCATCCGTCATTCCCCCGGAATCCTTCCGTTTACAACAGTGAGCGCAAGCTAGATTCAAGTGATTTATTAAGTTTTTAAACCGTCTCCGATTAAATACTATTATTACAAGCAATAGGACAAAAAAAACTACAGTAGAACAAAAAAACAAAAAATACATTGTATGAAGTAATCAAATGTATAAAAACACTGTGTAAATTGGATATATATATTTCTTCTTGTTAAAGTTACAAAAGTGATTTTAATCAAGAGCAGTGAGAGATTTTATCGATTTTGTTGTTTGATTAACATGAATGAAAGACAGCAGGAATATTAGACTGCTGTCACTTTAACAGCTGCCCGGTTTCAATATACTGTTGCACGCGTTTTCTTTCTCATCTGTTTGCTTTCACTTAAGACCTAAATCAATTTGTTTACAAAGATACTTGCAAAGATGGGCAATTTGACACATTCAAGTGTGTGTATTTTACCGTTCAAGGCCTATAAAGCAGCAAAAATATCTCTAAAATAAAAAATTGTTTCATGTTCAGTACATATTATGCCAAATTACTTAGTGCGTTGTTTTTATTAATTCTTCTTTCTTTCTTTTTTTATTGCTCTACACAGGTTGATTGCCCAAGAAACCTGGCCAAGTCTGTGACTGTTGAGTAATTGCTTCCTGATCGATGCCTCAAACACCACACACACACACACAAAGTACAGACTATCAAAGACATGAAGACAATTGAAGAGAGGGTTTTATACATGCCAGCTTTCTTGATCCTAAATAACCTGAAGTGTACCTCCATATACCTGTATCTCAACTCAGAGCATGATTTTGGAAGTTTCATATCGTTGCTGTTAACTGGAATGTGTGTGTGTGTGTGTGTGCTGTGTCGTGGGGGTGGAGTAATGGGGGGCGGTTTTTTAATAAGAGCTGCACTCGTAACTTAATGTCACTTGATGCGGCCTTTAATGCGTTCATCTTATGGCTTTTTATTGTTTGCTTGCTCTGTTTGAAATATTAGTTTGACCCAGAAAGACTTCTAGATGCTTCTCATCGAAAACAAACAAGCATTTGTGTAGCAAAGATAAGTGACACGAGCCTCATTAACTCTCCATTAGCTGTTCTCCTAATGAAAAAACCCACAATTCTAGTGATATGTGGCACTAAAACAAAACTGTGAATCAGTGTTTTGTGGTAGTTTGCACAATGTTTTGTTTATCCAGTTTGCTGCTATTTAAGGGGATGTACTTGTTACCAATGAGCTTTTTTTTTTAATCATCTGGAATTTCATATCCATGTTGATTTCCATAGTTAAGCTTCTGAGGCCCGGAAGAGCTTTGATACAATGACACTTATTCAAATTAGTATTCATTGAAATGATGCTGATGTTCACTAGAGTTTGATCATGTCTTCTCAATACATTGCTTTGAGACTTTAATGCATAATTTGAACGGTTTATAATATTGGTGGGGTAATAGTTTACAATACGGTTCAATACTTAAGATGTTTAAAACAAGAATAAACATGTGTAAACGACGAATAGTAGTATATTTATCAATTAAAATTAACCTAGACGCACACATAAATGCATTAATTAATGCAAATAACTAATGATAAATAAACTAAGGTTTTCATTCTTTTTGCAAAGAACTGAATGAAAACCTGCCAGAAAACAAGGTAAAATATCAAGGTTACAGTCAGGTTCATTGACTACAATCCCCTGTCATCTACATGAAGGGTCAAATATGAAGTGAATGTATTATCTGATGAAGTTTCTATGTGCTTTTGCCAAATTGGGTCACAGAATTGGTCCCGTTTGGTTTGATGTAGCACAAGGAGATCTACTGGTATGTTAAACGTCAACCATTCGGAAATGAAATGTTTACATGAAGAGAACGGGATGCTTGGATATTGCATTTTAAAGCATCACCTTTGCTTCCCACAGAAAGTCAGTTCTGGACGTTTTGAACCCGAGTAGTGATTGTAGTGAATCACTGCAGTACTGTGCCTGTAGTTACTGTACGAGTACCGCATTTATAATAATCAGTTACTGAGATTCATCTGAAGGTACACTTGTGTACTTGACAAATGCATGAACTTTTTGGCTTCCGTTCTTCAGTTCCTTTGTTGTAGAGAATTCAGAGGCCTTTTGGTGAGTGTCTCTGGTTTACAGTAGTGCTGCCAAATAGAGCCTGCCCCATACAGCGCCACCGACAGTTAGGATTGTTTCCATGGGACCATTTTGTTGTCTTTTGTCTTTCTCTTATGTTTTGTTTTTATTTGGTATGGAAGGGTTATATTTTATATACTACTGTATTTGCAATTAAAATGCTTATGCACTTCCTTTGACCCAAATATTGTGATTCTTAAATTTTATTTTTTCCGTTTTGTTGTGCATAAGATCAACATGAATCAAGATCTGAATCTTTTGTTCAAAGCACCAGATGGGCTTGATGAACCAAAAATATCTACTATTAATGGCATGTAACCAAAGGTTGAAGAAGGCTCGTATGGGGCAATAGCTCTGAAGGTACGATTCTAGTCCTGTGCTTATATTTTGGAAGTGATTAAGTTATGTAACTCATGGAAAGGGTTTTAAATATTTCACAGGCTAATATACTAGTACTATAATATACTATACTACTACATTGCTCTTAGGTCGGTGGCACACTGAACTGCTTTACAATAGCATCTTAAGTAAGTGTAGCTTTATCATTTCATCTTGAAGGTTTGTGTGGTAGGTAGTTATTTCATTTATTTTTTTAACAGATCAGTTCTGCCATCCACATCCAGCAAAAGGATGTCCAGCATCAAGGCCTTAATCACTGTTGTGTGTGTGTGTGTGTATAGGATTCACAGTTGTGATGAAAAGAGTTAATAAAACATTTAGTCTTTCTCACTCTCTGGTTGCTTTCATTCAACTTTGGCCAAGTTGTACAGTGAAGAAATGCTTTGTTGGAATAGGATACAAAATAGGGCATGAAACTCCTTCAGAAGTTTTCTTTCTCTCAGCAAACGGCCAGTGAATGGAGGTGCTTGTCCTCGTGTTAAAATTAAACAAAATATTATGTGAGCCTTTTTTTTTCCCCCCGCAGGCAATTCACAAAAAAAAAAAAAAAACACTTTAAAATATATGCATTTCAAATTTAGCCTATTACTTTTAGACTAGCTAGATGGGGAATTTTATTGAAAAAAAAATTACAATATTTATAGAAACCAAGTCAGTTTTAACCGTTTTAAAAATTTGTTTAAAAAAAAAAACGGAAAAGGAACACAATTTTCTTCTCATGCTATAGAAAGTGTCCAAATGATGTTACTTCATAGCTGTCACGATTTTATGGGATGTCACATTTTCTGTAATATTTCAAAATCATGGGGTTAACTGAGTTAATGCTATGCTAAATTTCATCTAAATGGAATGATTTCTGTACTTAGCAAAAAAATTAAATTGTACTGCGCTGAACTGAATATCAGTTCATAAAGAGTTGGCTAGAGGATATGGAGCTGTTCTAGTGGTCTACAAATGTAATACTCAGTTTGATTAATCAACCAGTATTTGATATTTTGATATTATAGTATTTGATATTTTGGAGCATATTTGATTTGAATTCAACCGTTAACACATAAAAGACATGCAGCGAGTTTTCTAGTTTGCACTGCATCACAAACGGAGGATCTGTCTTTATATTCAAAACATAAAGAAAAATAGAATGGATGTTATCTTTTGAACTCTCGACATGAAAATTAAAAGAGGTTTTTACCAAATGTACATATGCATTGCTATTTCAAAACAGGTCAGAACTCACTCATTGACTGATGAGTAGGCCTACTTGTTACACACTAATAAATGATGGTTTCTCTGTAAAATATATCAAAAAACAGTCGTGTCAATATTACTTTAGGTTTAGACTAAGATCTTACTGTTATAACCATGTAATCGCAAGTGGGCCCACCGGTGGACCAGTGTCTTAAAGAACCATTTTCCACTAGAAAGAAGCTTTTGTGCATCGCAATGACATTTACACAAACATGGAGATCTCCCACGCCACTGAAGCCATAGACTCGCACTATTTTCCGCTCCTTTGATGCCAAATAGTACCCAGAGTTTTGATGGTCTGAGCGGTGTTCTTCAAGAGCAGGAAAACATTTAAGCTCTGACTCTTGGCAGTGTGGATGGATTGGAGGTTGTTGATGACTGGATTGCTTTATTGGCCAGAGCAGGAAGTGGGTCAGGGGGTTGCCCTTTAAGTAATAATTCATTAAAATCAGCAGGGAGACTATAATAATGCAAAACCTTTTCTGTGAGACCAATTTTGGCCTATCAAAATGTTTCCGAAATTGTGTTCAACAATGTTTCTGTGGTAACCACATTAAACTTGTGTATTATCACAAGACTGCCGACTGTGATATTTAGTTTTTACAATCAAGATGTTAATAACTTGCATTTCAGACCATATTTGGTCAGATAGTTTGTATAGTTCTTTTCTCTCTCTATGCCAAAGGTTCCAAAACAAGCCAAAGCATTCATTTGTGTTTGTCATTAACTGTAGTAATCGAATTACAAGTACTTATATTTTTGGAATCTGATTATGTAATCCAGATGACATGTAATCAGTTACTACCCAGCACTGCTCACAGATGTGGGTGGTGTGTGGTTAGACAATGTATTTGACATTATTAACTGTAGGGAAAAACAAAGAGGTAAAGAGGCGAAGGAATGATAGGGGGGAAAGGAGAAGGGGAGGGGAAAACAGGGGCGCTCTGTGGTAAGAAGGAAGAAGGACGTGAAGGTAAAACTGAAGGCCGGTGAAGATGGGACTGTTGTGTCTCTGTGAATTGTCTTCAAAAGCACAGCACAAGCCTGCTTGTCCACATTGACGTAAGGGGTGCATTAAAACGTTGAAGCTCTTCAATCACCATACAAGACAAAGTGACCAAGTGTCACACCAGAGTCGAGTGCACACACATCGGCCACACGACACACGCTGCTGCCCACACACTAACATGGACACCAAGTGGGAGAGGGACGGGTGTGATCGAGCTATCACACGTGGTGGACCGTGTAAACGGGCACACTCACTGTCTAACACTGCTCTTGCAGGGCAGACACACGTTGTCGGGGTGCGTTAACGTGAGTGATCAGGATGCAACGCGTCCGGGGGGCAGTGAGACACGGCACGAGACACACCGCTTTGAATTCGAATGCTAGTCCAGCAAAATAGGTACCAGACAAGGGACTTGACAGTAACAACACATAGAGAAAGAAGCGAGAGGGAAAGATTGTCAAGATGCTCTGACACGTATCGTGAATTAGATATCACGGGGATGGGAATGGACCACTTCGATAACATACAATGTATTTTGTTTGGTGAAATTTCTCTGTAAAAGGAATTTGTTTTCATAGTATATGCACTTTGTATATTAGGGTGGAATATACCCTATGGTTTGTATGTGTTAGTTTTGCGTTTCATGTGTGTAACCCGTATGTTTTATGTTTGTGTTGACTGACAACGTCTCACAGGCATGTGGGCGCTTCTATATTTTTAATATTAACACACTCGCAATGTGGTGGACTATGGGGAGATGGACCATACGACACACGTCCACTGCTCGTGCAGGGAGCATGACGAAAGCGCAGGCAAGGTCGGGCCGTCTAAGTGGTAGGGGATACTCGACGGATGAAACACAGATCACCCAGGAACCAGAACATACCATCACGCAGTCAGGGGAAGGGGAACAGCAACACGAACACCAAGCTTGTCAAAAATAAGGACACTGGAGGGATACACACAGGGGGAGGGGCAAAAACACAGGGGGGACAAAAAAGAACACGGGGCACAATGGGCAAAACGGCCAGTGGGACATGGGGCTCCTTCATGGGTGTGTGGTGGTTTAGGCACAATGTGGGGGGGTACCAAAAAAGAAGTGGCGTGGACAAACAGATTTACAACATACTATTAATAGCACAGGTGGGAAGGGTGATACCAGGCCTATATAAGGGGTGTTTGGAACAACAGGAGGTGGATCAATGGGTATAATCTGAAATTACCGGATATTAACATGGACCTGCCTAACAGGGGGGACTAGTCATGTGTAAACAGGCGGCGTGAGAACTGAGGCAACCTGATTTTGTTTAAACGGGGTAAACTTTCGGGCGCACCACAGGGGGTCGTAACCACCAGGGGGGGGGGGTATATAAGTTTTTACGACGTAAAGTTTGGACGGAGTATATTGGGGTGACCAAGTGTGGGTACACACAAATAAAACACACGGGTGGGGGTGTGGCTGAAACAGAAGCAAAAACGGAGGGCAGACAGGGCGTGGCACGGACACACAGGTGCTAGGACCACCTCTGCTAGCTGCTGCGAGAAAAGTGCACGTCGCTGTCTTGAGGGCACGCCGACTAGGGGTGTCTCCTCTGTATTATAAGCAACTTAAATTCTCGCACAAAAAGCAAGGAGACAGTATTACAATTTGGCTTCATCTTTCAAGGTCGTATGCTGGTGTAAAGGGAGGTCACCCAAAGCGTTTACATATCTGTCGGGGGGCATGACTGTGGTGAGAAAGGGGGAGGGAAGGGGGGTGCTGTGCGTGTCATGATCTTAGCGTTCACTGTTGCTGCCAAACAACGGGGGTAAAAAAAGACAGATGCAGGTCTGCAACTGAAAAGCAAAACACAACCGGTAAAAATAACAAACAAGACATCGGCTAACAAGTGGGAGCGGGAATGTTCTGTATATGGTGTGGATGGTGCATATAATGTTAGGGAGGTGGGGGAATAAAACCAGTGCGACCGTGGAATGAACAAAAACAAAGATACACTCAAAATATAACCCGCAGCACAGGCGGGTGGGTATGCATTTAACCCCGTCAAAATAAGTTGAGAACCTCTGACGAAAAGAAAAGCAGCTGAAAACTGGTAACAGAAATTCCAGAACCCATGGGGTACGGGACGTGGGCAAATATTAGGTTAAGGCACGCAATAGAAATGGCAACAACGTGCATCCAGATCCATACACAAACAAAACAGCGGCACACAACAAAACGAACAAAGGGAATGGAAAGAGAAAAGGGCTCGAGATCAAAGGTATGAGGAAATGTGACAATGTGAGTAATCATCACAGGTTCTGCTTATTGATGTACTTTTGGGGCAGGGAAAATGGTGCAAAAAATACGTTATCAAAGTGGTGACGAGGTTGATATGGACCAATTGTCGAGTGCGCACAATCACAAATAGCAAAACCGTGATGCACACAAATTGTGTAAATTTTCAAAAGACACTGGGCTACGGGTGAGACATAATTAGCCAGGAACACACACCACGGGACACACCCTGTTATTACTAGTAAAAAATGATGCTTAACGGAAGGGTTGAAAATCACACAAGAGGGCTAGTATGAAATCGTGGCCACACAGGAAAAGGAAACGTTGATATATGAAATTACCTTCAAATTGTAGAAACACACCACACAGTACACTATGGTAACAACCTGAAAGTTGTATTTAACTGGGTAACAATAATCAAACGGAGGGTGTACTGGTGGGTTTTAGGGAACGTATTCAGATTACTTTTAAATGACTTTTTACCTAACTTGGTTTAAACGTAACATTAAATGTACTCTATTGATATAAACCATTTTATTTGATATCAACATCATGAAGCGCATTAACCATTATATTACATCAGGTTTTCCTAACTGGGGTTTGACAAGAATTCAGTCATAAAAATGTAAGATCGAAACGAATGATTTTAAAACAAAAATCTAAATAAAATGAACATTAAAAATAGAAATAATTAATTTGTTTACCTGCACGTCAATGTGACCATTAACCGACACCAGAGAACTGTGAATATGCAAAAGTATTTAGTACTCAATTTTTGGAATCTGATTTCGTAATCCAGATTACAT
Organism: Sinocyclocheilus anophthalmus; assembly: GCA_018155175.1. Lineage (NCBI taxonomy): Eukaryota > Metazoa > Chordata > Actinopteri > Cypriniformes > Cyprinidae > Sinocyclocheilus > Sinocyclocheilus anophthalmus. The sequence goes on along the minus strand of JADLZN010011969.1, from coordinate 61,175 downwards.
GTAATCCGTTACTATCGACACTGTCTGTCCTTTACAATATCATACCCCTGACCACAATTACGATTATTTACGGTCAGTTTCTTGTGATTCATGCCAAGAATGAAATTTGTTTGTAAATTGATTTTCCCCCCACCTGTAACAAGTTGACGCTCTGTGGGCCAATCGGTTGGTAACACTTAATTTTACAGTTTTCCTTAGTTAACATGACTACACAGAACTTACTATTAGGATCACCTTATGCATAATTCATTCAAGAATAAATCCTAGACTCCATATAGTAGTAATCACGTAATGTAATTATATTAGCCTAACAGTATTTATGAATTAATATTGATAATTAATTATTCACATGTGTGAACTACACTGTAAACACTGACACCGTAAATAAGATTTCTCGATCATTTACTATATCTAACAGATCTGGTAGCAGATATTTTTTCTTTTCAAACGCATCTGGTCACAATTTTCCGGAACAAAACATTATTTAAGAGTATGCAACTCCGTCACATGATAATAACAGGGCTTTAACAAAAAGGACCTTTAGGCAAAGATTCTCACACGCCATTAAAACCATGCAAACAGGAAACCAATATGACTTTTATGACAACAAATACATAAAATACATCAATTATCAAAAACAGCAAGACCAGTTACAAAACAAACAATGTACGGTCAATTAAGATCCAGTCAACTGTTAAGAGAATGATCATCATATTCGCAAGAGATCCCTTTGAAAAAGCATTATAAGATCTTCTGTTTTGTTGTTAGTTTTTTGTTTCATTAATTTTTCCTTTAAACTTGACTATGGCGACTCTATGAATAGTTCTCTGATGTTAATCCTAACATCCCCATACAACGTACTTCAGTCAAACAGGTTTGGGAGTCATATAAAAGCAGCTATACATTGTGTCGCATCAATCGTGGCACGCATAACTTTCGACATCGACAGAAAATGACACGTGTCTTTAGAAGCGAAAGGATTGTGGAAATTGACAGACTGTGTCTATTTGCCCAATATTTACTTACTCACATGTTAATTAATGAACAAACCAAACTCATCACTACTAAAATTTTGAGTTCAGGCACTTTGAGCAAAACTCCGTTCCAATCGGTGAAAAGACTATTTTGTACACATGGGGAATCGCTTCTGCTAATGTCGGTTATTCAAATGTGATATATCAAGAACTTAGAGAGGGCCTGAGTGAAGAAACTCCGCGCGGACGACATTCATTCTTTTGGCGTCTGTCACTGTATTCAAATCGTCAGTCATGGAGCCCTGCAACATCATGATTAAGAAAAACAGCACAAACAAAAAAAGAAACCTTAGACTAGAAAAATCTAACACGAGGTAGCATAGATTTATGACATACAGCATCAGAGGTGTATGATGTAACTATCATATTGTACTATACATTTTTTAATATGCACCCAATTAACCTTCTACGAACTGTGACCCTGTGTATCAAAGTAAAGGTGCCCGCTACATGCTGTAGTTTACATCCATTTCCTATTTTGTTCACCGCGCTAGGGGTGCATGCAGTGTAGGTTCCAGGTCTCGTACGAAAGCCCTAAAAGCAACCGTTAGAGTCACGCGCTTCTACAGTAAGCTGTAATGTGTTCATCCTAAGACGAAGAGAAGGGTCCGGGGCCCCAAAAACCATATTTAGTGGAAGAGGAACGTTCCTGCATCTCTGGTAGTCGGATGAATGAATACGATTGTCTCTTTTCTGGGGATGAACTATTCCTTTAATTCATTGTGGTCTGGTACTTTGTAAATAAATTCAAAGACCAAAAAGCAACATGCTCCCCATCCTTATCAAAGCCACTGAAATCACTGTTGCACAAATAAATGTCAATTACCTGAACAAGCAACAGCCTTCGTATGGCAAGCCATTTTATCAAAAACATGTTTTTGAAATGGTTGAATTTTGCAAATACATTTCGTTTTTGAAAGAAAACCTTTTCATCAAACACAACTGAGTCTCATTTACTTACTGCAGGAACAGACATTTTCATGCAGAAATCGTGATATCCTCAGCATATTCTTTACAATAAATTTATAAATAAATTTACAATAAAATGTTGAACCAACTAAAATCACATGTCTACTTCCATAGAGTGCATTTGTGCCCGCCCACTTTTTTCAGCAGCTAACTGACTGACAGGTGCCACAAAGTACTTTTTTCCCCTTATTTGTTTTTATTCCAAGAAGTATGGAATCCAAAATAACGTAGAGAATTAGAGTTTTACTATTTTTACATAAAATGGTGTGTGTACTGTGTATGGGGGTTGCATGTATAATATAACTACACACACTGAATGGATAATATATTTAAGAAAATGTATGTTTTATGTTTATATTGTACATATAAGTATAGAAATTATGAATAATAAATATCAAATTTTTTTATGGCGAAATATCTGCTGAATGTGTGTGAGTTTATTGTTTACATAATATATGAGTTTTATGTGCTGTGTACTTGTCCATATTCATATAAATGTACATAGTACACAACATACTATTATTGGATGGTTAAACAACAAAAAGCCGTCTTTAATTTTGGGAATGTAGATTAAATCGCGAATTAATTTGTTCGCCAAAGCGGACGACATTTTCCATACAAATTTGTTAAATTTTTAACTGTATGAGGCAAAATTGGATATCACATAAAACTTCGGCAGAAATACAGTGAGTTTCAATCCATTGATCATTGCATGTCATTTTTGATGTGCATTACAAAATTAATTTTGTAAATGTGTTTCCATCATCATTTAGGTGCATGTTTTTCCATTATTAGGAAAAAAAAACGTATCACGGAGTTAGGTTAGCTGCATTGGAAGGTTTTGTTTTTCTCTGTGGCAATTTGTGTCGAATTGTAGGGGCCGTTAGTCAGTTGCGCATTTCCCATCAGAATTTGTTATTGGATGTGTTTGTTTTTTGCCGATAATGCACATAAAAGAGTGAGGGAAACATAGTTAATGCGCTGTTTTAAGTCTTAATCTCTTCCAGAACCCAACTGTTGTGCTCTATTCTACATCAAACCCTTATATAGAGATCGGTGTGTTTATGCAAATTAGTAACCAAGGGTATGCGGTCTTCATTAATGTGGTGTTAAATGCCCACATTAACATAAAGTTATAAAAACATTCTGCATGTCATAGTTACATTTTTTTTCTGGCATTATCGTAAGTGTGTGATGAATCAACCCTGCGATAATCGAATGTTCTTATACGTAGTAAATGAGACCCAATGTTTAGTTTTTGCCACTTAATAAAGATGACCTGTATATGGTGACGCTTGTCAAAAACGTGCATATATTTTCTCAATCGCTCTGAATGAGAAAGCTCCCAAAAAGTTACTCATCTTTCCTCTTTTATGGAAATCTCCTTCATGAGATGGTCCCATGTGCATACAATTGTGAAACATCCATGAATCCATTAATGGAACCAGCCACTTCCATTCTCAAAGCTTGGGTAAACTCACAAATGGCGCCTGCTGAGAAGCTCTGTAGGTGAATTTTCCGTTTCTTTGCGATGCCTGGTGTGTGTGATTCTGAGTGTTGCTCTCTGCAGAGTTTCATGGTGGCTTGTGTTCCATTTCATTGTTCTATCAGAGGAGCAAATGCCCTTGATGCCACAGGTGAGTCTTTGTATCGAGTTTTATTGCGTTAGGCCACACAGCAACGGAATTTTGAGGAGGATATGGAACATTTATATTTCCTGTTTACTTCCAGTCCTCAGTAGTCCACTCAGATGTGCCGCATTACACACAAGGCCGAGGAGGTGGGCGATCTGGAGGAGGAGCTCTGTCTGGAGGCGGGGCTTGAGGGGGTGGGGGCAGCGAGGCAGGAGGGGATGGTGGAAGAGATGTGGGTGGAGAAAAGTAGAGAGTGTTAGGAGATGAAGACCAGATGGGGGGCGGAGAATAGGATGGAGGAGGAGTAATGGGTGGAGAAGGGTTGATGGCATGAGGTGGGGGCGTAGAAGGTGCCGGGGGAAAGCCGGAGGACAGAGAGGCAGGTGGACTGTGTGGAGGAGGGGGCAGCTGGCCCTGATTTGGGATGCGGGACACCAATGAAGCTGAGATGAGTCAGTCATAGGAGTTCGGCTGTAGATAGTGGGGTGACGAATTAAAGTACTGGAATATGAGTAGGGATGTGGATAGTACGGGGGGCAGTGGGTAAGGTACGGAATCACATTACGTTATGGGGCCGATGGACGGAGGCAGGCTGATGAATTCAAACACATGCAGGAGTCACCATGAGTAGAAAAACTACACACATATACGCGTAGGTACCACAATGGAATGACGTGATTCTCGAAGCACTAGAGGTCTAAGAGTTTGAATAGTGATCAGTAAATACGTATGTCTAAAAGTGACAATTCAGTATGGTTAATAAGCACGCGATCCACTGACGATGTCAAGTGGTTCAAGATGTTGGAGACGTGAATTTTGGGCAGCTCGAAGCTAGACGGATGTTCTGCGGGTGTGGTCATAAATGTAATTTAGTGTGGCTGCATCACTTGGGTAGCATGTTAGTGGTTTTTTGCATGTTACCGTGCAGGGCCGAGCATATCAGCAAACTCAGAAAATAACCAAAACAATCCAAGGTTTCTATTTAGCACAGTGGCTAGATTAACAAAATCCAAACTTAATGATAATGTTACTTTCAGTGAGGAAGTGTTCTGAGTTCTAAAGATTGTGCTTAAGATATATACTTCGCTCGTCAATCTGTGGGAGACACTATAAATACAATATACAGGAAATAAACAAATACACAAATGTATATGATTGCGAGCATACTATAATAAATACTTGACGCATTGGGCATAATCTAGGCGCACCAAAGGTAAACGAACGCTCAGAGTGCTTAAAATTCAAACAAACCACTGAGAGGACCGAACGAGGGCTCAAGGTAAACGTTACGATGCACGTGCTCTAAACCGACCACAATTGGCCTATATAGATCCTTGTAGCCCACTAAAGTTATTACACAGATTCGTACCTGTAAGCAAATCAACAACGCTTCTCAATATTATTACCTACGTCGTTGTCTTTAGTCACAGCTCCCAAAGCCCATATCAAGCGTGTTGGGGGTAAATAATTATACCTCTATTACAGAAACCACAACGTAGAAATCTAGCGAACTGGCAAATTACCGGACGCCCAATGGTTCTAAAGTGTCGGCCCGTTTATGTCATAAATTTTTGAAAAAGTTATGTCTGCTCAATTGTGCTCCTTTCTGCAAAAAAATTATCTCTATGAAGAAATTCAGTCAGGTTTCAGGCCCCACCAAGATAAGCACAGAACGAGCTAGCAAACGTTTGTGATGCACTTGCTCAAGACCACGTGCTGCATCTATCATTGCATAGATTTGTACTTGATCTGTAGTGCTGCGTGTCAGCCGAGCCGAATAGCTTCAGAACTACTCATAGATCAGACTACAAAAGCTATAAACCAACCGGTGTATTGCATAAGAAGGTTAGGCTTTAAGAATAGGTTTAGAATCTACCTGTCCGAAGCGCTATCACTGTTGTTTATTAAACGGGGAGGCTAATCAGCTCGACAATTATCAGCCGCCATAAAGTTACGTGGAAGGTTGCCACAGGAGGAATCTGCTAGTGCCTCGCGTACTTTTCAAAATACATGTTGCCACCTTATGGTAAGATTATGAAAGAGGCATATACAGGGATTAGTGTTCCACTGTTTAATGCTTCAGTGCGTACATGCAACGTATATGGAAGAAGGCATCAAAAGCAAAAAGACCGAGAGATGAGACTTGCTAAATTTCTAAGCTAACAGAGTGGGTGTAAAAAGTGTAAACGATGGATGACTATCGATAAAGCTTCTTTCTAAGGTAAATTCGGGACTACATACGGAGATATACCTATTGGACCACAAAACAGTGCCACGAGAATCGCTTGGATTCAATTTGCAAGGCTAGAACGGTTTACTGTTACTGTCCTCTACATTCAAAATTCTGGGTTTATATTAGATAGCAACTTGTTTCTTTTGAAATCATATTCCCATGTACAAAAACGCATTCTTCCTCTAGAACATTGCCAAGCCTACAAACATGTTCCCCGTTTCTGATGCAGAAAAGCTAGTTCATGCATTCATGACCTCTAGACTGGACTATTGTAATGCACTGCTAGATGGTTGTCCTGCATCCTCAATAAACAAGCTACAGGTAGTCCAAAATGCAGCGGCTAGAATCCTTACCAGGTCAAGAAAATATGATCATATTACCCCAATTTTACAGTCTCTGCACTGGCTACCTATTAAGTTCCGTATCAGTTACAAAATATTATTACTTACCTATTACTTACAGTGTTCTAGGTGACTGTCAGGTTGTTGCTTTGCAGCGTTATTGTATTCTTTGGGGTTTTAGCATGTTGCTATGCATTTGCTAAGATGTCATGGATAGTTGTCAGGGTGTTGCTACTTATGCAGTGGCTAACATGTTGCAGTTGCTAGGGTGTTCTGCACTAAGGCATTGCTATGTGGTTTATAAAATGTTCTGAGTGATGTTTAGCATGTTTCGATGAAACCACTACAGCGTTATGGTAAACGGAAACTCTCAGAGCTCGCAAAATAACCGTAACATTTACCGGCAAAACACCTTTCATGGAATCATCATTTTGCATTAGAAAACTAACTCAGAGGTTGAGAGGAATTCAACCTCGGCAGTCAAACTCTAAAAAAACTTGTTTGTTGTTTTGTTGCCATCATGTAGGACAACGTGGCAGATGAGAAACGTGTGTTATGTTATTTGACTCCAGTTCAGATGCAGTGAATAAGCCAGGAGTATTAGTCTTAAATCTCTGAATGCATGTGGTTGGGCAATGGGCAGCAATCATGATGGACTTTACCGTCAATAAATAGCGTGACAAACGCACACACCGAGGCAGACTGCCATGCTGAGAGGCGTGCTGGTCTTTCTGTTTGCTGTAACTGTAGGAAGCTATAAATGCCAGACACATTTTAATGATACACAGAGTAAAGGCTAGTTGTTGGTTGTTTACTAGAAACACTTGTGGAAAATTAGAGAACTCTGTCCCAATTTCCTGTCAACTAATAAAGAACTCCAGGTTGGCCCCAGGAAACACACACACACACACACACACACACACACACACAGTGTGAGTTCATGCAGTTAAGAGCTTATAGTATGCACTGTCATTAAGATCAACAAAAGCCTGAAATGATTTGGTATGTATAGCTTTATAAGACAAATAAGGTTACAGTGACCAACTACTCATAGAAAAACAAATGGAAGAAATCGCAATAGCAAATGTGGAGGAACAGAAGACCTGCTTTATAGTATAGATTTAGTTAAAAGAGCCAATCACATGTTTGGTTGCCTTGGAATAGTTGGTCCTGTCAGGAATATGCAGTTTTTCACTGTGATTTAAGCTAAATAAATGTTTTTTTTAATGCATAATTGGGTTGCCAGATTTTATTTGTAATTTCACATATTAATACATACTCTTGACAAAAAGTAGATGAGGTTTATGCCAACTTCAAAGGGACTTTGGAAGTTAAGAAGACACTTTTAATCAAACCATCTTTAAGTACACTTGTTTTAACACAATATAATGTGTTAATTGTTTTAACACAATATAATGTGTTAATATGCATAATTATAATAAATTGACAACCTGTCAACTTAAAAAAAAAAGTGCTTCAAATATTTTAAATACAGGTTCTGTTGAGATATTTTAATGTTGATAATGTTGAAATATGTACAAAATTGTTTTGTGTGTTCAATTACTGTCTGCAAAGAGACAATTGAAATTTAAGATACATTTTTATTATGCTACTAATTTTGCATATTCTTTTGCCTTTTCAGTTCATTATGATTATAATAAATTTTAGTGTTTAATTTCAGGAACATAATTGATTACTTTTGTTTTTTTGTCTTTATCTTCACTTATAAGCACAAATAATAGAAATATCAACTCATGTACATGGTTCATTTTACCTCATCTAGCATCCTGATATTTTAAATTACCATATAAATTAACACGCTTTCTACATTATGATTCAAAAGCTTCATATTCCAATAATTCCAAAAAATATTCATGTTTTCTTATTAAACCAACAACAAAAACTATGAATTGTTGCACAGGAGTTATATAAGTGCATTGATTCAGCAACCACACTTACAAACAATATAGTTGAGATCCATGGTTGGATTTAGTTCAACAGAGATTTGGCTGTATTACACTTTAATTTGAGCAGATTATCTCAATGTAAATCTCTAAATTTCAATGTAGATGTTTGTCAATGTTTTTTGGATCATCAGCACTTCCTCTGCAGTGTAGAGGGAGCAAATGCACATTGCCAGGTTGTAAAGATAAAGTAACAGGGCAGGGCAGAAAAATCCTTATAAGGGGGAAAAAAGGGGATTTTAACTCTTGACATCTGGCAACCCCAAACAAAACTCATGGAGGTCTACATATTTTTTCCTCTTTTTTTTCTTTTTCTTTTTCTTTTTTTTTTTGCTTAAGAAAATATATAGAGATTTTGATTTCATCGATATTGCATGTTGATATAGTCGCAGTTAGGCTGTGTGTCCACCAATACTGTTGCTTTGGTTGTGCCTTCATTTCAGTATATCCATTTACCACAGCAGACGCATGCAACCTTCTCTCCATCTCCACACTGTCTCTCTCAGAAGTAGTCGGGGCAGCAGCCAGCTCTAGTTTCTTTTTAATTTTACAGTCGCCAGACCCTACAGTTTTAATAACAACATGCCTACACTTCCTGTAACTGCTTAGATCAAAATTCCTCTTCCTCTGTTAAATGCCAGGTCTTCATTCCTAGACTTTTGTCTTCTGCTCTGCTCAGACTGTCTTATTGTCACCACTTACTCAACTTCAGAGTGCTTAGAAAAATGATCACATTTCAAATCAAAAACTTAACTATGCCTTCCTGTTGAAAAGGAAGTATTGATGTTTTTAACCAGTGCACATGTTAGACATATGTGCAGACAGCAGGATAAGATTTATGTGCACTGCGGCCAACATAATAATACATCTTTGCAGTGCAAAGGTGGAAAAGAAGTAATTTCTGAAGTGGCATATATTCCATACTTATGCCAGAATCAATAACTTTTAGAGAAAAAAACATATTTCCATTATCTAAAATAAAAATGAAAACAGAAGTTTAAAAACATTTGGGGGAAAAAAATACTCATCTACTCTAAAATTACAGTTATTTAAAATATTAACCAACACAATTTGAACTAATATTGCAAAAATTCAAAGGTATGATACCCCTGAGAGGGACATACTGATCTTAAATATCAATGGTCTAAAATGTAAATGGGCAGTTTAAGTCTGGAAGCTATTATGCATCACTGTACAGCTCAGTCAAATATCATCTGCTTGTAATTAGCAACAGATCCATGCTGTTCAGTGATTTTGTATGTATGTAGCATCAACTTGACCACACTGACTAGTTGGACAGAAGCATTTGGCAGCAACTTGCATTAAAGCTAGTTAACGTCCCTTTTGTAACTGCCATCATTCCGGTCCCCAAAAAACCCAAAATCACTGGACTTAACGGCTACAGACCTGTCGCTCTCACATCTGTGGTCATGAAGTCACTTGAGAGACTGGTGCTGGCCCACCTGAAGGACATCACTGGACCCTTGCTGGATCCTCTTCAGTTTGCCTACAGATCAAACAGGTCTGTGGACGATGCAGTAAACATGGGACTGCATTATGTTCTGCAATATCTAGACAGACCAGGGACTTATTTGAGGATCCTGTTTGTGGACTTCAGTTTGGCCTTTAATACCATCATGCCTGACCTTCTCTCTGACAAACTCACACAGCTCTCTGTGCCACCTCCATCTGTCAGTGGATCACCAGCTTCCTGACAGACAGGCAGCTAGTGAGGCTGGGCAAACTCACATCCAAGACTCTCAAGATCAGCACTGGTGCCCCCCAGGGATGTGTACTCTCCCCCCTGCTCTTCTCTCTCTACACGAATGACTGCACCTCTAAAGAGCCCTCTGTCAAGCTCCTGAAGTTCGCGGACGACACTACAGTCATCGGCTTCATCAAGGACGGAGACGAGTCTGCTACAGACAGGAGGTTAAAGAGCTGGCTGTCTGGTGCCGTCTCAACAACTTGGAGCTGAACACGCTCAAAACTGTGGATATGACTGTGGACTTCAGGAGAAACCCCTCTGCTCTCCCCCCCTCACCATCATGGACAGCACTGTGACTGCAGTGGATTCATTCAGGTTCCTGGGCACCACAATCCCTCAGGACCTGAAGTGGGACACTCACATTGATTCCATTGCAAAAAAGGCCCAGCAGAGGTTTTACTTCCTTCGCCAGCTGAGGAAATTCCACCTGCCACAGAGCTGCTTAACAGTGTCTAACTCTGCCGTCATTGAGTGAGTCTGTCCTGTGTTCATCCATAACTGTCTGGTTTTGTTCAGCTACAAAATCAGACATCAGAAAACTACAGAGGACAGTTCGGACTGCTGAGAGGATTATTGTTGCCCCTCTGCCCAGCCTCCAAGATCGTTACATCTCCAGAGTGAGGAAAAGGGCTAAAAAAATCACCTTGGCCCCCTCACAGGAACACAGCCCACTCTCTCTTCGAACTGGTGCCTTCTGGTCAGCGCTACAGAGCACTGACCACCAGAAAAGCCAGGCACAACAACAGTTTTTTTCCCGCAGTCTATATTCAGCCTGAACAATTAAACTTCATAATTATACATCGTCCATCACAACTAACATAGTATATTTATATTAACTGCACACTTTGTAAATAACATATATATCTGCACACTAATAAACATATCTGAACAATTACATTTATCGAAACAATACTTTTTTCTATACTTTCATTTTGGGGTCTGTATCTAAAATATTCAATTTTTTTTATTATTTTTTATTATTAGTTTTATATTACATCCCTACTGGGTTATTCCTATGTATGTCTACACTATCATGTATTTCTGCACTATGTTTGTACTTTCTTCTACACTGGAAGCTCCCTGTCGTCACGTCCAATTCCTTGGGTTGTAAACTACTTGGGAATAAAGCCTTCTATTCTGATTCTTATTCTGATTTTTTGTTTTCTTTTTTGAAAATGAAGATGTTTTGAATACACTCAAACTCGACAGATAATACAGCGTGTAAACCATCCCAATAAATTAGAATGTCGTGGAAAAGTTTATTTATTTCCGTAATTCAACTCAAATTGTGAAACTCGTGTAGTAAATAAATTCAATGCACACAGACTGTTTAAGTAGTTTAAGTCTTTGGTTCTTTTTTTGTGATGATTTTGGCTCACATTTATCAAAAATCCACCAATTCACTATCTCATCAATTTAGAATACTTCATAAGACCAATAAAACAAACCTTTTTAGTGAATTGTTGGCCTTCTGTAAAGTATGTTCATTTACTGTACATGTACTCATACTTAGTAGGGGCTCGTTTTGCTTTAATTACTGCATCAGTGCGGCGTGGCATGGAGACAATCAGCCTGTGGCACTGCAAATATCAACAAAGTTTAAAAATACTGTAGAATGTATTTTTCATTCTTAGTTAATGCATTATCTAATGTTATGCAATGAGCTGTAAACTGTACCATTTACTGTAAAAAAAAAAAAAAAAGATTGATGCGATTAGGTGCACACTTAAAAATCAACATTAGAATAAGTAAATGTGTTGTTTCAACTTAAAAAAAAAGAGCAAGCGTTCATGCTTGACTTAAAATTATATGCTTAGTTAAGCTTAGTTAAGTTAGATATTAACGTAATTTCACATTTTAAGTAGCTATAACTAACTGCAGCTACGTTTGTACATGGTAGAAAATTCTGTGCATATTTAGGCATACATATCATTACAATTTTGGCATTATAGAGACTTGAACCCAGTGATAGAAAAATGCTATTTAATCCCAGTAAAGCATGACAGATTGTAGTAGTCTGCTGAATCATTCATAACCCAGCATTGCAAGATGGAAAATTACACCACACTAATCGTGTTCGGTAGAGTTTTTGTGGGTGCGTTTGTGGTGTTACATGATTTGCATGTTTGTTTTGGTAACTGGGTGCTAAACAATGCAAACAGTGCATGAAAATAAACGTCATTATGAATTTAGTCATAGACTGAAATTCTGTGTAATTTTGGTCTTTCGCTTCATGATGCATATTTTTTGTTTTGCTTCCTTAATGTTTGTCAAACAAACATTTTTGTCAGTAATTTTGTTGCTGTAACACTGGATATACATAGTTTTCAGAGCAATCGGTCCACACATGGGAGTGTTTTGGAAAGGTGAGGGAAGTGAATACTTCCTACATGAAAGATTACAAAAGCTGTCAACAAAATGTTTGCAAAGCCCCTTAAAAAGTTAACTTGGACTAACTCTGCATCCTGTGCCTCATTATATAAGCAAAATATTTTAAAGCTGGCTTCAGATACTGGAATCTTCTGATGGGTTTGCCAGACAACAACATCCCTACTCAGCAGCATAACTGTCAATGTTTGCTTTACGGCTCACAGCTGTTTGTCCGATGTAATGTTCTGCATATGCGCCTTTATCATCACGCTAACTACCACTGCACCAAAAAGCATAAACCTAGATAGTTTGCAAAGGACCTCTCAGATTATTTTGAAACATGTTTGTTGGCTTTTTTGGACTTTGGTTTAGGCTACATAATATAGAGTTTTTGGACATGATTCCATGGGAAGACCATGTGTCATGGACATTAATATTGTAGTTTTCAGGGACAGGCCTATGTACAAAAGGTAAAACCAAGGTCCAAATAAATGTACTTGAAAAATAGATGTAATTTTTGTTTACATTTTTTGTAAAGACAGTGTTGTCTTTTTGAGCTGCTTTACAGCAGAAATTGGATTTGTCTCATATTTGATAACATTTGCATCATTGATTGTCTTTTTGCTGCTTTGAAACAAACTCATTTGTATATAAATAAAGGTGACTTGATTTGGCTTGACTTGACTGCCACTGTATTCGTTCATAAGGGCTGTGAACACTAAGTCATCCAGGTCACCGAATGTCTTTTCCTATTTATTTTGGAGCATCTGGATGTGTTTTTAAGTTGCGGCATGCGTCCAAGTGGCTTCATGCATTGCAGTGAAATGGTAATGGTTTAACCTCATAGTGTGATGTAATCAGACTCTCTAATCGTTAAGGGTGTCACCTCCCCGATGCTGTTAATCATTGTACTATGTTTGGGAGTTCTCTTGTAAAGCAATTGTATCATTTTCCTGATGTACAAGTCTAGACTATATTGTTTCTGCCCATTGGTCTGCTTTTTCTGTTGGATCTTTTAGGCCCAGTTCTCTTTTATGGTTCTTAAAATCAAATCTGATTGCTTTGTTGGGTAGTCAGTTGTGTTGAGTATCAATGTACATGTCATTTTATGATGCAAGTTCAGTTTCTTGTCATCACCCAGCAAATATCTGAGCAACTCCATCTTACCTGCAGATACATGGAGCTGCTGCAGGATACTACAAAACAGCAAGGTGGTGATTTTGTGCAATCTGTGAAACGCCTCTTTAAGAGGAGTAGGTCCAAAGTTGAAGCCAAATGTGACTCTCAGTTTGACTCTCCAAACATACAGCAGGATATGACATTTAACGCTACTAAGCAAGCTCCTCAGAGAAAATGTGGGTGTGGGTGTTGAGTTTTGCAGTGTGCCTTAGCTATAAATGACACCACCCTCTGCACATGGTATTGCATCCAAACGGATCTGTTGACATTGGACCTCATCTCTGTACTTTGGTAAAATAAAGCTGCATGTTTTGAAGTGGAGAAAATGACCGCCTGTCTTAGCAGCTCTTAGGCTTGCAGGAGCCATCAAGTTATTGGCAGTGCACTGTAAGAACAAGATGCATCACATTGTACATTCTAGACTCGATGCAACTGTTGTTTCTAACTTTCTGAAGAAAATGTGAGTGATGCTTGCATTTACGAAAGTTGATACTAGACTGTTGCTAAGTGGTATTCTGGTGTTCTGAGTGTTTTTAAGCACTAAGGCTACTAAGATTATTTTAACGGAGTGTATATTTACACTAAGTGCAAATAGCCCACCTTGTTGGCAGAGACTATTTACACTAGCTCCGCCTACTAACGTCTGGTTGGCATTAACAACATTATGAAAGACAAGCATCATTCAACAGGCTCAGTGGCGTAGGGTGTAAAGCACTTGGCGGCATGCTTTGACGCAATTGATCCGAGTTCGAATCCGCCGTTTGCCAAACTCATTCGTCACTCTTTTCCCATCACATATCAGATCAGAAAGACATTTATTTTCAATAAAAATGAAGGAAATATTTAACAAATGGAAATAAAGTGCCTCAGGAGTATTTAATAATGAAGTGTTTATCGGGTAGGTGTAGGGAAGGCATTTTTGTCTCAATATACGACGGTGTCCATTTAGTAATTTTAAGAAATATAATAATTCACACTCACTGCATACCGTTTTATAATGTACTGCAATACTGAAGTGCAAATATCATTTTTTTGCACTAATAAACAGCATCTATTTATACTTACTGCAAAGAAAATGCTGCTATTTTTACAGTGTAAATAGAATCTATTATCATTTGCACTTGCAAATAGCATATTACTAATAAAATACTATTTTCACTATTTATGACTTTTTTTTTTTGTGTGCCTTTAATATCCCATTTGAGCAATTTAATACACCCCTGCATTGTACTAAAAACGTTTAAGTTTTTAGTACAATGTTGTTGAGGGTATGCTTGTATGCTTCCTCATTTAACCTGTATTTATCCCCCCTTTTGGTTTAGTTCTCTGTCTGTTCTTGGCAATATTATGTGGTTTGGGAATTTCTTGTTATCTTGTTCTCTTTTATTAGTTTCTATTGTAAATTAATTACATTTGCTGCTAATATATCCTTGCCTCAACTCTTCCTTGCTGATCCTGCAACCAACCCTGACAAACATGAAAAGCATTCTGTGCTGCGTCCTGTCCTTAGATGAGCTCTTTCTCTCAGTGGATGTGACCTGCCATCAACTTTATAGTCAAATCATCCTTTGCATAAGTAAGAAATAACATACGAGTACACCCTATAAAGAACTTTATACTTAATTTCATGCAAATCTCATTGCCATTTGGGATATGATATGCATTTCCTAAGTTTATTTGCTTAGTCCAGGAGACCCAGCATGAAACAGGTGGCTTTTAATCTTGGCCTGTTGTTGTTCTCCATTCAGGCAAGGATGAAAGAATGTTTAAACGAAGCAGCGAGTGAAAGCAAATACATGCTATAGAGAGGAAGCCAAGTCTAACTGCAACATTTGTCATTAATGTTCATGATAGTGTTTTTGCCAATGAAGATCTTGTTTGAGTAAACATATGCACACTTAGAGGGATAGTTGACTCAAATATTATCATCATTTATCGAGCTGTGAAATAGTGCTGTATTTGGCTTTTCGTTTCTTCTTTTTATCACTTTAGTAAAGCCAAGTCATATTGAATTAACTGACATTTATAATAGTGATTTATCAGATTGCTCTGTTGGGCTGTGAAAAATGGATCAAGAAGAGTCAGTTAAGATCTTTTCTAAGCGTCAGAGTCCTTGTGCTGGTGAAGATATCAAAGATATGGTGATCTTTAAAAATAAATTAAGTGGAAATTAATAGCACTGCAAGCTATTTGCACAAAACTGAAACCCAGCTTCAGCTCTAAACCTCCCAAATCCCATCCACTTTTCACACATATTCCCAGACAACCTCATCCTACTCCTACAGTATTACCAACAACTAGTATAGTGCATAGAGTTCTGTATGTCTGTGCATCCAGATCTTCATATCTCTGCTGATTTTCCTTTATGGTGCTTACACCACACATCATTCTATGCATATCTGTTCAAATGTTTCACTACTCTTCTGATGTTTTTCCCTGGGCAAAAATAAAATCTAATCTACATGAATGGAAGGAATTTAATCTGAAAGTCCACTGATTTTCCAGAATCAACTGAACCTATCGGAATCTGTACAAAGATTATTTCCACAATGCTATTTTTATATTTCATTTATGTGCCAGAAACAAGCTTGAATCTGTTTTACACTTATTTTTATTATGGACAACACTCGAAGATTTATAGCAGGTAATGGGACTCTGACAATGTTAATGTATTTGGTCTTAATTGATCTGCTACACTGCTGCTGCTAAATTGCTGTTGGTTTTTGCTGTTGTTGTGGATTTTTGCTGCTGCTGCAAAGCAAGTACAGGAACTTGCTACTGCCAATGCATATGCAGATATGGTGCTGTGAGTATTTAAGACATACTGCTGCTGCACAAATAGCATATAAAATAACCCATAGCAGATCTATACAGGTGGAGCTGGGGAGGGTGGAGGGTTTCAGAGTAACTCTGAAAGCGTACTAACCACTAACCATCCATTTAAATGTTAAGCAGTAAGCTCCCTGGCTGTGTATGCAACATGAACCAAACAGCTTGTGCCAAGAAGTTTAATGCTGTGAATATCATCAGTGCAACATGAACCAAACAGCTTGTGCCAAGAAGTTTAATGCTGTGAATATCATCAGTTTGCATTAACGACCCATCAGCCTGCGCCATCTAGAATTCCATGACAGAACTTGGCATATCTCATGATTCAGACTTAGAATAAAGCCTGAATTGTTTGAGAAGTCACAATTACAATGAAAAAAACAATTAAACAAAAAAGAATTTCCATAGAATCTTGTGCAGAAATATATAGTGTGATTAAAAATGAAATTCCATGCTATGCAATAATTATAGATATCCTAGCATCTATAATTATTGTATAACATGTTATTCCATTTAACACATTCACTTTTTTGTCATGTTTTCTTTTTTTAATCTTGAACTTCATAGATGTATATATGTGTGTGTGTGTGTGTGTATATACACAGTATATATATTAGTGCTGTCAAATGATTAATCACTTCCAAAATAAAAGTTATTTACGTAATACATCTGTGTGTACTGTCTATATTTATTTTGTATAAATGCACACACATAGTGTATATATTTTGAAAATATTTACATGTTGTGTATATACATTTATATATTTATATTATTGTATTTTATATTATATATAAATATGTTTAATATATAAACATAGCATATTTTTCTTTAATATATACATGCATGGGTGTGTATTCATATATACATAATAAACATACACAGTAAACACACATATATTATATAAACAAAAAACTTTTATTTTGGATGCAATTAAATTGCGATTAATCGTTTGAATACCACTAATTATAAGATATGAGCCACTTTAAAAAAACGAACTGAGTGTCATGTATTATTTTCCACATATAGCGCGATCTGAGCCCTAAACACGTTTTATCAAAAAAGCCGGTTTTGTCCACTTTCAAGGCATCGCGAGTTCACGTTTTACTGCAGAAGCCGACAAGTGCCCTTGTTGTTTTAGAACAGAAGCCGATAAGTAAATTTTTAGCGAATCAGCATGCTGTATTCAGGTAAGGTGACAAGGCTGCTTTCACTTTGAAAAGACGTGCTAGCTGAGAGGAGTTTCGTCAAAAAAGTGATCGAGGATGGATCATTTCAACAAACTTGATGAACCTGTGATATCTTCAAGGCGTAAAAGGAAAATAAAAGCTGAAACTTTTGCACGGAACCTACACGTTACTACGGTGCCTGCAAGGTGACATGGTCGGTTCACTTAGTTTATCATAACTCGTGGGAACGGGATAATAATATGTCGTGGCCACGAGATATTAATTTGAGGGAACGTCATATTAACTCGTGGGAACGGGATAATAATATGTCGTGGCCACAAGATAATAATTTGAGGGAACGTCATATTAACTCATGGGAACGTGATAATATGTCATGGCCACAAGATATTAATTTGAGGAAATGTCATATTAACTCGTGGGAACGGGATTGATAAATATTCGTCGCCAACCATAGAGTATATATAGTTGAGGGAATGCATATTAACTCATTGGAACGGATATAAGTATGTCGTGGCCACGAGTATTAATTTGAGGGGAACGTCCATAATAAACTCGTGGAACGGATAATAATATGAGTCGTGGCCACGAGATAATAATTGTTGAGGGATCGTCCATATTACACTCTTGGAACGATAATTATTGTCTGCCACGAGATATTAATTTGAGGGAACGTCATATTAACTCGTGGGAACGGGATAATAATACTGTATGTCGTGGCCACGAGATAATAATTTGAGGATCGTTCATATTAATCGTGGGAACGGGATAATAATAGTCGTGGCACGAGATAACCTACATGTTAGTTAGGATCTCATATTTACCGTGCGGTGGGAACTAGTAATAATATGTGTGGCCACGTGCGTGTTACGTAGTCCGCTCTTTCCGTGGTGCGCGTGGCGTAAAATAATAACGCCTACATCGCCGAGGGTGGGGGTGGGGTGGGGGACGTGATACATAATCTGTCTGTCTGGCCGCCAAGATAATATTGAGGGAACGTCATATTAACCGTCGTGGGAATGTGCTAATAATATGTCGTGGCCAACGAGATATTAATTTGAGGGAACATCTAACCGTGGGAACGTGAAATAATATGTCGGGGCCACAGATAATAATTTTTTTGTGGAGTGAACGTCAATAAACTCGGGGGAATGATGGATTCCTAATTGAGTCATGGCCACGAGATATTAATATAGTGAGGTGGAACACAGAACTCGTGGGAAGTTGATAATAAGTATGTCGTGGCCAGAGATAGTAATTTGAGGGAGACGTATAACTCGTGGTGAACGAGTTATATTTATGTCGTGTCCACAGCGTATTAATGTTTGCAGGGACGTCAGTATTAACTCGTGGGAATGTTGACAATAAATGTCCGTGGCCACGGTGATAATATTTAAGGGAATGTCTATTACTCGTGGGGAACGTGATATTCGTTGCACGAGATCATTTGTCGAGGAACGACATCCTTATGTCGTGGCCAATCCAATGCTATGTTTGAGGGAAGACATATTTTTCTCGTGTTCTCGCCTACAATTTTAGCAAATAAACGCCTGACAATGTGCAATAAAGTTTTTGGCCTTTATGATTGTATTTATGGCCATGTGTGATGATAAATGGCATGTTGTGTTTTCATTTACCAATGAAACTCACGTGAATGATTCTTTCATAAACGAACATTGTATAATTATGGTCTATTGAATTAGCCGCAATAAAATGAATACAGTTGGGTACGGAAAGTATTCAGACCCCTTAAATTTTTCACTCTTTGTTAAATTGCAGCCATTTGCTAAAATAATTTGTTAATTTTTTTTCCTCAATGTACACAAAGCACCCCATATTGACAAAAAAACACAAAATTGTTGACATTTTTTGCAGATTTATTAAAAAAGAAAAACTGAATATCACATGGTCCCAAGTATTCAGACCCTTTGCTCAGTATTTAGTAGAAGCCCCCTTTTGATCTAATACAGCCATGAGTCCTTTTTGGGAAAGATGCAACAAGTTTTTTCACACCTGGATTTGGGGATCCTCGGCCATTCCTCCTTGCAGATCCTCTCCAGTTCTGTCAGTTTTGATGGTAAACGTTGGTGGACAGCCATTCTTAGGTCTCTCCAGAGATGCCACGTCAGGGCTCTTGCTGGGCCATTCAAGAACAGTCACAGAAGAGTTGTTGTGAAGTCACTCCTTCATTATTTTAGCTGTGTGATTAGGGTCATTGTCCTGTTGGAAGGTAAACCCTCTGCCCAGTCTGAGGTTCTGGCACTCTGTAGAAGTTTTCGTCCGGAATCCCTGACTTTTTGCCGCATTCATCTCCCCCAATTGCAACCATTCGTCCTTGTCCCTGCACTGATAAACAACCCCCACGCATGATGCTGCCAACCACCAGTGCTTCACTGTGTGACTGTAATCGGACAGGTGAGTGAGCAGGTGTTGCCTGGTTTTTCCTCCACACACAATACCGCTTAGATTAAGGGCCACAACAGTTCTAATCTCTGGGCTCTCATCAGACCAGAGGATCTTATTTCTCACCATCTTGGAGGTCCTTCGGGTGTTTTTTAGCAAACTCCATGTGGGCTTTCATGTGTCTTGCACTGAGGAGAGGCTTCCGTCGGGCCACTCTGCCATAAAGCCCCGACTGGTGGAGGGCTGCAGTGATGTTGACTTTCTACAACTTTCTCCCATCTCCCGCCTGCATCTCTGGAGCTCAGCCACAGTGATCTTTGTGTTCTTCTTTACCTCTCTCATCAAGGCTCTTCTCCCCCGGTAGCTCAGTTTGGCCGGATGGCCAGCTCTTGGAAGGGTTCTGGTCGTCCCAAACGTTTTCCATTTAAGGAATGGAGGCCACTGTTCTCTTGGGAACCTTAAGTGCAGCAGACTTTTTTTTTGTAACCTTGGCCAGATCTGTGCCTTGCCACATTTCTGTCTCTGAGCTCTTCAGGCAGTTCCTTAGACCTCATGATTCTCATTTGCTCTGACATGCACTGTGAGCTGTAGGTCTTATATAGAAAGCGGTGTGTTGCTTTCCTAATCAAGTCCAATCAGTATAATCAAACACAGCTGGACTGAAATGAAGGTGTAGAACCATCTCAAGGATGATAAGAAAAATGGACAGCATCTGAGTTAATTATATGAGTGTCACAGAAAAGGGTCTGAAAACTTAGGACCATGTGATATTTCAGTTTTTCTTTTTTAATAAATCTGCATAAATGTCAACAATTCTGTGTTTTTCTGTCATATGGGGTGCTGTGTGTACATTAATGATGGAAAAAAAATTAACTTAAATGATTTTTTAGCAAATGGCTGCAATATAACAAGAGTGAAAAATTTAAGGGGGTCTGAATACTTTCCGTACCCACTTGTATATGTTAAATTAAACTGCATGTCCAGCAAAATTTTCAGTCAAGCATAATCAAGTCGTTATTGCATGTTGAGCATTTACAGTAGGCCTTTATTACAAAGTAGGCTATTTCAGAACGTTAAGTAAGAGATCGAAATGAAGGTGGAAAAATTTAGAGAAACGAATATAAAATATAACCAATAATAATTGGCTATAATCATAATACTATACAATATGTACGGGCAAAAGACAATCCAGGTAATGGTACTGTACAAGACTGTAGATCTGATAAAAATGTTTTCATTGTAAAGTGAAGTTAACCTGTGTCAAATTCAGTTGATTGGGTATGATTTGGAAAGGCACACACGTTTTAATAAAAGGTCTAACAGCTGATAATGTATTTCAGAGCAAAAACCAAGCCCTGAGGTCTAAAAACCTCCTGTAGAGCTCAGAAACAGGTTTGCTTCAAGCCACACATCTGGAGAAGAGTTCATAAAAAAATGTTGCTTCATTGAAGGTTCACAGAATCATGTAGCCTTCATTATCCATAATGGAAGACGTTTGAAATAACTAGAACTCTTTTAGAGCTGGCCTCCTGGCCAAACTGAGTAATTGATGGAGAAGGGCCTTGTCTAGACCGGTGACCAAGAACCTGACGGTCACTCTAGTTGAGCTCCATGATCAAATACGGAGATGGGAGAAACTCACAGAAGGACAAACATCACTGTAACACTCCACCAATCCGGTCTTTATGGCGGTGTGGCAAGACTCAATCCTCTCCTCAGTGAAGACACATGAAAAACACACTTGGAATCAGCAAAAAAGCACCTAAAGGACCCTCAGAATCTGAGAAACAAGATTATCTGGTCTGACGAACCTCAATTCCAAGCATCATGTTTAAAGGAAACCAGCACCGCTCATCACCTGCAGAGTACCATCCCAAAAGTAAATGGGCTGGTAGCAGCCTCATGCTGTGGGGCTGTTTTTTCAGCGGCAGGATGGGGCCGCGTCAGAGTAGAATAAATGCTCAGTGCAGCAAAATATTGAGTTAGCCTTAATGAAAACCAAGTCCAGAGCATTCAGAACCTCAGACTAAGCAGAAGGTTCACCTTCCAACAGGAAAATGACCCTAAGCACACAGCAAGAGTGGCTTATACTCTGTGAATGGCCTTGAGTGGCCCAGCCACAGCCTGGCCTTGAACCCAATAATAATATTTCTGGAGAACCTGAACATGTGCGTCTTCTCCCCCATCCAAACTGACGAGCGTGAGAGGAAGGGCAGATAATTGCCAAATGCTGATGAGCAAGCTTGTCGGCAGTCATACCCAAAATCTTGTGGGCTGTAATGGTGCTTCAGCTAAATATTTAGTTATACTTATGAATACTTATGCAATGTACTTATTTCAGTTTTTTATTTTTAATAAATTTACAAAGTTCTGACAATTCTGTTTTTGCTTTGTCAGTATGGTGTATGGAGTGTAGATTGATGTGGAAAAAAAGTAATTTAAAGCAGTTTAACAAAAGGCTGCAACATAAAAAACGTGAAAAAAAATGAAGGGGTATGATACTTTCTCAGGCACTGTTGTTATATATATATATATATATATATATAGAAGTATCTATACACATTTGTTATACTTCAACGAAGTGTAAAGAGTCTTCCCTTGTCTCCAGGTTGTGGCGCAGGATGACACTCTGTCATATCTCGCCTTTTCTCAGAAGTACCCACAATGTCCAGTTTTCCTGTGCAGATCAGCACACCATGCCAACACACATCCCGAAAACAAAAAAAACCCCTGTCATAAATTAATATTGAAAAAGCAAGCAGATGTTATATCAAAGCCATTGTCAAATCGGTTGCCTGGATCTCACTGCCTGAATTTAGCTCCAATCCTAATTAAACACATCTGAACCAGCTAATCAAGGTCTTAATGGTATACTAGAAACTTCCAGGAAGGTGTGTTGGAGCTACACTCTGCAGAACATTGGCCCTCCATGAGCAGGATTGGACACCCCTGTATAAACTGTGTTTTCTGTACGATTCAAGTCTTTATTGCGTCTTCATTGACCCTCAGGCCTTTAATAACTTGGTCTTCATATTGTTCAGTCACCAAACACTGAGAAATGGGTTATATGAACAAAGAGATTTCCTGAACCCAACACCCCACATGTGGCCTCTCTGGCTCACTATCAAATGAGACGGATAAATCTCAAAGCCACAGTTTAGAATGAACCAATCCTTCGCTATCTGCCCCACGGTTATTAATATATAACAGCATTTTGATGTCCCTCAGCCTCGATCCAACTTCCTAATAAAGACAACCGACCCTCATTGCACAAGAAAAGAACAGAGAAAATTAATGAGGGAAGGAAAGCACAGAAGGACATCTTGGAAGATTTAAATGTAAAGTTGGGTCACAAAAAGAGGCACATACTGGTCACATTGCCTCTCTCCAAATATAAAACAACGCAGACACGCATTAAATACAGAGATGAACAAATAAAGGAGGAAATAAATATTCAAAGGAAAGATACACAGACTAAAAGAATGAACAACAGGGGGGGGGAAGCTATCTTGCAATGATTTATCTCTTGGTATTTGGTGCCGAGTATCTTTGAAGTGTTAGAATGAGTGAGCGGGAGAGAGGTGCATGCGGGAAATTGGTCTCTTTTGGTGCTTATTCAAGGCCTGCTTACGCTGTCGCTATATGACTATATCCGATTTTTCTGAAGACCCATATCCGATATCTGCATTTACATGATACACTTGGCAAAACAACCCAGGGTAGACGTACTGACAGGTTTCCAGGTCTGTGAAACAAAACCCGCCCAATTGCTATTCAAAACTAGTCCAATTGGGTATTTTTGTGCGTTGTTTTTTTTTTTTCCCTTCTTGTCGGGGGAGCTCCCTCTCGCTGCATGTGAAAAGCCGGGTGGGGGCGGCAGTGGGTCCCTTTTACACCAGACTAAAAAAAACAATCCATGGCCACAGTGTAAAAGTACCTCAATTCTGCAGGAAAACCACAGAAAGAATAAGACATAAATATGTGTTTAATATTAGTTAACAGTGAGAAATGGTCCTTAAACTAAAGTGTTATTGAGTTTTAGTTAGCTTGTACCCGAACACACTATTGTTCTTCTCACCTTAATGGGCGAGTACCATTTACGAGGGCCTGGAGGTTTCCGCATGCCATTATTTAGGATGCGAGCAGGAGGAGCTTCAAACTCTTGCTCAGGCATCTTCACCCTCGCATTCTTTGCCTTCTCCAGTTTAGCACCTTCCTCGGTCGAACCTTTCTCACCCCAGCGAACCTGAAATGAAGGAGACGGCTATTGTCATTTTATCCAGCATGACTTGACAATGATCCAAAGAGCTTCAATGGAAGCAAGCACATCTGTCCCTCTGTATAAAAATGTGCACATGAATTTTACTCCAAAACCTTTTCTCATTTTTACATCATAACCTTCCTGTTATCAACATTTCAAAATCCTTTCCAGGTACAAATGGGGTGGGGGGGATCAAAAGATTTTCAGGGTCAACTCAGTAGTATAAAAACTGAATCATGACAAAGAATGCGTATTTTATGTTTTCTCAAATAGAGATATTTCTAGACAGGTATTTTCGAGACTGCAAACTCTGCACTGCTGGTAATTGAGGCAGAATGGTTGACAGAAGGAAGGATTCCAAACAGCAGATGAGCTGTATAATGCACACACACACACACGTTTTCCTCAATTGTAAACACTGTCTTGCTGTGATTGTAAACTTTAGTACTTTACTGGCAGCCCTTTGATGAAACAAAATTGGTTTAAGACGCCAAAGGTTGCTTAGCTGGTCTCCCAGCCTAGTCAAGCTGATCTTCAGATCATGTAGCTGGTCAGCAAGTTCCAGTGTCCTAAACCATTTTAAAACCAGCCAACTAGACAACATACCATGTTATGTTGGCTTAAACTATTTTTCCTCCTTGTTTTTGTCATGCCATTTTTTGATTTGGTCTTGTGTTTGCATAGCATATCCATTTATTTCAAGCATACTTTTGCGAATTAATGGATTTTGACAAACATTTTACTTATTCCTTCTGTATTTCCTATTTTTCTTCACAGTTGTGGCATTTGCTTTCGGCAGCATCGCTGATTTCAATTGTGACGTGCTGAAGTCTCTTGGCATGTAATATAAACAACAGTGGTTTCATTCCAACTATGGGCAAACTGTCAACTGGAGATTTACTGGCAGAATCCATCACCCTTAAGAAAGACACTTAACCCCAGATTCCTCCAGAGACACAGCCTGCTTCCTTTGGATGAAAGGCACTGAGCGTGTGCTAATTTAGTGGCTGGTACCCTCCAGCGAGTGATAAAACTGTTGTTTACCTCCATTCTTTTAATGCCTCCAACTCCTCTTCCTCCATAGTAAGACGCATCGACTGTGGGCCACTTCTTCTTTGGAGTTCCATCCTCTTCATCATCCTTACAGTGCAAACAAAGGCAATGAAAATGTGACCAAAATGAAGTCCAATGGTTCTAAACCGGTTGGCCACAAATCTGTTCTGGTCACAAACAACAGGGAAGAAGTTAATTGTGGTGCAATTTACTGGTAAAAGTGATCCCAATCCTTGAAAACCATGAACAAAACTGCACAACAGCCTTAAAAATTAAGGTTCCATATTAGCATTGATGGTTCCATGAAGAACCTTCACTCTTTAAAAATAAAGGTTCCGAAAGGGGGGATTTTTAAGAGTGAAGGTAAAACAAAAACGTAACCCAGACCACATTAAATATAGGTTACAGATGTTGGCTAGCTATATGTCCAATGTAAAATCTGGGTCTCTATGTTGAGAACTGATATACACATCTTATTAAACAAAACAAGAACACTATTGTAAAGATTCTTTGTTTGTTCCAAGTACATATTTTCCGGGTCTTATTCCAATGGCCAAGCATTTTCCTAAATGAGGTGTGACTCACTCCTTTAAAACATGACTTTTTTTTTATTTATTGCCTCTCAGAAAGGCATGAGCCACGCTTACGGCTTCCCTAGCTCTTCCTGATCCAATAAAATAAATCCAAATTGGCTCACTCAAGTTATGACTTTATTTTTCCAGCTCTGAGGAAATGTAACCCTGTTTAGCAATCAGTCCTCGAGATTTGAACAGACATCTTTTAATCAATGCGTCCATACTTAATCAAAAAGGTTAAAAGCCATCCCCATGCTTCATATTTCAATTTGACCACCCACTTGATTCCTTGTCACATTTTTTATATCCTGAAACTTTAGCTTAACTTAAAGAAACCTTCAGGGAAATTTCCCAAACCTACAGCCATTCCACATATGACATTCCTACAGTCTTACAAAAGTGACATAACTGATGGAAGATTTATAAAAATATGCTATCATATTACAGGTCTTTAATAAGGCCAGACTGAACTAATTCATTTTAGCCCAGCAAAGCCAGAGCGGTTAAACAACAGCCTACAAAGATCTGGGGAGTTTTATGGAGTCCAAAGTCTCTCTCAAAGTTCCTGTTGAATAACTGCAACATTCTGACCTTCAGAACCAGTTCCAATTCTGAATAACATCATTACAAAAATAACCTCCAAATCTGACCCTTAATAGACATTTTTCATGTGTGGACTTGGACACTGAGATCTCAGGGATGGTTTCAGTAAACAAGGATTAAGCCTAATCCAAGATAAACAAGAGTTCAAGAACAAAATCACCATAAACGCTCCAGGATAACTCTTTGTTTCCATAGTATAATACCAGCACATTCTCAGATATACTGTGTGCAGTCAGACACAGTCATTATCACAAAATAAACCCCTTTAGAGTGTTACAAGACCCCTCTGTCTTACATCACGGTCATGTCTGGGTTTATTTAAGCGATAATGACCAGCTGACTATACGTTATCCCACATATTACACGGCTACTTACCAGGATCTTACTTATAGATTACCTTAAATCTTTAGCCAATAAAAACAGTCCAGTGCAATGTAGAAAACGGCTTATAAAAACCAGTTGAACACTGGCACATTTTCTCAGTAATAATTTATGTATTATTATTATTAGTAATCTGCAATCCAAGTTACTTGTATTCCTTTATTTGCTTTTCAGACCAGAGTAGGTGAACAGCGGAGTGATTATTGAAAGCTTTGAACGGAAATGGGAAATCTCATTCGCTCCACTGATATGCTGTTCCAGACCAACTTTCAGTCTGTGTGTTGCTTTGTGGCAGGCAAAGCTTGATGCTTTAGCTTCCTTTGCCACTATTTTTGTTGGCGAGTGAGAAATTAAAAAACGTATTGACCGGTTTTGGTCTGAAACGTATTGTGCCTATGGCCAGATCACAGTATGACAACACAGATGCAAGAGCAATGCTGCTTAATTAGACTGTACAGATATGTACAGATCAATTAAAAAAAAAAGTTCTTACCGAACTATCTTCCACTACTGGTGGTGGAGGTTCATGGATAATCTGCAGAGAGAGAGAGAGAGAGAGAAGATCAACTGGATAAAAAGAAAGATAAACAACATCACATGAGCCCACTCATGCTGGCATGTCAGACCACATGCTCTCCAAAGTTAAAAAACTGTTTTTTTTCCTTCCACTGACATGTCAAAGGACCCAAGTAATGTTTTCAGTGTGTGCCAGAAAATCAGGTTACACAAAAACACATGACTAAGGAATTGCACCCCTCCTCTCCCCGTTTTCAGTGTGTTTACAAGCAAGTTTAAGTGACCTAAAAATCTGGAGGCCAGATCTAAATGCTAAAAGGCAGGGCTGAGCGTTAAGCTTTTCCAGGTATGTGTCTTTCAGAGAAGTAAAACTGATTATTTACTTGTTCAGAAGTCAAGTACTACAGCATTTAGCAAAACAGCACAGGGCATCAGGAATACAAAATCAACCATATAATGATAATTATGCAACATTGACTTGACCTTTGCCATTTGGGGAAAAAAGCTGTTTTCTAGCTCAGACTAATGTTTCAGTCACTGATCATAATAATTTAGAATGATAAATTAGTATAATAATACTTATTTATTACTTCGTAAACAATATAAATATAAAAACCATAACTTGTTATAATTCAACAATGTGATTTATTTACTAATCCCTTATAAAAAATGAACAATGGTTTTATTGTAGTAAAAGTGTAGTAACCATGTATTTTTATAACCACAGTTTTACTACAAATACCATGGTTAAACTATGGTTAGTGTAGCAAAACCATGGTTAATAGGTTAACATTTTATTTGTAGTAAAACCATGGTTAATTTTCGTAAAGGGATATATCATATGATCTCACAAATTTTACTATAATTCTTCACAAATTCCATCCTTTGACCTCAAGGAGCAGCTGTTTGTAAATTCTTATCAAATAGCTGGTTACAATATGATTTTTTTATATATTTTTGCTAAACTCTGTGTAGAATGACAGCTGCTTTGCTAACAGCTAATTATAAAACTGAAACTTATGGCTTCGGTTATATGATGTGACGCAATATATCTTTTAAAGGACATGTAGAAACATAATTTGATGAAGGCAGTAAAATTTTGTGTCACTGTTGAAATTGCAAAAGTATTTAAAAAGGAGATCCACTATTCATCCACATGCAAAACAAATGTGAAAGAGCACATATTGTTATTGTTTTGAAACTCATCTGGAATTCTGGGAATCATGTGAAAAACATTTCAAGGACAGAGACATTAAAAATGCCAGAGTGTAGTAGTAATTCCAACTCTTTTGCTTTCTGCTTGGACTGAAGGGGAAATTATTTGATTAATTGAGTGTTTTCATAAACGGTCTCTTGCTGTGTTCTAGTCATGACGGAATGTATGTATTGTATTTACGAGTGAAAGCATCTGAACAACACCATAAAGTGAGAATTATTACCAGTGAGAAACATTTTAAGCCCTCGCTTTCCGAGTTGTCAATTAAAGAATTAATGGTTGAAGCAAATTGTTATTGAACATGCAATTGTGAATGCTGATGGTACCATAGCCATATAGGTACCATGATGTACATAGATAGTGTTCTGTTGATAAAGCTGATTTAAATAATGCTCATTTAGTTGGTTTAAGACACTTGTGCAACAAATCTGTCCATCACTGTCAGTGGCTGAGAAGGATAAAATACAGATAGAGGATTAATACAACTTAATTTTATTTCACTAGTGCTAAAAATGTCCCTGTCATGGTTGAGATATGAAAAAAGGCTAAATTGGCCAATGCATCGAATTTATTCCATGCAAAATCACTTTAACACACATCATGTTGTAATTAAGATTTCCGAATTTATGGGCAGAAACTGCCAGAAAGGTCTTGAACACACAATTAGCATACAGACCTAGCTAGTGTTTCATATACTGGGTATCCTACAGGAAAACAGCTTTGTTTGTTATAGGGGGAGCGTTCCAGTTTTGTCATGTCACAATGCTGCAAATATGGCTCTGTACCTCTAGTAAAACGTTAGCATTACACTACTTGGCAATCAATAGATCTTAATGAAATTGAGAATGGGCACTATTCTTCCTTGTTATTTCAAAGGTCAAATCACAATTTCATTTTCCATGGTTACAAAGAATAACTTTCCCAAACAGAGCATGCCCCCTTTAGTTCATGTAGAGATTTTAAGTGGCAGACAGACAATATTACCTTGTATAAACAGAAACGCTTTTTTCGTTTTGTAAAAATATTCTTTTCGTAAGGAATTTTGCCTAGCACGTTTGAACTTGACCAACACACATGGTATTTAAAGTCTAAATGACCCTGTGTTAATAAATAAAGCCAAGCTATTTAAACATAGCAATAAGCTAATGCTAATTCAGTCCATGGTGGCCAACAGCTGGTCTCTATGGAAAATGATCATTGCTGAGTGGGATTTCAGCCGGTTTAGCTGGTTCAACCATGAACTTCAGCTCAACACTCCTCTAACATAGCAATGACTCATTTCTTCTCTTTTCCTGTTGTGCCATTCCAGACAAATTCCAGACACGTCCAGTTTTTCTGATATTTCTGAGTTGGACCTCACTGACAGTTTGAATTATTATATGTCCCTCAGAAATCAAGAGAAAGGTCAGGCTTGGGTCTCAAGAGGTGGTGTAACTAGACACATTGGCCTGTGGCAAATGTTTAATCTCTGCAGGAGCTAGCATGGGTGTCGAACTCAGACCTACTACAACAACAACAAAGTTAGTTTTCAGGTACTTCTGGAGGCCTTGATTAGCGGACTTTAGCTGAATTAGGGTTGAATCTAAACAGGACAGTGGCCCTCCAGGAGCAGGACTTGACACCTCTGATCTATAGAATAAATCTTTCACGGCTAGAAAAGACCAGAGGTGTCTGATGCCTTCATGCAGAATTTAGCTCCAACCTGCTCCAACATGGCTGCTCATGATTTTCTGGTCCAGATGTGTTTAATTGGGGTTGGAGCTAAACTCTGCTAGAAGTTGTCTCTCCAGGAGCAGGATTTGAAACCTTGGGCCAAGATCATATCAGGTTCTGCTGTTAATTATCTTAAAGTATCTATCAAAACCATCTTATTGACCAGTATGAGGTATGTTTTGGGGTTTGGGCTGGTCACCATCGAGGTTACATTGGTTAAGCTAGTATACCTGGATGACCAACCAGTTTGTGCTAGTGTAACAGAGACCATTAATCCAATGTTATGCAACTAAAATGTTTTCCTTTTGCGATAAGTTATGGTGACGAATGTTGGTAGGTTTATGTATATATCGCAGCCACTGCACTAGCTATTATTCCTTCACTCCCCTGGTCTTAAGAGGTATGCTAGTTACTGACTACACCTAACTCCCATGCTGGTTGACGCTGCTTTGATTGCCACTTAGAGTGTTGCAAGTAGGACCAGTTACACAAGTAAAAGAGCAGCATTGCCCAGTGTTGTAGTCGGGACCAGCTCATTTGAGTCAGTCAAGACAAAGACCAGATGAGGGTTAAGACCAAGTCCACATGCTCCCAAGTCCATGATGAGTCAGAGTCCAAAACTAAATGCTTTTTTCCCCTCTAAATTCTTATACTCAAACTTTCTTTGTGTAAAAGAAGGTTCCACATCTGCAGTTCTTCTGGAAAAGCAATGAGGAAACTCACTTCTGACGTTTGACCTTGAGAGCTCAAAGGTGATGTCAGATCCAAGAGTTGTTGAACCAATTTGTCTACAAATCCAAGGTGGCCTTGACTCTGTGTAAGTCTAATATACTTAGTAAGGGCTTAAAAAGTCATTACAGGACAAATAGGGCATGAAAGCTAACTCAACTCAACCTGCACAGACTGCCTGGACACCACTGGGGTTCAGCCTAGCAACAGAAAAGCTCATTACATGGTCAAAACAAACAAACCTGGAAGAAAGATAAGGCAACAACCAAAGGTCGTCCAGATTAAAGATGCAAAGGTACAGCTACCCTTTAAAGGAAACATCTTCGCCCATCTGTTCCTATGGGCCTGTCACATCTAAAATGTCTCTTTGGGTAATGGAGTTTAGGTCAAGTCATCATGGTGTATTTATATAATTATTGGAAATATAGAAATCCAACAGGTTTTTCAGATATATTTTATACGAGGGGAGTGTAGTTTTAGCCCAGTGTAAGCAAATCATCTGCCAACTGTAATTCTCATATGTAGTGGGAAGATGTTCCAAAGTGGTATAGTTGGGAAATCTGATGTGTAATGCATCGCCCTAAAAGATATTCATTTTGAAATACAGTTTAAGAGACAGCCAATGAGATATTAATATTTTATATTGGCAAAAACTTCAAATGTACTCTCATGTTTTTGAAAGATGAGTACTCTTCCCCACATTTAATGAAATCATCTTTAATTAAATCTTCTTAATTTGTTAATGGTCCATTCTCAGTCACCAATACTCCATGACATAAGAACCATGGCTGTGGCCCATTCTGTGTACTTATGAACAAAATAATGAGATATTTTGTATATTGGTATATAACCATTTAATAAGACCACACAGTATCTGCACTTTTTCTACATTGATTGTGGGGTGTGGGGGTTATAAATTATTATAAATATGGTAAAATGTGCAGCTGAGAGTACTACTTACTTAGGCAGCATTCACACAGAACATGTTTTTGCATTCCACTGCACTGCTTTCCCATTGTTCTTCTATATTAACATGCACTTTGTGGATGTATTTGAACAGAGATACGATAGCACATTCTAAAAAGTAAGTTAAACTTCTAGACCTTGCCCTGTGTCTCACATTTTTAAACACAAAAGTGTGTTCTGTGTGAATATCCCCCTACTGGTAGCTGATTGTTATTAATTATTAACAAATTAGACAAGATATTTAGTAACTGGGCAAATAAAGGATGAGAAATGTGAATAATTTTGGTTAGAATTAAGTGTGGTTAGACTAAAGTTAGAATTTGGCAGAAAATGCAACCTAATGGGAAAAACTTTTTTTCCAATACAGGTGTGGTTTTAATAACATTAAAAATATACTGTACAAATGTCAACTTTTTTAATCGACATTTCAATCAAGCAAGAGCCATGCATTTTTTTCCCTAAACCTGACCCTAAGTTCAAGTGCAGCAAAGCCAAGTATAAATTATTTTAAATGGTGACTAATTTTTTTCCATGGCAACATTTCTCAGATGGTTAACAATTTATTTCAATAGTCCACTTTACATAATCTACTAACAGTAAGTAACTTTGCAACTGCAAGAACTACCAGTCATAAGAGTATCAATTGACTGTCTGCTTAATATCTAACACTTTATTTTGATGGTCAACTACAACTACTGCAACTACAGTACATGTCACCCAAATGCGTGGCTATACTTAAATTTTCAAGTATATTCAACCGCGGATGGACGAGTTCGACACATGCGCAGTATCACCTATTGACTTATTCTGTCTCAATGTTGACCTCGCGCCAACGCTGTGCACGTGGCCGAAGTATACTTTGGGCTTAAAGGTCTACTAATATAGACTACGGGCCAAATTTATTAGCAGCTTGTACCTGCACAAACATTTTTTGGGGTTAAAAAGTATTGTCAGGATTAACTAAAAATGCGCAGTGAAAAATTTGTGATAAAAGGGCTTGGATGCAGGTATTTTCGTGGCTGACCTTATTTGCACATTATCAGTAGATCACCCGAAGAAATTTCCACTCCAATCGGTGCTTTTTTTTGGAATTATGCTCTCAATTTAATTTGCCTTGTTTAGTAAATCTGGCTATAATACTCTAGTGAGAGTTCGCTGACGTGCAAAGTTACTTAAAGTTAGTAGAATGTCTAAAGAAGATGAAATCAAGTATAACCCTCAGATTTAGCAAAAATGTGTGAAGTCCCATCCTATTCAATGACATAACTCTCTGATTAACTACCACAATACGAGTCATAATTGAAGAAATAAACTATATCTAGTCAAAACTGTTTCCTGAAATCTTAGTAACTTTGTTGCAAATCTGCTGTTCTAACCACACTGGTTCAACAATATACAACTATCGTTAATGATATCATGCAGGTGGTGATGTAGTAATAGTTTTGATTATTCCTGTAAATAATGAACATGGCACCTGAGGACTACTTCGTAATTTTGGTTTCTCTATTGTTTTGCTTTATTTCCAGATGTTTGATTCCATCGTTGGTCCCTCTTACGTCATACTCCTTCAAGTTTCCCCTACAGACTCAAGCACATGTGCACTCATCAACTCCAAATGTCATACTAACAAAAAACTGTAGTTTTCTTCCAATGAGAGCTGTAGTTTGCAATGCTCTTCGTGAATGTTTGTTGAAACTATGGTTTGAGGAAACACCGAATTGTTGAACCGTGTTGGTAATGATGGAACTTGTGACCATAGTTGGTGCTTTTTAGAAACGCACCCTACCCCAGGTTAGAAAATCCAGAGTTTTCTGTGCAATTCTGCAGATGCAGATTTTGTGCAGGTCTGCGTTTATGTCCTAATATGTAGCAGGACTTCTATTTGAGTAAGCTCAAGATTTTCCATGCAGAGCAGAGGACTCACCACAGTGCAGCAGAGAGGCCAAAACCACCAGAGGAGAGCCAGAATCAGCAGTAGCATCACTATCAGTAGTGCTATGGCCAAGATCGTACCATCAGACTGCAGGGAGGAACAGATATGAACACTTCTCTAAGTGGGACTGTTTTTTGTTATGACATCAGATTCAAATGACATTCAGAAAAACATTTGGAAAATGTAATGGAACAATAAGATGATGTCAGCTATTCAGTTTCTTTAGTTCAAACAATGGTTGCATGAAAGGGTGCAAGCTATGAAAATAACAGATGATGCATGCTGAAAGGGATAGGCTTATTAAACGAGGGGATGAACTAAGTTACAAGTGATCTCACTGGGAGATCTCATAACCCATTGGCTCGTGAGAAGCTTTTGGATTTGTTTGGTGGGAAACACATTGTGCTTTTCTAAAGAGCTTTGACTGGCACCACTTTATAGGCATCAGACATTCCAGGAATTAATACATTTTTTACCGTAATTTTGTTTTCATTCCCAGCCTGTAGAACCTTTTGTTTACGTTCCTTTAACACATTTTTCACAGTAATTTGGCTGCATTTTAAAAAGCTAAAACACTACACGGGGCAAGTGAGTTTGGCTAGTGAACATTAGTGAGGTAAACATGGTTCAAGCCTTGTGATTAATATATAACTTAATTCTATTTTTCAGTTGCATTAAAGCAATTAAACTATATTTAAAATAGTAGAGCTCCAGCAACAAGCTACTTCTTCCAACATTAAGCAATTTGGTACACGAATCAAAAGCTTGTGGTAAATATTTATTTTTTTATTTATTTATTTGTTAGTTATTAATTGATACCTTTATTCAGTGCAAGAGCTCATTAAATATCAAAAGTGCAGTGAGATTTTAGACGTTACATAAAAATATATTGCAATAATGCTGTTTAAACACAAAACCTCCACACTTTCGCACCCATAATTACACAATGTTTACAGTAAAAACATTGATACTAAATAAATGTTCTTTGGGGGGCAAATCAGCCTTTTAGGACAGTTGTTCAGTGAATTCAGTTTCAATGATTTCATAAGATCACGTAAACTGAAACTGGAGTAATGTATTCTAAACTTCTGCTTTTAAAACATCCCAGAATAGCTACTTTAATAAAATAATATTAAGGGGTCATATGATTTTGCTAAAAGAACATTATTTATTGTGTATTATTGGTTGTAAATGAATGTGTTTTGTTTATGCGGTTTAAGGTTAAAAAATTTTTTTTTTTCCACATACTGTACATTATTGTTTTTTCTCTATGCCCCGCCTTTCTGAAACACTCCGATTTTTACAAAGCTCACATCGGTCTGAAAAGCGAGGTGTGCGTGATTGGCCAGCTATCCAGTGCGTTAATTGGCCGAATACCTCAAGCGTGTGACGGAAATGTCCACTCCTTACCATACTGTGATGCTGTGTCCGGCTGGAGCAACGAGACAAAAACATAAAACCCATTACAAACAAGGCATTTGTTGCCTCCAGTGGGGACATAATTACGGATTAATGACTTATACTGTCTTTTTACACGTTGTTTGTGCATCGTGCCGCGTAAATAAAAACCATGTCTGCATTTGTGATCGGATTAATAACAAACAACAAGCGCTACTCTAAACTGCTCAAAACTCACGTTTGAATAGTCAGTGGCAGATTCTTTAAATATAAAAAACTTACTTGCATTCTGTGAGTCAGAACAGCCGGCACTGCAGTCTACTCTACCAGGATCAGGAAACAGGCCTCCATACAATGTGCAGCACACATCTGAATATTTGGTTTGAACTGTTCTGGAACAGTGTTGTAAAAAAAACTTAACCACTGATTTCTAGCATGTCCTCTTTGGAAAGTCCAGCAAAGTATTTCACTTTCACACTGAAACCAGCGTCACCTTTCGGTCTAGAGTGAGCAAGCCGAGCTAGAGGACGGGCGGCGGGGCGGTGCTGGCGGGCTTGCTGCAACCCATGGACACCCCCGTTTTGGACTCTCACTTCATCCACTGTGAAGGATCCGATCTGGCGATCACAATCGCGAGTTGATGTATTATCCTAGCGACCGTGCCCGCCGGGATCAGCTCCAGGCATGACGAAGCGGCTATCGTCCTCTTTTGGAAGACCAAACAAGTAGTTTCGCTTTCACAACCACAACGAAACACATCGCCTTCACGACATGGCAGCGGCGGCAACAGCAATACTACAGCGAGAATAAAAGTTACACCTTCTTTCTTTGCATGAACATTTGGGCTGCATTATGCAAATCTTCCCACATCGTGACGTAGACATGTGGGGGCGTGTTAGAACGAGCCCTTTTTAGGTGTGGCTGACTCTTAACTTTTAAGAATATATTTTTGGATTTGAGACTTTAGGCTTAGCATCTTTACAGATTTTTTATGCACCAAGAGCTTCTAACACTCCAAAGAGAAAGGAAAATTGAAATCGCATCATATGACTCCTTTAAAATCTGAAACAGTTATTAGGTTAGCTTGAGAAAGCCACTGCACTGATCTTCTATTTAAGCTGCTTCTTCTTTCTTCTTCGTCTTCTTGCAATGTGCAATATCATGCTAGCATCATGCTAAAATATGTTAGCAGTATGCTAGCGACATGGTAATCATGCTAGAATGATATTAGCAACATGCTAAACATGGTAATCACGTTAGAAACTTGCTAGCAACATGGTAATCATGCTAGAAACATGCTAACAACAAGCTAGTAACACAGTAATCATGCTAGAAACATGCTAACAACATGTTAATCATGTTAACCATATGTTAATCATGCTAGTCCCATGCTAACAACACGGTAATTATGCTAAATAATTGCTAACAACATGATAATTATGATAAAAACATGCTAACAACATTCTAATGTGCTAAATCATGCTAGCATGTCTATCTAAGCATTCACACTTTTTTTATAACTGCTTCAAACTTTCAGGTTAGCCTCAAAGTTTGTTCACAGTCTCATCTAGTTTTAATCTGTAATAAGATTTCACAATATTGTTGGTTTGACCAAATAAATGCAACCTTGGTTCAAAGACTCGTCTTTAAAACACAAGTAACAAAGCACAAAATATGATTTAGAATAATACTTACACAGCTTACAGTGGTGATAGTAACAGAACTAGAGATAAAACTCAGCCCTTCATTCATGCTAACGTAAAGGGAGGCTGCCCTGCAATACACATAATGTAAAAAGTACTTAAATCCTTTGAAAACACTACATTGCATTCCTTAATGTGCCACAGTTAACATTTCTGCCACTAGAAAGAAAGTACAAATATTTATCTGATACACTTACGTTCCCTCCTCTCGAAGAACAGGAGCTGGACAGAGCAGATACGTGTCCTCCACTACCAATGGCTTCACCACTAATAAAAAAGACAAATACACAATCAAATTTCAAACAGCAAATCTGGAAAATATAGCATGAAATATTTGCATATTGCTATCTGATTCCTTGCATAAGAGGACAGCTGCAGTTGTTGAGGAAACACTGCATCTCATTTTCAGTCATTGCAAAACATATCAACTACATTTTATCAAACTGAATTAAAATGTTCAAGACTAGAACCTAGAATCAACTCTTATGCACGGCACTTAACCCCTGGTAGCCCTAAAGTATCCAAAAGGAAAAGAAGTGGGTCACAGATTACAGAACAGGGGTAATGGGGCCATTGCTCCAAAACCTCTGACTGTCAAGGGCCTCCAACTGAGACACCAAATTCATTAAAAAACAATAAACTGCAGATGTAAAGGCTTGTTCTTGTAATCAAATATTAATTTTATATCTCTCAGATGCAACTCCGAATTACTACACTCAAAAAAATCAAATGGACAAATTGGTGCTTTAGCACTTGACACAGCCAAAGCATGAACGCAGAAGAAAATGTACAAATATAACACTTCTATGTTTTTCTTTATCCTGTAGAAAGCTGTTTGTTGGTGTATGCGGTCGACTCAAATCCCAAAAAATCAGAATTCTGGCAGAGGGTCATGTTGTCATTGTGCTTTATTGGGCTGTTTACCCATAGCACACGAGGGAAGGTCATGTTGTACTACTAAGTAAAGACACGTGTACATGGTTTCGACTTGCGTGATAAATCAATAAGGATTACTGTTGATACCAAATTGCGTCTGTGTCATGGTTTGCCTATTGTGAAGGAGCGAGGAGACGAAGGAGATTCCAGAATTATCACAGACTTTATTTACAACATAGAAAATCACACATAGAACATGGGGATCAACGTACAATTCCAGACAAGGGAAACTCAGAAACACAGGGTTTATATTATGGGACTAATCAAGGAAATCAATGGGACACCTCCAGAGCAGATCAGGCAGTCCAGGGTACCATGGCGGCACAGGGATCTCAGGGGCCATGGCGGAGCAGGGAGCTCGGGGTGCCATGGCAGAACAGGCAGACTAGGAAGCCATGGCGGAGCAGGCAGTTCAGGAGGCCATGGCGGAACAGGGAGCTTGGGGAGCCCTGGAGGAGCAGGCAGCTCGGGGAGCCATGGCAAAGCAGGCAGCTCAGAAGGCGGATCAGACAGTTCAGGAGGCCACGGCGGAGCAGGGAACTCCGAAGGACATGGCTGGACGGCCTCCGTGGCCTTGGCATCACCACTTGGCCCAGCCACTACGGACGGACCCATACTACCCCAGAAACCCCCGCCACCCCCAGAAAAAATCCTTGGGGAGAATATCGTCTTTAAAGGCCCTCCGTAGGCCTAACTCGGGAACTGTGGCCCTCACTGGGCTTGACTTGGGGACTGGAACCCTCCTTGGGCTGGACATGGGAACTGTAGCCGTGTTCTGTTCTAGACATGGTGGACTGTGAACCTTCTTCTCTGGGCTAAACTCGGGGTTATGAGCCCTCTCTGGGCTAAACTCGGGGACATGAGCCCTCCTGGGGCTATACTCGGGAACAGTAGCCCTCCGTGGGCTATACTCGGGAAACAGGAGCCCTCCCTGGGGCTGGATTAAAAAGGGACGTGTGAAGCGCTTATTAGGATCTGGCACTGGAGGATGCTCTGGGGAGCAGGCACAGCAGACACTTCGAGGAGCGGCACTGGTAGCAAACTCAGTGGATGGAGCCGACACTGGAGCGCACTCTGGGCTGGAGCCGGGACACTTGGAGCGAGCTTGACTGAGGAACAGTCGGTGGGGGCTGAAGTGAGCCCACCGGCCGTCGGGCTTGTGATGCCGCTCTGGCAGGCTTGGCTTTCGAACGTCCGGGTAGGCGGGCTGGATATTGCCGCAGCCAGCAGTCTTGGACCTGAGAATGGCCCGGCAGTCTGGATAGAGTGCCACGCCGCAGGCTTGCTTCAGCTTGACTTTGGAGTGGCCGGCGGGCTTGACTGAGGAATGGCTGGCGGACTTGAGAATACTGCGTGGCCAGTGGGCTTGACGGTGGGCTGGTTCTGGCTCAGGCCCCGGACACTCCCCACCGGTAGATCCCTTCCCTCCAACATAGTCCCGTGGTGTCTGGGAGGTCCAAGGGGCGATGGGAGTTGGCCCCAAGCCAGAACAGATGGTTGAGGGTAGCATCGTCCATCGCCGTGGCGGCCTGCAGAATTCCCAGGCATACTCGAAGAAGGGAAGATCTCTGCTGGCTAAGGCTGAGAAACGAGCTGCGATTTCCATGATCGTGGAGGGAAACAAACAGGAAACAAAAACTGTTAAAAAAAAACAAAAAACAAACAAGGGGAAAGGGGGTGCCACTTACTGTTCTGTTTTTGGTCTGGAATTCTGTCACGGTGTGCCTACTGTGAAGGAGCGAGGAGACGAAGGAGATTCCAGAATTATCACAGACTTTATTTACAACATTATGCTTTGTCTCATTTAGAAGGCTGCACCCTCTGGAGGTTGAATCCTCTGGAGGTCGCATCCTCTGTGGGATGCATATACGAAGTGTCCTCAACCAAGAATTAAACGAGACGGCCTTCGTAGGACGGGCGGAAAAGGAAACCGGAAGTATCACGTTGCTATGCCAACACATTTAGCGCATCGTTGCGCTCACACACTACTTAAATGAAGGAAAATTATTTCTAAATTTGGAAAGTAATTTGAAAAAAAAAAAGCTTTTACTTGTTTTATTTTGTTCAATGTTTGAGGAGCTGCAGCGTACGTACAGCAGGCATCTATTAGAGAAAAAAAGGAGGAGGATATTAAAAACAAAGTTTATCCATTTTTACCGAGGCGAATTAAGGTAAGTTGTAAACACCACATCTGCGCTTGTGTGTGTTACATCTGCCGGTGCCGGCATTTTTCAAATTAACAACGGTTGTTCACGACAACGCAAAGAATTGTGGGTTATCTGTAGCAGCGAAGGATACACCTCATGCACCCTCCGAATTCCTGTGAAAGAAGGTCGCATTCGAAGGTCACATTCGGAGTGTCCTACTTGCTTTTCTGAAATGAGACAGCCTCGATGACGTATGCAGCCTTCGAATGCGACCTCCGGAGGACGCAGCCTTCTAAATGAGACACAGCTATAGAAAACCACATGTAGGACACAGGGATCGACGTACACAGCTGGTATCAAATAAACACAATCAGGGCAGGAACAGGAAGACCAAATAAGGGCAAGGAAGGCACATGGGGAGCAAAACACACAAAAAACATGGAACAGAGTCTGACAGTCTGAGCCTGAGAGGGAAATGGGCCACGGGGATGAATCAACAGCCTTGTGTCTCTATGAAATCATCTGGCTGCTTGAGGATTTTCGAGGTTAAAGAAAGGAAATGTAAGTCAAAGCCAGCAAGTCTAAACACCCCCAAACCGCCCCCAGTCCATTCACTGACTGTCTGATGCATACTGTCTGGCAGATGTTCAGAGATGTTCAAAATACATAAAAAAGGATGTATACGATGAATAAGCAGCACTGACCTGAAATGATAAGTTGGTATAGTCAACTGGCCTGTAACTCCTATAAAGGCCATCCTTGTGTTTTGGTTATTTTTGTGTTTTGGTTATTTTCTGTGGAACTGATCATTTTTTCTATTAACGTGATTTCAGCTATTTAAGATTTATCATTTGTTAAATGGTACATAAAACAAATTCACAATCTCTGAAGCAAAGTTGTCCCAGTTTAAATGGAAACTACAACAAATAGCATATTTGGCATTACCATTTGCCCCAATAGCAAAATAAAAAATAAATAAACATGTCTATTGACTTTCCAACTTGTATTTGGCAGTACACATGCGCTAGCATTTGTGTCAAAACTAAAGTATACACTTTGGGCTTTAGTGTAACATCACACACTTCTCTTCTGTAGCACAAGGGATTGTGGGCAATATTGACCCAATCAGCATGCAAAGGTGCACATTAGTACACGTATAAAACTGTATAACATCAAAGCAAATCCAAGGTCAGACAAAACTGAACACCTGGGGAATAGGCAGTATTTCTTTACTGAGGTTTTTGCTGTTAATAAAGCTTCCAACCTTCTTAGAATAGATTCATACAACTTCTGAATAATCTACCATTTGATGTTGTACAGATTGGAGGAAGGAATCAGGCTTCTCAAACTGCTCTCCAAAACTGCATGTCCACAGTGGTTTGATAATATTCAAGTCAGGGGATTTGTCTGGTCAGGGCAGATGTTGAAGTTCATGTTGGTGCTCCAACTGTTCAGGTTTTATGATTATGACACCATCTTTTTCGCATTTTCTCATTGGTGTCTGTAATTAAAGTTTTAGCTCTTTCATGGGTGTCGGCTTTGGGAAGTTCTCTGTGAGGAAACAGGGTCTTTAAAAGGACTATTGCGGTTTGCCGTCACTTTGCTGCAGTAATTCTGTGTTGTTTGGACACAATCCTTAGTGTTTGATAGTCCCTATCATTCAATTTCAGTTTCAACCACTATTCTTCAGAAGTCTTGCCATGCTTTACATACTTCACTTCATAATCGTAAAGACTGTTGTTCTTAACGCACTAAACAATTGGGCTGTTAGGGTTACAGACACTTCTGCTAAATGGGTTCCCATGATCTGTCCTGTTTGGAAATCTGACCGTCACTCATTTCACACAAGACTTGTACTAAACACAACTTACACTACACTGATACACAAACTAGAGAATACAGACAACAAAAACATAAAACATTACAGCATTTTTTTTACTGTAGCCTACACAAATAATATTAACCCATATAATAATGGGTATTCATATTATTTTGTCCAACCATGTATACCATAATATTTAGATGCACTAATACTCATATTCTATTCTAATTAGGACAGTGTGACAATTTCAAATCTACAGACTAGTCAGAAGCAAGTCAGAAGGTCAACACGCTGTAACCACACATGGCTCTTTTCCGACAGCCTGCCATCAGCCTTGGGTTCAAAGTAAGGAGAGCAGGTTTGTGCATGATGGACATTATCATTCATTTACAGGATATCCTCTCTAGTGTTTACAGTGGTCAAGAGCAAATAAACAGCAGGCCACCTCAAAGTCAGAGTAAATTTGGTGTAGGTCTGGGAATGTGCCTTGAGGATGGGAAAGTGGGACCAGTTTGCTGAGAGGTGGACTGAAAAAAGTCAAATTACTTCCATGACACAGTTACACTCATCAACCGGATGTTCTGGTCTTTATCGGACACAAACAATTAGCATGGTGCCACGTTTGAAACGTCCGGCTTTAATCAGAGCAAAGACAGGCAAAG
The DNA here is from genome assembly GCA_018155175.1 of Sinocyclocheilus anophthalmus. Taxonomy (NCBI): domain Eukaryota; kingdom Metazoa; phylum Chordata; class Actinopteri; order Cypriniformes; family Cyprinidae; genus Sinocyclocheilus; species Sinocyclocheilus anophthalmus. The sequence continues at coordinate 18,653 of JADLZN010011969.1, read as the reverse complement.
AGATGCGAAGCACCAAAGCTGGTACCCATTACTGATACTGTAAAATAGGATTGAAGTCAGATGACTGGGCTTTGATCTACAACCAGTGCCAATTTTAAAGAAATTACGATTGTTTGGAGAGAATGAGACCCTCCCTGAAGCTTTAATAACATTACAGTATTGCTGCATATGAAATGTCAACATAGAATCACTTGCACTTTTATAGCTTTACTTCAAAAAAGAAAGTCGCCAGACAATTAACAGCAGATTTTGTTAAATATACAATGCTTAAACATTTTTTCCATAACTGCCGTAATAATTAATTTGAGCCATCATGGGACATATGTGAACCATGGCACTCTGTTTTGCTAGCCGCTGAAGCAGAAAACAACTCTTTGTTTTTGTAAAGGCAAAGCTTTTCGTAAAGGTTCTCAAGTGGTGACGCTATGTATTGCAAATCTGTTGCCAACAACACAATCTCATGGCAAATTGTAACTATTTTACTTTTTGCTGAATTAGTGGCTTAAAAGAATGACAACTACAACGAACTTACTTACGTCAACAATTGGTGCTATCATTTGTATATTATAAGTGCGCACTACCATTATGTTGTCTGGTTTCCAATTCAAATGCTAAAGATATTTAAAGCAGGAGGCGATTTTTTTTTTTTTGATGCCAATGTTTTTATGTGCATCATCGGAAATTAATGTTTTGAAAAGTGATTCCAACATATAGTTCCTCTGGCCGTCATGTTTAAAGTTGTAAAGTCATTTAAACAATAACTTATCTTATATTGATTCGTTCTTAATGTGAATGGCCTTATTCATATCAGGTTGTAAGACTGCATTTGTATGTACTATTGATATGCCTTTTTGCCCACGCTGTGGATTACATGGTTATAATGTTGTAAATAATGTTTCTTGCACAGACTGATTGTTTCGCTTCATAAGACCTCAACATATCATCAGAAAGCCTGATGCTTTTTCTTCTTATTATCATAAACCGGGCAGCCATTGACTTGCATTTTATGAATCATCAAGGGCCACGGTTTCAGCTAAAAATCTTTTTTAATGTTCTACTGAAGAAAAAAGTACTCTTGAATGGCCTAAATTACTTCCTGTAAATTAACAGAAAGTTTTCATTTTTGGGTGAACTATTCCTTAGTTTTATTTTGGCACAATCCAAATCATACGGCATTATACCAAATTTTAACCTCATAAAATAGTTAAATTTTCCCATGAGATTTGTTTTGTTACCATTTCATGTGCAATATAAAATTTGCGTCCTAAAGCAAAATTTGGTTATGATTCACTGTACTTCTGCTAGCATACTAATTTAATTGATTAATTCCTGTGACTCATCTGCCAGGCTCTGCAACACTATAGTGTGCAAAAAATACACAGATCTTGTTTAAACATGAGACCTGCAGTAAAAAACTGCAAGAGATTTACCTGACGGGCTTTGCGAATGCGGTCAGCCTTTTGTGTGGCAGCGTTTCTTTCTTATATCTCCTTGGTTTGGCAGGAATCCATCCTGTAAAACTCTTAATGTAGCCTTTAAAAACTACTATTTGCCAAAAAACAAATGGGACTGGCATGGCATAGTCGGCCGTTCCAAGGTTTCTATGAAAATTTGTCTTCTGGGACGTTTGGTGGAAAAATGATAGCTAATCAGAAGGGTTTATAGATTCTGACTCAAATCATTCTAACCAAATGGCAATTATGCAAGATAGTCACGGAAATGTCTTATAGAAGACTGCTGTCATCCCAACACAACATTAAACAATGTTAATAGTCTTCATGAGCCAGTGATGTGTTCAGCATACCATGTTATTGGTAATGCAATGTACTGTAATACGTGGCTAAGGCATAGTTCACCCTAAAATGAAACATTATGTCGTTCCAACACCATGAGGTGTCTTTTGTTTCTTCTGTTGAAGACCACAAAAATATTTCCATAAAACAAACACTTTAAAGTTACCAAAGGTCTTACAAATAATCATCATAAAGCAGCATAAAAGTAGTCATACACCAATATTGCATATTTTGAAGATTCAATAGCCAGACAATTAGCTTTGAAAGGCTGGAACAGACTGGGCAAAAATTTATAATAAACAGATTTCATAGGCTGCACTAACAAACACAATAGCTTGAGGTGTACATACAACGCGCACCGTGTGGGTAAAATAGGACAAACAGCAATTGGGCTGTTTTGACCCCCCGCGTTGTGTTAAATGTTGAACCAAAACCTTCGCTGGGTAGTAACCCAACCGTGGGTCAAACAAACCAATGCATGCGGTTCGTCCCTATTTACCCAGCACTGGGCATAAATTAACCCAGCATTGTTTTTTCGAGTTGCACTACTTTAGGATGTTTACAGACAACTCTCAGAATCAGGATGGAAGTTCTGCACAGGTTACGAAGACCTTGAAAAATGAATGTTGATGAACCGTATATGACAACCAACTGATATCTGTCTTGATATAACGCCTCAGGTCTGTTCTTCGGGTTTGTCACGGCAAAGCTTGATGGTGCTTCTTGATGCCTTTTGTTCCGAGCAGTCGCACTGCGTCACCTATGATTGTTACTTATCATAAAATAACACGAGACGCGCAAAATAACACAGAATCAGGATTTGTCAATAAGGCATGAAGTATGAGGGAGATAAAATGTCAGACATCGAGTAGATTTCTGCGGGAATAAACGACCCGGTGAACTATTTTTTTTTTTAAATGGCACAACGGCAGAATTTCAAGCTACTTACTTCTGGTAAGAGTGTCATTTATTCTGAAGCTGCAAAGAACCTTGTCCACATTTCTAGCATGAAGGAATCCATTTCCTCTCACGACGACTTGGAACGCCTCTTTAAAACAGGAAGTTCACACATAACAATGTTAAGTCACATAGCGAATTTTGAAAGACAGTTGCGATAAAACAAATCAGAGGCATCAATAAAAGTGTACTAAAAAAATCATGGTTCAAAGCATTTTTTTATGCAATATTTATGCGAGAAAATTTGCCAGACAGCATTCTTTAAAAGACCGTTTGCAATTTTTAATGGTTGAAGCCAACAACTTACTGCTAAATAAAATGAAATCAAATGTTTAATTTATTTTAAGTGCCTTTTTAAAGTTCCAACAGCACATTTTGGGGTTTTTCAGTCTCTATAAAACCACTGTGTTAAAGGTGTGTGATTGCGTAAGGTATGTAATGTAAGTGTATATTTGTTAGTTATTAAAATCAACACATCAATTTGATCAAGTGATGACTTTCTGTATCAAACCTATTATACCTACTTTTCGCTGCTTGAACAGACCTTAATGCTGTGGCTCAAGCGGTTGATCTAGTGAGAACTGTACTCACCTCCAGCACAGATACTGGAAGGTTCTGCAGCAAGGATCTCTATGCAGGATTTCTTCAAGATCTGATGGGTACAAAGAGAAACTCAGTAGGTGGACAACTAGGTCAGCTGAGCTAGTAAAGATAAATTACCATTCAGTTCAATGTCTTTAAAGGGCCAGTTCAAACAAAATGGACAATTCTGTCATCATTTACTCACCCTTGACTTGTTCCTTTGTTCTACTGAACACAAAAGAATATAGCAGTGTTTCCCATACATTGATTTAGTTGTGGCGGCTCGCCACAATATCAAAACTGACCGCCAAAAATAGATTTTCCAAATGGCTTTAACTTCGTTGAATAAACATGAGCTCTGCACGGTTCAAAATCAAAATGTGGCATGGGTGTTTTTATATGAATGTGTTTCTGAAGGGAACCGAATGTCTTCAGAAAAGCATCGATGCACTGATCTATATAATGACTTTATATTATAGATCAGTGCATCAATGTCATTTTCATTTCATCTTTCCTATAATGCCTGATAAAGTAGCGCTTGTGAGCGCAGCGCTGCTTTGATTACTGCCGTTTCTTGGGAAACCGATATATATCTGCCGCTCCAAAAGTGCCACCTGCTGGCAGAAAATGAATTTGCATTTTCAATCAGCCTGGCTGCTGTTTTCATTATAATATATATATCTATTGATATATAGGAAGTGCCGCCCACACATAGAGTTGTAAGTCTGTGGAACCACTGATATATATATATATCGGGGTTCCCGCCACAAATCGATTTTCCAAAATGCTTGACTTCGCATTGAACATAAAATGAGCAGCTTGCAAAGCAAATCAAAAAGCGGCAAGGGGGTTTATATGAAGTATGTTTTTGAAGGAAACCGACTGTCTTCATAAAATTGGATGTCATTTTCATTTAATATTACATGTAATATCTGATAAAGCAGCGTTCTGAGCACAGTGCTTATTTGATTACAGCTGTTACTGGGGAAACCTCTATCTCTCCCGCTCTATAAGCGCCTCCTGCTGGCAGAGAATAAATTAGCATTTTTCAATAAGCATGTTTCCTGCTGTTTTATATACGTACAGATATATAGTTCCACCCAGGGGAAGTGCCGCCCACCATATAGTGTAAGTCTGTGGGAAAAAAATGCATAGTTGAAGAAGCAAACAGTTGCTGATAGCCATTGACTTCCACTGTATGAAAATACAGTGGAAATCAGTGGGGACCAGAAACACAATTCTTCAAAATACATTTCTTTATTTTCAACAGAACATACAGGTTTTGGAATAACTTGAGGGTGAGTAAATCATTGGCAGAATGGTCATTTGTTGTAAACAGCCCCTTAAATCATATAAACAAACAGTTAATGGAAATGTAGCAATGGAGGAGGAAGAATTTCAAGTGTCCGTTTTTTTTTTTTTTTGTTTGCAGAACAAAGTTATTATCTCTTAAAGAATCCTCCACTATAGCAACACTCTCCTTAAAGAGCCTCAACCCAGAGGACAATCCTCAGGTGGCCATTTTTTGTTTTGAACTCACATTGCTGTCTCCCGTCTCTTTTCTTCTGTCTGGAACAGCCTTCATCAGCAATACCAGGCACCTATGTGTGGCGAGGTTGTTTGATCTACATCCTCTACGCCTTCCTCTGTCAGCGAGGGAAGTAGCTTTCAGATCCCGAGGGTCCCTGCTGAATTTAAGACACTCTTCTCCTGGAGCTTAGGCGAGAGCTTTCAGATGCAGCTAACGACAGCAGATGGAGGGCCAGAGGGGGGATGAACCCAGTCTCAGATCAGGAAACACAGTCAAACTCTACACGCTGGGCAGACGAGTCTTTACCACCATCTCATCTTTTCTTCAACTCGGCTTCGGAGATTAAAAAATTAAATCATTACTTTCATTTGCAAAAAGAAAGGACACCGTGCGGGCCTTTGATGGTGTTGGGCCTGACTCCAGCGGAGTCTTATTGAATTCTTATTGTTTCTCATGAAGAGGCTGTTCCTTATTTTTTTTTTTTTTTTTTTTTGTTTGTTTTTTTTTTTGATAATTTACCCAGGAGGTCAAGCTTTGTCTGGTTGGCATGGCTCTGTTTGCCCCTGCTGGTAAAAGCTGTTGCTAAAGCATCTGAAAAGCATCTTTCTCCACTCACAGCCATTCTTTTTTAGTCTGTTGACGGATACTGATTTGGGGAAGGGGGGGGGGGGGGGGAAGGGGGGGGGGGGAGCCGCTATCTTAGCCAAGCAGCGGGTGGTAGATGGCAATATAAGCTGATACGATTACCACTATTGTTAAAGATATAACACTTGCATAAGAATTGCTGAAATTAAATGTATATTTATTTTGCATAATATTTACTAGAAATAAATAATTTGAAATCAATTATATGAAAAAATGAAACTTGAAATAAAAAAATAAACAGATTTATACTTACGATTCTTGATTCTGTAATCTTATTATAATATTTTTCACAAATAAAGAAAATTGTTAAAAATGTGAATAAAAAGGAAGTCAACACTTTAACCAATAGTGCACTTAGTAATGTGTTAAGTCTGGGAACCAGGAACAATATTTTTTCAAATGAACATAAGGTAGTGCTTTTATTTAGCATAACATGTACAGAATTTTATGCTAATTTTATGCTTTTATGGTAAAAAAAAGAAAAGAAAAAAAATGGACAAATAACTAAATTGGTAAATGAATGGAAACAATCATAATGGTATTTGTTTTATATAATGATTAAAGTGTGACTTTTCCCACAATACAATTTTTCACATAGAATGCAATTTACTGTATTAAATCATCTGCATAAACACTCACCGAACCAATGACACTTTGTAAAGCTTCAAAGCCATCATTTACTGGAAAGACATGATCTTTGCTGTCAGCAATCTTGGCCAGCTAAGAGAAGTGAAAAAAAAACATTACAACAAATGTATAAAGTATATTTGCTTAAACAAGTGCCAGTTTCATATACGCACCCCCCGGAGCATCATTTCTAGAAACCTTGTAACACTTTGGCAAAAGTGCCAAGTTCTAGTTTTAAAGCTTACAATACCTCCAAATAACACACACACCTGAGTCTCATTGAAATCCTTCACTCCTACGCAGTACACAGAGGCACCCAGGCTGCGAGAGCGATTGGCCTGGGGGAAACACAGAGCAGAAACACTTCAGACACCTGCAAACTATTTTTATTTGTTGGCCGTTAACTGCTTCATCTACAGATCGTGCTTTTGGCACTGCCTGGTGAAGCTGAACATCTATGAAGAGGACGCTCAGGGTAATTTTGATTAGTAGATGCAAATTAATGGTTTGGGGTGAAGCGGAATGCCAAAAGTGCGGGTGGGGGGGCGGGTCTAGAACCACAGTAACTGGGGTGCAACAGGGGGCCTCTCTTGTGCTTTCGGGGCCACATTTTAAAATTATTCTTACTTACTGTAAGTTTATTCATTCAGCATTTTTCACCATGCATGTATCACGGCAATCTCTAGAAGCAATCTATAACTATTCAAATAAAATGTTTTATAGTGTTTCATTTATTTGACAAAGAATTTTGTTGGGCCATTTTGTTTTGCAGGGGCATAATTGTTGAGGGGGCACGTGTGAAGGGGGGGGGGGGGGGGATATTTTTGGGACATATTCCATTAGGATGTATTGGTTTTAACAAGCCACCAATAAAAGGCAACAAATTACCAATAGAGACCCAAAGGGACCATTAAATTTTCCCTTAAATCCAATACAATTCCCATTATAACCATTAAAACCATTACAAATTTTCTAATGGTGTCTATTGTTTTTTTTTTCAGCAGGGTTATTATTTTTTTTTTTTAGTTCAAAATATTCCCAAAATATATCATGAAATATCTCGATTCTCAAATATGTGCAATTAAATGCATTTTGCACCTTTACAGATAGTTGATCTGTAATGGGTGATGGGCAAGGTAGCCTAATAGTGTAATCTATTAACGTTGCATAAAAATCCATCTTTTTACTTAAGTACCAGATATGGGTGTCACACCATAAAATATTTTTAATACGACTGACATTATTGTAAGTGATTTAATAAAAACATTGCAAGCTTACTCATTAAAACACTTTCATTGTCAACGAGTGTTTACATTATCAAAAGAACAGTTTCAAATAAGTCCGCGAGTTCAAGCACTTCACAACCTCCCAAATAATCTCTAAAAGCGGTTTACAATGTGGCAATAATATCTAACTACATTCGCCAATCTTCAGTTTGGTTGTTTCTGTGAGAGAATTAGCCAGAGATTCAGTCAGCCAGCCGCAGTGTACGAAACAGCGGTGTTTCAGCGATGACTCACCGGAACGCCTCTGATTTGCCATTGCGTTCATAAACTCAACGAAATCGTGTGTGATTGGTTATAACGCGCAACACTGTAAAAACGCTTGTTTGTCTGGGCTCTGTGCCAGCCAGCGAATGCAGATTTGAATTTAGCTGCTGGTGATGTCTTTCTTTTTTTATATGCATAGCTTACAGGACAAACTGCGCATTTCACCCAAAATTGTTTGGTGTGATTCCAAATTTAGGGGGGACCAAAGGGGGGGCCAAGCTTGTTGACAGGGCGGTCCCCAATCCCCCCCCCAAAACGCCCTGAAAAGGGGCAAAATATGGGGATAAGTACACTTATTATTTCAGTGAGTGTGGCTGACATTTTGTACATAAAAATACATGTTGATTATTTATACTATTTATAATAGCTCATAAGATTTGCTGTTCTTTATTATTCATTTGTTTAAGCAATGGTTCTTATTGGTTGATACTGTTATAATATTGTTACCATCTGTGTTACAGGATGATGAAGAAAAGAGAAATGTGTGATGTAATTCCCAGCATGCAAATTAATTCAAATGACCCTGACTTTACCTCAGTGAACACCAAAGCAAACATTGCTTTCAGTGACTACACCCCTTGTGAAAATGAAATACACTTAATTGCACTGAATGCGAACTCGTAGTGTACTTCAAATCCTAAAAAGTCTATAAAAAAACTTGCAGATAATATAACATTAATGAAATAAAATAGCATTTGGTTGAACTTAAAATGCACTTTGTAATAATGTCAAATTTACACGTGTTAAAGACAATTTTACATCTTTATGTTTTTAATAATATTTTGTCATGCTCTTAAGTACAATTATCGGATTATGAGGTAACATACTAAAGCACAGGTAATATTCTTATAATTTAACTGTCGTGTGTGTTTAAGGTATTACTTACATTTTAAATGTACTAATAAATTGCCATTTATCATACAAAAGGTGTATTATAAAAGATTAAGTACATGAATAAAAGTTACAACAGAAATTACAATAAAAGCCTATTTTAGTTTAAAGTAGATACATTTGGCGAACCTTAACCCTATTTCAAAGAAGAAATAGATTGCCTTATAATACAAAGATTACTTAAGTACCACTTAAGGGGGTCAAAGTTGCAGCTAATAATCAGCAATTGATAACATTATTCCGATAACTTTTTTGAAGGGCATTAAACATGCAATCAGTGTCCAAAAACTACCATTCAGTGTGTGTAACTATATATATTTAAATGTATTATTTCCATAATAAACTCTTTTTAAAATTAAGATAAAGCATACTTAATTGCTTTGACTGTCAAGCCCTCCACTCTTTTTCTTTCTCTTCTTCTGTCTTTCATCATTCTCACCTCTCTCTCAGCATAATAGAAGAGATCTTCGTGCAGTTCTCCATCTGTGAGGGCGATGATCACACTGGCTGTGCGATATCCTTCACAGAGAATCAAAGTTTTATCATGTTTGCAACTTAATGCCAGATTTTGATTGACACATTTTTGTATCCGTTTTACAACATGAGGAACATGCAACATAGTGAAACTAGCTAGTAATTTTGATTCGAAATGAAACAAATGAGGGGGGGGGGGGGGGGATAAACAGTAAATTGTTCAATTGAAAAAAAGCCCTAAAACCAGCTACATGCTCAGTGGTCACCAGCTTAATAAACAGTTGACCGCATTGAGAGTTACCCCAGTATAGCATCAATTTCATAACCCAGAGAAACACAGTACGATGGCAGGATGTCTGTTGAGTGCTTTGTCTGGAAAGCATCTGCTGTGTACAAATCTGACAGACGCTGCAAGCTGTCAGCTTAGGTACATTCTAAAGCATAAACATCTTAAAGACATCTAATAAACATCTATTTGGCATCTGATAGGAAACGTCCTATAGACGTATTATTGCAGATGAGCAAACACTCTAAAACAGGGGTGCCCAACCCTTTTCCTGGAGATCTACCTTCCTGCAAAATTAAGCTCCAACCCTGATAACCACACCTGACCAACCTAATTAGGGTTGAAGGCACACCTTGATAATTACAGGAAGGTTGTGTTTGAGAAAGGGCGGAACTGAACTATGCAGGAAGGTGACTCCAGGAACGGGCAAACCCTCACTCTAAAAAATAACATCTTGCAGATGTAATGAGACGTCAAATAGACATCTCCGTGATGTACGCGTGCTATAGGGACTGGTTTTAGAACCCAAAAATGAAATTTCTGTCATCATTTATTCGAGCCTGATCTCATAACGAAAAAAGTACTGTGGAACTTTTTAGCCAGGACGCTTCCACAGGTACCATTTGTCATGGATCAGTTACCTCCAAATTGTTTCGTGCAAAAAACTGTATGAATTTCTTTCTTCTGCCGAACACAAAAGAAGACCAAGAGGTGACGATAGCCATTGACTTCTATAGTAATTATTTTTACATTTTATGTGTAACCCCTCCAGATCTGCTCCCTTCATTCTTGCTCTGCACGGGATTTGGCATTTTCGGGATGGGAGGCGGGTATGCTAGCAAGGATGCTAAAGACCACAGTCTCTAGCATCAGTCGCTAGTGCACTTCTTGAGATTAGGGGAGTGAGGTTTACCTGCATAGCACAGCCTACAATGGGAATCAATGGCTACCATCAACAGTTGGGCAACATTCTCAAAATATATTTTTGTGTTTAGCAGAAGAAAGAAACTCATGCAGGTTTGAAATAGCATGAGGGTGAGTAAATGACGACAATTTTCATTTTTGGGTGAACCATTTCTTAAATAATGGTTACCTGCAACTATAACAAATTTAACCATTTCTTGCCAGTAATCTAAAACCAGTTAAGACCAAATAGAAGATTACTTAAACTAGTCTAAACTGTTTCTTCTTTCAGCAAGATGTGTTTGAAATGGGCCTACCCTCAGTGTTACCATAGTAAATCTGTTCGCTGGCCTAGTAGCACAAAAAAAAAGAGAAAAGAAAAACATCAGAAATATTGTAATCTCATGCAGATCAAACAACATTCACAGTAACTGGTTATTTCACAGACAGATGAGGAATAAATCTACCCAGCTGTGACAGATCATTTAAAAACTCCATTTGTCTGAGAAGTGGCCAAACATAACCTTCGTGAAGGATATTTCGAGCTATTTGTCATAGCTGGGTGGGCGGTACTGATGCCAAGATGGTTCCTATTGGCTCACTCACCCGCTGAATGCCTTCATGCATAAAAGTATCTCCACCTGGCTGCACTTTCTCGAGTTCCTCCAAACCTTTCCGTATTTGTTCCCTGACAAATGCACACAATGAAAGAGAGCGAAAAGGTCATGAAAAATACCTCATGGCCACAATCATGCTCTATCCTTGCTACTTCTGTGCAATGTTTTGCTGTAACCACCAAACACTGGTAACACACACAAGGATTCAGGAGACCAGGAGTGTAAGTTTATTCTGGATGGAGTAGATTTTCAACAACTACAGACAAATTATACCATGAATAATATTCATTGGCACTGACAACCATTGACAACCAGCACTTTTCTGGAAACATGGAAAAGCCCTAGTCACAAAGAATTTGGCATACAAACATGACATGTTTTAAAGGAATAGTTCACTCAAAAATGAAAACTCTGTCATCATGTACTCATCCACAAAGTGTTCCTGTTGGTTGATAACCAAACAGTTGCTGGTAGCCATTGACTTCCATAGTATTTTTTTCTCTACTATGGAAGTCAATGACTACCGACCATCAACTCTTTGGTTACCAAAATTCTTTTGTGTTTAACAGAAGAAGCAATCTCATACAGGTTTGGAACAACTTGAAATTGAATAAATTATGAGAGAATATACATTTTTAAGTGAACTATCCCTTTAAAGAGACGATCGTCAAGACCAGGGAATGCTTACAGCAGATGTGCCATATTCTTTATGGGTAATTAATTGTCACATAACTGATTATGACAGATTTGGCCTTCATTTTTGGTAACAGAAGTGTAAAACTACAGTCATTTGTTGGCACAAACCCATACTACAGTCAAAACACTTCCAGACTGCAAAAGTTGATAGGTCTGCAATGCATTTGTGCAAACTACTTGATTTAAATCACAAAATAATAAAAATAACAATTCACTCACCTGTCTTCTGTAAGCCGCATTAAAATCTTGCCCTGATCGGAGAACACAATGAAGGACATCCGCAGCTGAGGGCTAGATACAATACCAAACATGTATGTTAGACTGAAATTATCATTTTAAAGGCATATTTTAATTTAATGTGATCCCACATATTCCTATTTGTACTTCACTAAAATAATTTACGGAACGTTTATTAAGCCAAATAAAAATTAGAGATGCAACTAGTCACTCAATATTTTAGTTAAACATGTTTTTTTCATTATTTTTCATCCACATAATATAGAAAAAGTTATGCAGACTCACAGATTTTTGTGAGACTCTGACTTTGCCTACCTTATGAACTTATGGGCCAGATGTTCCACAAAGTTATATATTTCATTCCAGTGATGCTGCACACTTCCTGATCTGCAGGAAGAAACAGACATATTGGACACTTATAGTTGAACATCAAGGGAGCAATAAAGATTCACAAGCTTAGAGGAATAGCCGAGTTTGAGATTTACAGCTGTGCGAAAAATATTTTTTTTAAAGCAGCATTTCAAGAACTACATTGACACATTTTTATGCTCCTTTGAAGGAAATCATTCGAGTATCCAGCATTTTCCCAGAACAGCTGTCTGTCTGAATGAGTGTGATGCCAGCTGTCAATATTCCACTGACTTTGAATTAAGACAAAGATCAACAATCTTGATACTTATTTCAGTAGTAATGCATGTGAAACTTTACTTTGAAATTTAAATTAAATGTAAACTATTTTCTCGTTTGTTTTTGCCTTCTATCTGTATTTCAATTTACATTTGACTAGTTTGACCTTTATGCAGGATTCTGTGCAGGAAAACTCCTCTAAAACAAATGCAATTTATTACATTCACAGAAAGTGAAGTGCCAGTCATATCTGGGAAATCTGCCTGTGAAAGAACTTGTGCACTTTCCAAAGCTACATTTAAGAGAGAGCAGTTTAGGTTGAGTGTTGCAATATTTGTATTGTGTGGTAAGCCATTTATAAAAGCAATAAGGTACTCAAGGCGTGCTGTATTGCATTTGTATGATTTGGCACACTCTAAATCACACCAGCTTATCTTCACAAAATGGCACAGTGACACTTTCATAGATACATTCATATGTAATATGATTTGAAAGCAACAACTACATGAAAAAAATCAATCAAGCATTGCTTAATGGTAGAACTTTAGAAATTCAAACTGAAATGTGACAACCATGTATGAATGAAAATGTATGCATATTTTTCATGTTAAATAGAATTTTAATTCTATATTCTATATTCATAAACAGAATTATAGGCTGCTGGTGTTGAGACATTATTGGTCATTCAGTGTTCAACAATAATACTGATAGCATAATACTAATCTTAATGCAAAGTTCTGTCATGAAACTTTAGATGGTGCAGACTGATAGGTCCTTAAATCAATCTAATAGTAATCACATCGATATCTGTATGGCACATTGAATTGGTTTTATTTGCATCCGCAAGCAATGAGCTTGCGCCTCAACATTTCAAATACTTGGCTAGGGCTTGCCGTAGCAGTTGCCAGTGCTTCAAACCCTCCACTCCGCCAGATCCACATGTATATCGTGTCTGCTAAGGGGTTGAGGTCATGTATGTTATATGAGGGTATTCATATATGTTATATGTTCAGCAGCAGTATTTCATACATGCTAATAACAGCACATCTTGGGATATTGGCACTAGCAAGTCTTGGTACTTGCTCTGCCACAGCAGCAGAGTAGCAGATCTTTTTCGCCAAGACCAAACACATTAACACTGCCATGCATGGTATATTACCATGATAAACTCTCTGAGAGTTCAATAACTATATAAATGTGCTAAGCGTCTGATGAGTTACTGAGATTAATGAATATTTATTACATTGTCTACATACTGATTTGCTGAAATCACTCTCCAGAGTCTGACACTCTTGGTTTAGATCCAAAACACTGGACTACCCTGCGCATTCACTGACAGGAGTAGTGCACTAACTGCGCTGCACAAACACAGAGAATGAAACTCTCAAATGTGAAGTCTGTGCTAAACTTATTCTTAGCCTCTAACTCAATCACTGGCGAATAAAATACCAGTTATAGTCAATGGCTAACAATAGACAATATTTAGTCACCATTTTATGACTTTAGTCACATATGAGTGACTGACTTGGAATTTAGAGGATTGTTATAGCCACCTATTGAATTATATTTATGTTTCAACAACGATTTGGAAAATAACAATATCATTTGAAAAGCTGATATAAACTGCATTATGTGCAATTTAAATGTTTTTATACAAATCAGTTTTGTGTTGTGTTGATTATGGTTATTGATTGTCTAAAAATGAATAGCAACTGAATTTGGACTCAACAAATTTGAAATTTGTTGTTGTTGTTTTTTTTGTACTGTACCTTCAATATATCCCAATAAATCAGTATTGAATCAAAATTGAAATCAAATCGAATTAAGAACTTGTGAAACAAAATCTCTGTCAATCCCCAGCTGTACAGTTAATGTTTTCTTACTTCCAGTAATAACTACCATTATCTGTCACTGTGCCAGATGTTATTTCTATGATGCCATGTCTAGTGCAGAGCTACGACCATTGATTCATTCAAAATGATGTACTTGTTATAATGTAACTATGCCTAGGACAAAATTGCATCCAGATGATCTTGTTTTTGCATGGTAATGCAGTTTTAAAATCCAGGTCCTGTGAATGCCATCAAACCTATCTCAAAGTTCACATTTCAATCAATGGGTTTTTGGTTAAATGCCTGAAATAAGGTGTGTTTGACACAAAAGGCAAAAAAAAAAAACACATCCAGTAGTGATTTTTTAACGCTTTTACTTCAGGTGGTTTTCTAACAAGTGGTAATGGTCTACAGAGGATTGTCAGGGACGCTACAAACTTCAAACAACAAGAACAGGTAAAATCATACTAACTAGTTCGCTTTCATGGCATCATTGTGTTAAAAGAACATTCCTGTAAACCATATTCACTAAAACATTCCAGGAAAGCTTGAAAGTTGTTGACAAGTTTTATGGTCAAGTCATTGACTGTGGTGCGGTTTAAAACCTACGTTTAACTATTTACTTCTCAGTAATATTTAAGCTTCCACTCGTGGTTATCAAGCCTATTATTTAATGAACGACGTGTTTTTTTGTAGGGTCCAGGAGATTACTTCTGCCACGCAATCCCCAAAAGCCAATAGAAAACTCTGGTCACACTTTAGTGTGGGGACCAGTTCTCTCTATTAACTAGCTATTATGTACACATTTTGTCTCAAACTTCTAATTTGCTGCTTATTAATAACTAGTAAGCTAGTTTGTTTACAATCTTGGCCCCGGTAGGATTAAGGGCTTAAAAATATGGTCCTGCCGTATAAGGCAGTAATAGGTGTGTTATAAGTACTAAGAACACAAACAATATGCTAGCATATGTATGCTATAGCAAATAGTTAATAGAGGAATCCTACGGAAAAATCTGAAAAATACGGTTTGAGACAAGAAGAAGAGAAATTATACAAAAAAAAACCGGCATTTGTAGAAGTGGTCAACAACAATAAAGGGATGATGGGACAGTCCGTAAGTAAAAAAGCTTTTACAAGGACACTTTTCTATAACAGAAAACATAAAAATAAAAAAATCTGGTATATGAATAAAAAGCCGTCCACTGGGACATACAAATTTTGTACGTTGAAGAAGAGAAAGAAACACAATAGTGTCCAAATCCCTTCTGGGGCCACTTAGTGGCGTTTAGACGTTAACGGTTTAGATTATTATTGTAATTGCAGATGAAGTGCCAGATAGTGGCAAAAAAGTATCTGATTGTTAGGCACGGCCTCAGTCCCTCCTCTTTACCTATGCTGTATTCCTATCCATCTCCAACTGTTTTCCATTTTTAGGCAGGCAACGGCCTCTAGAAGCGAGCCAAGCAGGCAGGGTTGGGACATCTGCAGCTGTGACGAGATGGTGAAATGGTTTAACAAGAGAGCAACGGCTATGTGTTTGCGATGGGTATAAAAGCGACAACGGATTCTATTTATTATAGCGATTAACTCTTAATGACACAGACTCATTACAGCTGCAAGATGCCTATTCTACTTTCTCAATGACCATTGGATGGTATTGTCCCACGTCATTCAGGTCCTCACTGACCCAAGGTTTAGATGATCTTGGGAATGATATGATGAGCATGATGAGCCGCAACAACCCATCCAATACCGCATCTACGGCTTCATTAAGATGAGACAGTTCAATGATGGGCATTTCAGTTAAGGCTGGCTCAATACAATAGCACGTTAGTTAGCCTAAGAGCATTAGGTTTCACCTTATATTTAACTGTCAGGAAATAGTTTGGCTGTAGACCAGATGACAATAAACCCATAGAAAACTCACTTGGTGAAGGCTTGGTATAAAATGGAAGCACGTATTGAATGCTACTGTACAATTACCAAAGATACATGTGATAGTCAGGCCGGTCACACAAATCATACAGTGTTTGGAAAACGTATCAGATTCTTCAACGCATAAACCTGGATCAAGTGTAAAATAGCCCCAACATAAAAATTGTTCTAAAAATCTACTGAATTAATTCACTAGTAAGGTAGGCGTACCTTTCTTTGAAAATACCTGCCACGAACCTATTGTAACATGGCAGCTAGCGAGGGCTGGAGTATATGTAGTATACACGTCATAAACTCATTAATTTCAGCATATTACTGAATTAACACATACATTATGTGGAAATTTCTTAAATGACTAATTACAAGGGCCCGATGGGGTGCAAAGCACACCTGCCGGAGGGAATTTCCTGCAGAGTTCAGCTCCTACCCTGATCAGACACACCTGAACAAGCTAATGAAAGTCCCAAGGAGTGCCGGAATCTTCCAGGCAGGTGTGTTGGAGCTGGTTAGAGCTAAACTCTGCAGGACATCCAAAATCACTTACTGTCCGAGTAGGTACCACATTTGAACTCAAACTTACTTCATGACCATTAAAAAATGATGTTCTATATAGTATGAATATGGATAGTATGAATGAAATTCAGACATACTACATCCACCAGTGTTACTTTCACCGTGATTCTACCAGATTCAGTGTGCGGTGCTTCACTGCAATTCTCATATGCCTCTCCGCACCGCGGCGCATGGGATTGTACGTGTACTCCGGACTGCACACTTTTTAAGACTCTGGCGGATAGTAGGTAATCATCTGGGTAATTTCGCCTATGGTTTTGTGAAAACAGTGATTTCGGACTATATACCTTCCAGCAGTACTGTTCTTTCACCTATCTCGCTATAGAAAGTATCCTGATTCCATGGTAAGCAGGAGTGGCCATCGGGAGCGAGGGTGGACACATGCGAATTCCCAACAGCTTCACAAGGCTCCTCTGGGGTCCTTATGCGAATACCCTACTGGAAGCCTGTTTTCGACACTAATAAACAAATAACCACCAAGGTGATTGAGATTTTTACTCAACAAATCTGACTTCTTTTCACCCTCCGAATTGTGTTATTCATAAACTCGAAATTGATGGCGTTATAAAGTCAAAAAATGCGATTATAAAATCAGACTTGTGTGATATAACTCGCCAATATGGCTTATAAAGGCAATAACTGCGAGTTATAAGTCATGTAATTGCAAGATATAAACTCGCAATTTGACTTTTTTTCCTCGGACTTGCAAGTTTTCATATCTCGCGCAATTCTGACTTCACCAAAACACGCAGTTCTGAAAAAAAAATGCCACAATGCTAGCATTGAACTCGCAATTGTTGTAGGAAAAAAAGACAGCAAGAATTGCCAAAGACATAAAATCGCAATTATGAAAAAAAAAAAAAGTCAGAATTGCTGAGATAAAAAGGTCACCAGTACCTTGTGAAACGGGCTTCAATTAGAAACATCCCTAAATGAAACCCTGTGTCTATGTTATTACTATTACGGACATTGAGTGTTTTCTCGGCGAGCAAGTGAGATAAGCGCTATTACATTCAGAACATTTTGTGAACTGCGGTTAACAAATTCAAAGGAACCAAAAGGCTTCAAAGCATCACACCATACCGGCCAAATTTATATCTCTCTCTTATGATATATTTTTCCACCTGATTTTGTAACTATCTGTTGTCTGTCATTTGCAAATCGTAATACCTTGCGCCTTTAGAGCCCCCTACAGTTAGCCTTTTTTTTTTTTTTGGGTGCGTTGATTTCCCGGTGTATATTATACTCGCTTGTCGTAATTACAGCAATGAGGGAATGTACATGTGCAAGTTGCTGCCGTTAAAGCCAATCCGGCCGTTTAGCCAGAATTTATGGTTCCCGACATCTACCACAATTTATACTCCAGACAGGACGTTTGGCCGGTGTCCCCCTTCTATACCTAGCCGGGGCAACACGAAACAGAAGCCAGTGGGGGCGGTGGACGCTCCTCCATTAGACATCAGCTTATCAGAGAATGATGTTAACTCTGATTATTTGAGAGTTCAGATGCAAAAGCATCTAATGCGGTGAAACATTTCTTCTAAAATTGAATTTTTACTCTAGGCTCATATCTATACAGTTCAGTTATTTCTCCTTTAAGTGCAGGTAGGTATTAAGGGATCCCACCCTATTCATTGCAATTAGAGGTAAAAAATTACTGAACCAACATAGGCCCAGCTTGATAAAAATGCTAATTTAAATAAAAATATAAGATGGCATTTAGAGGCTTTTGCATCAGAACTCTTAAGGTAAAATCTAACATTCAGTTGCTTTAAGTAAAGAAGTGTTACTGCTGAAAAATACTTTATTAACAAGTAATTTAGACTTCAAGGAATTTATTCATTAATTTGGTGGCCATGTAATACGTGAGTTATATATAAATACAGAATATATAAAC
>JADLZN010011968.1:0-363355 GCA_018155175.1 Sinocyclocheilus anophthalmus | reverse complement strand
TTTGCTCTCAAATGAAGAACGAAAAATAACTTAATTTGAAGTATATCAGGGCCTTTACTATCTTTCTGGGCATTGAACGTGGTAGTTGCATTGCTGTCAATGCAGGATCAGAAAGCTCACGGATTTCATCAAAAATATCTTAATTAGTCTTCTGAAGATGAACAAAGGTCTTATGGGTTTGGAACAACATGAGGGTGTGTAATTCATGACAGAATTTTCATTTTGGGTTAACTTTCCTTAAAGCTTCAAATGACTACCTTATCACTAGCAACCTACCAGGTGTGAACCAGGTAACAGTTCTGCTTGTTGCACGCTCTAGAGCACGACACCACAAGGGGCTTGGGTCCGGGGGCCATCTCACCATTCTTCAGCACCTCAACACCACCTTATGGGTGTAGACAGCCCCCAATCGGCATTCCCTGCAATGTATTAAGAGGAGTGAAGCCAGCGATAGCTTGCCCTTGCTCCCCCCTTCCCAAGTTCTTGGGGTTAATATTAGGCCCTATTCCATCAACTTCACAAGTTTTTGTCAAAATAAAACTTCCCAAAACAAGAACACTGAACACTGCCAAACTGGTGCACATCCTACCTCTAGATGCTTAACTTGGAGGGGTTACATAGTTTGCAAAATGCTGAAACTGTGGAAAAGAGAACTTGCCTGAAAGAAAACATCTGCTTACCTAGTATAACTCTCAATGAAAGTAGAAAGACACAGACAATTAAGAGTGAAAATTGGGCTGCTGACCAACTTTACACAGGTGTGGGGCTCCCCAGTGTTGTTAGGTGAAAATTAGGAAAAGCTCACTGATCAAATGATAGTCCGCCCAAGACTTCCTCCTATATATCATTGACTTTATGTCTTGATACAGCTTGTGGGATTTTTTTTTTATTCTCTGCCATTGCTTTCCACATGATGGTGATAAATATGGTGGCTGTAAAGAAATGTTCACGTGACTGAGACAGATTTTTGCACAGTATCTACTTTAATTTTAATAACAAGACTAAATAAAGATTTGTACACTTTACCCTAATGTTGTTTTGAAATTATTGTTATTTGGATGTCTTTGCTAATAGTGTCTTGAAATCCTTTGGTTTTGTCAGTGGTGTGTCTCTGTCCTCATCCTTTATGTCCAACTACCCTGTCTTCCCCTTCTCCATTTCTCCACCATCTGTGTGTCTCTCACCACTGTAGCGGACAGCCTGTGCGTGGCCCTCAAGAGCATTGACCGAGTGGACATTGTGAACATGTTGGAGGGACAGGGACCACCAACAGGTCAGCAGGGGGGCTGGGAACAAGATGCGTCCAGGTCTAGGCATCATGAGAGAGACCATCTATCTCCTGGCATCACAAATGGTAAGTGAGAGACACTGCTTTGTTAAACTTTCCTCACTTGTCCCATATAATCCTTTTTTTCCAAGAGCTGGCTTTTCCTCTCATCCAGCTGATAATCTGCTGCTGTTTTTTCTGCTCAAACCCTTGTCCCCCTATATTTTGGCCATGAACCTTACACTTCCTCTTCCAATTCTGCTGTCACCAGGACCAGAACTGAAGACACCCCTCCAGAACTATGTTATTTTTCTATTCTATGTAGCCTTTCCAAATGTTTTGACTTTAGATGCATTTCTATGTCTAAATGAACATTAAGCATCAGACAATCCATGAAGGTTGTCACACTACTGACTGACTCTAAGTTACTTATTCAGTTATATTTATATTACTGGGAAAAATTCAACGTAATCTCTGACAGTATCTGCACTCTAAACAGCTGGTAAATATAACCATCGCTGGGTTAAAGGGGACAACCCAGCCTATTAGATTTAACCCAGCATTTTTTAGAGTGGGTGGCTTGTAGTATACATGTTTTGTAAATATGAGTGAAAACATGTTTACATATAAAGCTTGTACATCCACAATGTGAAAGAATCACTTACCAACACTGTCTGTTTAATTTTAACTCCTGTAAAGACCACTGTTGCTTGATATTCACACAAAGATGCTGTGAAGAGGCATGATACAATCATGTAGGTTCTCTTAAGAGTGGAAAACCTGCTGGCATTGGCAAAGCCTTATCAGTTGTCTTGGATCACATGCACATTGTTACCAAGTATATAAAGACCCTGACATCACAGAAACACTAAGTTCCCAAGTTTTATTACAGACAGTAACTATTTGATATTTGCATAGACCGTATGGTGGCAAATGTTACATCTCCTTTAATCACTTACAATCAGGCACAACAGCCTTTGTTTCACCTGTTACTGAATTCTGTTTTCAATACATTTCATCTGGAAGACGGTCTCTGACTTACCTATCCATAAAACAATAGCTGTGTCTCATTTAGAAGGCTGCACACTCCGGAGGTCGAATCCTCTGGAGGTAGCATCCTCTGTAGGATGCATATACGAAATGTCCTCAACCTAGAATTAAACGAGAAGGCCTTCGTAGGACAGGCAGAAAAGGAAAACAGGAAGTATCACGTTGCTATGCCAACACCTTCTTTCACAGGAATTCGGAGGACGCATGAGGTGTATCCTTCGCTGCTACAGATAAACCACAATTCTTTGCGTCGCCGTAAACAACCGTTGTTAATTTGAAAAAATGCCAACGCCGGCAGATGCACACACAAGCGCAAATGTGGTGTTTACAACTTACCTTATTTACAACTTACCTTCTAAATGAGACACAGCTAATGTTTACATGGGAAAAAAGCTCCATCCGTCAGAAAAATGTAGGTAATCAAAAGTCCATAAAGAAAAGTAGTCCCACCTCACAATAACAACACAATGACAACTTGACAATTTAACATTTTCAACAGCATGCAACAGATCTTGTCAATACAGCTTAAGTTGTATTTAACCCCAGTTATATAGCCTGTCAGTTATAATTTCTGTACATTGGCTACCTGATATGTGATGAAATTTGGTTCCTTTTACCATTAACAAAGGTAACCTAAATAATTCCAGATATCAGTTAATTCAGTAGCATGTTTCGTGTTTTTGTGGAACCATTATCATATACATATATTTTACTCGTACAGAGAGATGCAACTTCTTTGCGGCTGAAAGCCTTAGTATAGAGTAAAACATGTTAGTTCTACAGATGCTGAGGGGGTAAAGTCCAGTGCAAAATATACATTCATATCACCCTGAAGAGCCACTAAATGGGTCATGACACAACTTCTTATTGTATTATTTTCCTTGAGGTTCACTTATAATGTATAATGTATATATCATACATAATCATATTTTATTAACACATGACCATTCTCCAATTTCTTAGTGTCCTTCTGATTTAAAGATGCTGTTATTGTGCTTCTTGTGCTTCATGACTTCACTGTAAATCCCCATTGTCATGACAGGGTAACAACCTTTTACATAGGAAATATTGTATCAATGCCCCTGTCATATCATGTAGATTACAGTATATGGCAGTAAATAATCATAAACAATCAAAATTATGTGAAGCATACACATCTCAAACTGCTACAGATCCAAGACTGAAATAACACTTAGAAAACATATCAAATAACACAACATTGAACAGCAGTCATGGTTCTCAAGATGCACTCTTAACAGTTAAACTGTTAAACAGCATCTTATGGCATGAGATGTGTTGCAGTGGTCAAAGACGTCAATCAGTAGCATAGGTAGGAAAAATTAAGAAACAGCGTAAATAGACACAAATCCTGCATGAAGCACCTTTGATAGAAATAGTAGTGCCTGTCCTGCCCTTTCCTTAGTACAATACTTCACCTCTACTTGCACGCCAGTTGAAAAAATAAAAATAAATTGGCAAAAATGTGTTGCTGTGGAGGCAGTCATGCACTTGATCTATTCATTTGATGTCACAAAGTTGGGGGGAGGGGGGGGGGGGGTTTCAACAGATCAGGAAAAATTATATTCTTCGTGTCATGAACCATTTAGGTGATATCAGATCTCAGATTAAAAGGATTTAGTTCTTGTTCAAAAGTATGTTAAGATATATTAATTGTAATGTTCAGTTTTAAACAAATCTTCTTGTTGTGACCATCAGCCACAACCTTTAAATCACAGTGGTCAGCACAAGGACATTGACTTTGATGAAGTGGCTCACAATTATATATGAATAGAGTATAGAGAGAACTCTACTGTAATGAGGTGTGCCATTACTTTATATGCCCCTTCTGTGAATTGCCAGTTTCATTACGCCAGCCCCTTTTACTGACAATGCTTGTGTCTAGTCACCCCCTTGCCTCTAAGTAATGGGGCTATCATCATTGTATTTAAAAAAAGAACACTTCTTCCTCGATTTATTCTTCATTCATAAAGCCTTGAATGGTGCAGACACCACACCGCTGCACAGCCATCCTATATTGCAACCCCTGAAACAGAGCCCAAGGAGTCATTCCCTTGTTGAATGTGCTCATTAGACCAGATAGGGCCTCTTCTGAAAGCTAGGGTGTCCGTGCATTTCTCTTCTGAAATATGCGAGAAAGACCACCACTTCCACTATGCAGTGTAAAAGTTGATGCTTGGTGATTAATTTCTCCATGTTTGGCCAATGGTTCTGAATCTGTTCGACCAGACTCAGTTTCCATTCCCTGTAAAAACGATTGCATCCAGAGAGCAGGTCCACACCCTGTGCATGTGAGAGAGAGAGAGACCTGACTGTAGCCTGAGACTTGATACATGCTCACCATTGTTTATGCACAGCACTGTGGTGGCATCTAGTGGTGGACCTGCAAGAGAGTTTGTGCACTGCACTGTGAATGTGCAAGCAGCCTGTGTTGGGACAGCTATTGAGTGACTCACCACCTCAAAGGGAGCAGTAGCTCTCCGCATGTTTTGCCAGTTTGTGGATTCTTTTGCTATGCAATGTTATTTTGAGGATAAACACTGTGAAACTGTGGGCATCTAAAGTGCTTGTGACAGTTCGTGAGTGCACTTATTGTTGTGCCTTGTTGGTTTAATTTTTTTTTTTTTTTTTTTGGGGGGGGCCACTGCAGAGGGAACCCAGCCAGCTACCCTTTTCTTTTTCCTCGCTTCTCTAGTGGGAGTTCCTGATTTGTTTGGGGGCAGTTGCGGCCTAATGATTAGAGAGTCGGCTCTCTCCACCCTCAATACCATGTCTGAGGGCGACCTTGGCAAAACCCCCAATGTCCACTGCAGCATGCACACTGCTCCGGTGTTGTGTCCTGGTGTGTGTGTGTGTGTGTGTTGTTCAATACGCACGCTGTGTGTGATGCACTTGATAAAAGGCACTTTGGATGGGTTAAATGCAGAGCACAAATTACAAGTATGGGACACCATACTTGGCCACACGTCACGTCACGTCACGTCCTTTCCTTTGTCCATCAGTGGTGTAGCAAGTAAACAAATCTTTGGATAGGACCCAACAAGTCTACTCTGACTCTGACCCAACAAGTATACATATGGCTTATTGCCACCTATACAACAGTTTGCCAGGGTGATGTGGGAGGGACAGATTGTGTCTTTCTTGGTAGACAGAGCTTCTGCAGAGCCTCGTAATTCCTCTTATTCCTTATATCGATTCAGCATCTGTGAAGAAAATCCCCTCTGGGATCACTGGTACATCCAGGACTCTTCCTTTGTCTAATAGACAACCTTTTCTCCTGTATGACCATGAGGCTCTGGCCTTTTTCCATGGCACAACACATCTCTAATGTCTGGGGAAGACATCTTTAACAACACTCACTAGTTTCACTGCCTGATCCCACTGTGTCTTTTCTGGCATGGCAGATTCATTGTCCCAGATAATTGGTTCAAGTCCCTGAAAGACAGTAAATGCATTGGAAGCCCATTTAGTTAGGCTTGACTGCAAACTGTCTGCTTTTGATGGGAATGTAGAGCTTGTGTCTGTACTCCTGAATTGTTCAATAAAGGCCCTATTGGGTCATGTGGAGTATCCCATTAACCCAGAGCATGGATCTCCCTTGGATGGGCGATTGCTTGTGAAATGTTTGTTTCTACATGTGACTGCAACCAATTTTAGGAGCACCTTCTTACCTGCTGTTTTTCTTCTGTAATCTCTTCCTTTCATAGCAAGACTTTGCAATTTCTGTTATGATGGCAGTATTGAAAAGTGAGGAGGTGGTGCCTCACTTGCTTGCTCAGTGGCTCCTGCTGCAGGTAGTTTTCAAAGGGAAGAGAAATACATTGCACTGTATTACTGACTTCCTCATCTGTGCTAAGCAAGAAGGCAAGTCTAGAGACATACTGTACTTGTTAAGCTAAATACACGGCTTGGTGCTGCTGTGATGGGAAGCTCTGCAGGAATTGCTACCTTTGGTGTGCTAGCTGACATATGGCAGAAATGAGGGATTTGACCCAAATGACAACAGAAGTTGACCCAAAATGCTGTACAAATTGAGAAATATCAACACAAGGTCAACCATAATTTTGGTGGAGCCTACCTCACATGGTAAGGAAGAAAATTCCAGACTACCACAGAAAAGGCTTGGTCACCCTTAGATTTTTGTTATGAGCAGAGTAAAGTATAGGTGAAGATGGTCAATAATATATTGGGGTGCTAAACCTGACAGTGCCTTTACCCAGTTAAAAGCCTTGCTTCATCATTATGGACCAGCTGCAATAATAATTTAGTTTGTGGGAGACCAGCATACAATATTGCACAGTGAATGAACATGTGAATGAACACGATATCATTGGAATCACTTCCAGAACAATTTTTTCAGCTGATGAACGATAAAAAACATTGACACCCAATTAGAATCAATACTGCTATAACGAGCTCGAGAATTTAAATCGGCGAGACGAGTATGCGCTTAGAATAAACAGACAATATCGTCCACTGGTGTGGACGCTAATATCGTTATCTTTATAGTTATAATCCGTGGTGTGATACTGGGACTTTAACTCCATAAGATTCGCCTTCTATCGCAAGGAAATATATGGACGTTTAAATATAATATAGCAATATTGTCTATATTTGTAACAATTACATTTTCACATTATTATACCAAACGTAACGTTATTCTCCTGAATTCTGTAAATAGAAAATGAATGAAAATTTACAGCCCATTCAGTCAAAATCTTATGATTTGAAATGATTTGTTGCAGCCTTTTTGAGTGGAACTTCCGCAAAACAAGTGTCTCCAATAATTTAAAACACAGTAGGCTCATTAGGAAAAAGGTGGATAGAACATAAAAAGATCGCAGCAGCAGAGCAAACATGTAAGTGTTTGTTCAACCAGAATCTGAAAGTAGCCATACTGTTTGTCTACTAGAAACTCTGGTGTGTTTCCTTGCCAGAAATTTTGTGCTACAGAGGTAGAGCTGCAGACGTTTTCCCCTGCTACCCAGTGTTTTCTGTGTAGCCACAACCATTTACTTCTAACTGCTTGTCCTCGGCTTCTCTGGGACAAAAGCAGTAAGTCAGTCTTTAGGAGAGATGTGAGAAGAGGGTTTTGAATAAACAGATGATTCTGACTGTGTTCCAGTTAAATTTTTTTTTTTTGGCCTTCCTTCACTAACCTCTATCTCATAGACTTGGATCTACATCATTACCTATGTTGTATGAGTGGCCTCTACTGTTAGAACCCAAGTGGGTCGAATTGGAACACCCTTAATCACTGGGAATGTGCTATATTATTATTATTTTTCCTTATAAGTTGTTTATGCACCATTCCATAAGTATACATGTATGCTTAGATTGCTAAGGATAACTCCAAATATAAACATACCCTAAAACCAAAGTGGAACGCACTCATTGTTATGTAGGGGTGTGGAGTGACTCCTAGACACAAGCATCGATGGAGTAGGGGCTTTAGTGGAATACAATGAATGCTTGTATCTAGTGTGATACTGAAATTAAAGCTATTTTCACATTAGCATAATTTTAGTGGGCCCTATCTCCGTGGAGTATAGTCTGCTATGAATAACAAGAATAGTTCACAAAACCCTAGTAAATTTAAAAGGGACGACCATGCTTTTTTTGTGTGACGTCTTGGAATAGTGGGCAAAATGGCAGTTCTCTGTTTATTCAGTAGAGCATTAAACCTGTTCCCTTTCTTGATATGTCACATGCAGCCCAGCCTTCTTCCTCTCCTTCTCCTTCTCCTCTTGTGCACCTCCTGTCTGACCTTTGACCTCATACAGACATCATGTTGACCTCTGACCCTCATTTATCTCTCTGTCCTCAGACCAGTCGTGTGTTTTCTTTTCCCCTCCAAGCCACCTTCCCCCCTCCAAAAAAAGGAAAGTTATTGCTCTGTTCTGTGATCAACCCCCTCCATCACCAGTTGTATGCTTAGCGCCCCCTACAGGAGGGAGGTGTTTCTGACTCACCTGTCTCTCTCTTCTCTCTCTCTCTCCTCTCTCTCTCTCCTCTCTCTCTCTCTCTCTGTCTCTCTGTCTCTCTTTCTGTCTCTCTCTCTCTCTTTCGCTCTGTCTCCTTCTACCCAAACAACCCTTTCTCGCCTTTCTGCTATGAGGCCTGTTGACATGCTCTTGTGGCACTTTCCTGGATGTACCTCATTCCATAATCTCTGCATGCAGGGTCCAAAAGTAACTTTCTGCCACATCTGCCAGTGGCTGGTAAACATTTTGTGGCCATACATCTTTATGAAACTGTATGTTTCTCTTTCTTATTATAAGTTAAATTCATTTCATTCAAATTTGTTTGACTCTATATGAAAATTAAACTATTTAGCCACTTTAGCTTTGGTAACTTAATGCAAGCATTATTTTATGTGTTGGCACAGAGAAAAAAACATAAATATGCTACAACACGTGTTTTGTTTGGCAGACTTACATTATGTATATAAGCAAAATTCAGATTATTAGATTTAAACCATTAGGTAACCAACCAGATGGTCGGTGACTCCAGTTTTACTCACAATTGGCTCTTAGGTTAATTTTGGACCCTGTCTGCATGTATCACAGGAGGGCATAAAGCATGAATGCCTCTCCATGGAGTTTTCAATAAAACTTTAGTTTGATGGGCTCTGAAACAGGACACAATGACAATTCACATGGTGCATGCATTACCATAAAGATATGTGAAACAAAATAAAGTCACTCTTTTGGTAAAGTTAACTTCACCTAACCTTAAAGAGTGCAGTTCAAGGAGTAATTATATTCTGTTATCACTAAAATGTCTTTATGGCATATGTTATCATCCAAATAAAATATCACTTTTTGGCATGATGTCCAACAATGGAACTTGCATGGCATGTTACAGCTGCATGAAGTCCTTGCTGGTGCTATTCAATCTTTGATAGTTGTTAAGCTCTTTGCTTGAGGAGCACAGAAATATGTTTCTTTGTTACCTTTCTTTTTAACCTTCTTGGTCACTGTACAATCACTTATTTATATTCAATGTTATCATTTTCTTCATGTCTGTCTATTACCTGTGAATTCAGGGATCCTGTTAAACTCCTCACAATAAGTTTTTAGTTTTTTTTATTACGTCTACAAATAAGTCTTTTTTTTCTATTTGTTCACAATTATGCATTTTCTGTGTGATAGTGGATGTTATGTTTCTGTTTATACATAACATGTTATGGATTGGCTTGTTTTTTTCTATCAGAATTTTTTTTGATTGTTTTTTCTTTTGTGGCTACTTTATTGTCCTCACAAGCTTGTGATTTTGCCTTATTTGTTTGTGTTTTTGTGAGTGTATTTTGTATGTCTATGTCTGTTTCCCACTCTGTCTGTCATAAAAGGCATTTAATTCACACAAAATGCACAAGCGCTAATGCAGTACTGAAATATATGTACTCAAATGGATGCTGTCCTGTACATATTATACATACTACATTTTTAGGGCTTTTGTATAGAATACTGTAGCTGCATAACATACCAAATGTTTTCCCCAAATTAATTACTCATTGTTCACTATACATCTCTATTTATTTATTTTGGATTATTAAATAGATGTCTGTAACAGTATTGTATTGTAGTCTGTAACTAATATCGATTTTTCGGTAACTACAAATAAGGTCCCATAAATTAACATTAGTTAATGCATTAATTAACATTAAGGAACAACGAGCAGTACATTTGTAACAGTAGCTCAGGTCTTACAACTTTTGATTTTAATGATGCATTAATAAATGTTGAAATTAACATTAACTAAGATTAAATGCTTTATAAGTAGTTTTAATTGTTAATGCATATTAACTAATGTAGTGAACTGATGTTAACAAATGGAACCATACTGTAAAGTGTTTGAGATTTTTCAAAGAAACTACACAGGTATGAGGTCACATGATTGAGTTTATCCACCCTCTGAACTCCCATTCCAGGGCCATGTGGTTAGTATATCTCTTTGGCGTGTGTAGTGTGCTCTGTATGAAAGGTCTTATCCGTACGGGGGTCGTAAACTAGGGAGAGGAAACAGACTAGTCAATAAGGTCCATTGTTTATGTCAGCGTAAGAATGTTATTTTGGACAATACACATAACTTTCTCTCTCTGACAATACACATCTTTCTCTTTAGAGTATAGTGTCACTTGAGTTTATTGACATTTCTCTCAATGAGTGTGTTTACACATACAACAGAACACTTATAACCACCAAAATGAGCTTCTTATAAAAACAGACAATGAATAATAAAATAGTACTAAGATGCTTACATGACCTTACATATTGTTGGCTTAACATGAAAACACACTCATTGTCTACTACTTTTTAATTTTTTTTATAAGCCACAATTATTTTTATTGGTATCTATAAAAGTATCTTTATATTGCTATCCATATCTACAGGTATGTGTATAGCTATTGTTTGTTTGCAAATGTATTGTCATTTAAAGGAGAAGTGTGTAATTTCTGCATGACTACAGGCACAAATCAAACAAATAAATAAATACGCCTGTTTCCTTTGGTCGAACTGCCATTGATTAAGCAAACAGATTGTCCCGCCCTAACCCTCTATCATTGGTTGAGCCATTTTTTTGCACAAATAAATTTAGCAGTGGAAATACACACTTCCCCTTTAAGGCTGGAGTCTATGTAATTTCCAGTTTGTTGGGAAGAATGTCTGAAACTGAACTTGAGTTTCAGAGAATGTGTTTTCACACTTTACAACCGTTTTTATGCACAAATCTCATAAACTACATGGATATGACTTGTATCAAAGTTACATGAATTGTAATGAGTTCATTTCAGCTGTATGTGTTTAGTACTGTTAACAGTTTTATATGTGTAAGAGTCTTCATGAGAACAATGGTTATTGATCTTTGCTGGTTGCTTGCATGCATGCTCTTTAGTCTGATAGAGGCTAAAATGTCATGACTCAGAGAATGAGAGCATGGAAGATGAAGCATGTGTGTACAGGGTGCTCTGCCCCAACTCCACAGTTCTGAAGGGGTGTCATTTACTTCCTGGTTGGCGACAGTTGAAAGGTCCTCTTTAAACCCCTTATCTATTGGGACAAGAAGTGGGGCAGCGACAGTCTTATAAAATTGCATACTTGGTGCTACCACAATTGCCTGTGCTCTTGCTCCTGGCCCAAAGCTGCTGTAAGCAACGCTAGCCGCCTTCCCTACTTCCTCCAGATATGCAGTGCAATGTTGTATGATGCTGCACCACTGCATTTGCTGTTAGCAGCAAATCCAATGTCTGCCAACTCAACTATGTGAAATATTTGACAGGCAGAGTGTTCTCTGATTGGTTACCATGTGCAAGATGCACTCAAGTGCCCATAGACAATTTCAGGGCATATTTCATTGATATCTGTCAGGTACTTGGGACAAGAAATGGCTTACAGCAGCTTTAGCCATCTCCAATCTTGCAGCTTGCTCTCCAATCTCCCTTCCCTAACCCCCTGGTCTGGAGCACATCCCTCCTGGGTTCACTTTTGTGGGGCACAGTGGGGGGCCTGTATCAGTGTGCCTCTCTCTGTATCACTCCAGGTTACGGGCTGGTGGTACAGGAAGAACTAGTTTCACCGGCCTCCATGCAGTACAGTCTACCTTCGCCACTGGGCAATGAGCCCTACTGGCAGGAAGTGTCAAGCATGGAGTGTGCACCCATCGCTACCACTGAAGAGGACACACTCATGGAGATGTCTGAGGTACAGGTTTGGCCCTCAGGCAATAGTCCTTCCATTGTGGCCGTAGAGGACTCCTCACTGGAATGCAGCAATGCTGATGACTCTGAGGCGCTACTGAACAGGAGCCTGGGCAACTCGAGGAGCGGGACTCCCGGTGCAAACGGACCAGTGGGACTTTCTGCTCAGGGAGGGTTAAGTGGTTCCATCGAGCTACTTGAAGATCAATCCATTGGTGCGGATTCAGATTACAGTGCTGCTGGGATGCTGTGTCTGAGTGAAGGGGTCAACATCAATGCTCTGGACAGAGGTCAGGGGTCGGAGAGGTTAGAAAGTGCTGTAGGTCAAGAAGTCAACAACATTAAAGACGATTCCAGTGGAGGTTTGGGAGAAGGAGGAGGTGACGGCACAAACGTAGAAGATAGCATATCTCTCATTTCAGGGCAACAGCGAGTTTATGCTCGAATGAGTGAGTCACCTGTGCTAAGAAGACGGGCAGATCCTGGTGATGACAGGTAAGTTGTCCATTAGACTCTAAATTACTTTGTTGACCAGTAGGGGCTCTGCTATATATTCCTCAGGATGTATCATCAGGTAATCATTCTCAACTTGAGGGAAAATAGGGGGGGGGGGGGGGGGGGGGGTGATTTCCAAAACGCTTGCAGAGGTTTTTTAGGGCCCACCGGAATATGTTCCTCCTTATATGTGTCATTTACTGCTACTACCTCACCAAATGGAATTGCAAAAACTGCAATATTAATTACTGCTGATCTCCCACTATAAAACTTTCAGCCTCTCGATGAGAACGCCCTCACTCTATCGCTAAATTTTTAATAGTTCTTAGTCAGGGTAGCACTGTATTTAATTTTTGACAGGAATGAAAACCAGGCTGTGAGGGATAGAAGTACAGATTGTTAAATGGATTGTCCTGTTATTGTTATTGTGATTGTTATTGTTCTGTTAAACCGACAAATCATCTTTCCAAAAGATTTTCAGTAAACAAAAACTCCATAAAATAGTTTTGAAAGTTGTTAAGTCTACACCAGGAGTGTCTAATTCTGCTCCTGGAGGGAACGTTCCTGCAGAGTTTAGTTCTAACACACCTGCCTGGACGTTTCTAGTGATCCTGAAGAGCTTGATGTACTGGTTCAGGTTTGTTTAATTGGGGCTGGAGCTAAACTCTGCTTATGGTTAAACAAAAGGCTTTTGGCTATGTAATGAAAAAACTTGAGCCCATTGAAAAGTCACACCTCAACTTCCTATTGCAATAGTACAGGGGTGTCTAATCCTGCTCCTGGAGGGCCACTGTCCTGCAGAGTTTAGCTCCAACCAACCACAACTCTCCTGCCTGGAAGTTTCTAGTGCAGTGGTTTTTAATCCTAGTCCTGGGGACCCACTGCTCTGCACATTTTATATGTTCCCTAAATCTGACCCACATCTGCTTCATGATCTTTTACTAGTGGCTGTTTGACTTATCAGTGTTAACTAATGGAGACATACAAAATTTGCAGAGTCAGTTGGCCCCAGAAACCAGACTTGAAAACTACTGTTCTAGTGAGTCTGAAGACCTTGATTAGAGCTGGACCTAAACTCTGCAGGTCAGTGGCCTTCCAGAAACAGGTTTAGATGACCATAGTTTTGCTTCAACCCTAATTATACACACCTAAACCTGTTAATAAAGGACTCCAGGATTACTAGAAACTTCCAGGTAAGTGTTTTGGAGCAGCTTGGAGCTAAACTCTGATAGTGGGCCCCCATGATCAGGATTGGACACCCCAGCAATAGGAAGTACATCAACACAGGAAAGACAACTGCATTCATCAAACCTTTTCATAGAGTCTTTATGTGAGTGATGAATTGCATGGCCTGTGTTTATTTAATAACTTATTTTCACTGACTGTCTGTGGTTCTTTGGAACAGAGTAAGGTTACTTCCACTCATAGTGATTACTACATTGTCATTTCCTCTTTCTAATTTTTTGTTTCATTTCTCAGGTTATGTGGTGGGTCCTTCCTATCTTATCTACAGGATCAGGGGGCTCCTGGTTGGCACTCGGCCCCAGAACAAACCCAGAACAGAGTGGGATCTCTACAGTGTTCTCTTCCTAGACAGGCAATGGAGTCTATGATGTCATCAGTACGAGCCACACTGGACTGTGATTCTAAGCAGTCTTGCCTAGCCCAGGAAGCTCTAATTGAACCAGTGCGGGACATAGGGCATTCTGAGATCATCCACGGGCATTATCAGGGAACTCAACCTTTTGAGAAAGGACTAGGCTTCCCGCACAGAGCAGCTAACATTCGGGGTTGGGAGGACATGCGTCTAAGAGGACAGGTAAGAGTTGGGAAGGAATTGATTCAGATTAATTTTATCTGATTTAATTTGTGTTTTCACATATCATGGACATTTTTTGTCATGTATTGATTATTTGTATTGCCTTGACCTGCAATTATATGATGGATGAGATGAGGTTGACTTGAAGTCACAAACAATTCTGCCACAGGTAGGATTAGGTTATGGCACTTCTTACAAATTTCTTTGGTATTCTATGACACTGACTGTCATACAACTCTGACAGCAAGTCAGTGACCTCAAGGCTATAATGAGATTGGTTATCAAGGCAGATATTATCCAAGTTGATGGTTACATTTTCTCCATTGGGAGAGCCATGGAGGTTGGTATCTCTCCATAAAAAATTGCAAATTTGTTGTTAACAAAGCATTTTCAAACCTAAAAGTAATTTGTAGTGACATTATGTGGTATTCAAACCAACATTTGCATCTTTCCGAATCATACTCTATTGCACCTTTGTAGTGAAGGCTTTGTTTGTGTGATTTGATTGGTTGTTTACTATTAATAAATATTGCATAGTGTACTTCAGGAGAATTATTTACTAGACTCCATCAGTCATTTTAATATTCTGTGACTAGATTTGAAAAACAGTGTGCATGTATGCATCATTGGGCTAGGGGAAGAAAAAAAAAAGTAAAAGGAAATGGTAAAACAATGAATAATGACGTTAAGAACGAGCACCAGCAAGCCCAAAATGCCATCTGTGACAGACCATATTCATATTACAAGTGACTCCATTAAAACAAGCCCAAAGTGGACATGTATAATTAGCTTTGAAAAATATTTAGAAACTCAAGTATGCACAATTGTTTGTACTTGCTTGTGGTGCAATGCACACACACAGCTTTCCATGTTTTATCATGGAATCCCTCAAACATAATGGTTTTCACACTGTACAGACTGTATTTCCTTACTCTAACCCATACCCCTCATGCAATTTTTATTATAATTTTTTTTTCCAAAAAACTTAATTCTGTATGATTTAAAAGCTTTTGGAGTTTTCCTTCTGTTCAATTTTTGGCACCCACAGTCAAAAATTCTGTTATTCAATCCTTGTGAGGCCATAACATAGTGAATACCAGTTGTACACACCAGACACACATACACACACATACAGTAGGGCAGCCACCCCTAGAGACACAACCCATTGTTTCTAAAAATAGATCCATCCAAAATAGATTCTTCTTCTTGTCATCCAAAGGGCTGCTGCCTTTCCTACCTGCTGCACTGGCTAGTGGGGGGAGAAGTTTTATATATGTATTGAAGCCAGGACAGTCAGGTCATAACTACAATGTTTCTCAAGAGACACACAGTGTGCTTTTTTTAGCTTGAAAATTGTGCGTAACAGTGTAAATGGAAATACACTGACTTTTTAATCATTGTGCACGCATGAAAAACTGAAACATTTGTGAAGGTAGTGAACCTTTTATAAGTAATATTGAGTTTTAAATCAGTTATTTGAATACTGAACAGCTGAATTTGTATTTGTTATCATTGCGGAAATTTCCTCAGATGTGGTAGTTGGTATTCATCTTTTCTGACTACCATAGAATAAACAAATGTATTTGCCCGAAATGCCCTTACATGTACAACTACTGTTCAGGTTACTTTATATGTCCTTTTAAGTTAATTTGTCATTGTCTGAATAATACTTTCAGAAATGCTTTGATGTAAAGGCGGCAACCCAAAGCTCCAAAAGTATCACACAAAATTGTGGGTGGGAAAACTGTCAAACTGTCGCAAAATGTTTCCAGTTGTTCTCGTACGAGCACCCAGTTGAGATTGATGTGCGTGCTTTTGCCTGCTCTTCACTGAATAATACTTTTAGCAATGAAACATTAAATTGATTAAAAAGTGACATAAAGGACATTTCCAGTATAATGCTACAAAAGACTCTATTTCAAATAATGCTGTTCTTTCTATCCATCAAAAGATCCTGACAAAATGTATCACACTTTCCAAAAAAATATGAAGCAGCACAATTATTTTCAACAATATTACTGTTTTTACTGTATTTTTGATCAAAAATGCTGTCTTGGTGCTCAATCCGAAGTCTTCTTTCTAAAACATAAAAAATCTTACTGTCCCCAGACTTTTGAACAGTAGTGCACATCTGAGGACAAAAGGATTTTGTTTTCAATAATTAACATGAAACTTGAAAGTAATCTGACATAAACATTCTGACGAAAGGTTCTATTGTGTCTGTAGTTTATGGAAATGTCTGCTTAGTTTAAATAATACTACATGTAAACCAAAGGAGGCACCTGGTGTGAAAACGCTGTTGTTGAAATGTTAGCAGCTGTTCGTTCACTCACAAACTAAGAGCCACAACAAGAGAGTTGTCCTCACATTGTGGGTATTTAAAGCATACACAGATCACATGTGCAATCAGACACTAGAAAGAAGGGAGATGTTTTTGGAAGGTTGAGAGAGAGAGGGCAAGAGAGAGAGCGAGAGAGAGAGCAGTCAAAAAAGGAAGCGAAAGCCAACCACATTCCCAACACCACTCAATGTGGAAATGACAGAGGAAGGAATAGGCTCAGATTAAGAATTGCCTGCTTTCTTTAAATGAAAGCTGTGGATAAAGTGGAAGACGGAAACTAGGGGAAGATAACATCCTTCCCCAAATCTCTGGACCTCATCTCGCTGTTGGAGCGTGTTTCTGAGTGCTTGTGAGAGAGCGACCGCCACACTATGTGGGCACTGGTGACTGAGCTGCTGTTCAGTTTCGTGCTGTTGGCCTTCATGGTCATCAGCTGCCAAAACGTCTTGCATATCGCCAGCAGCTCTGTCCGATCGGTGCTGGCCTACATTCACACTCAGTTGGATCGTGAGTTGGGTGAGAATGAAGGTGTGGCTGATGAAGAGGAAAACTTCACCACTCGAGTTGTGCGCCGCAGAGTTATACTGAAGGTACAGACGATTGTTTTTGTAGTATAATCTGGGATATTTCTTAAAGGCAGTGCCATAAAAGAGAAATAGCAGAGACTTCAGCTGTAGTAGGTTGTAAATCTAGGGGACTACAGTAATACTTGGGTGGTTGGTTTCAGTTTCATTTGACCTCGTTTGAGTGCACTCCTGCAAACAAGCATGAAATGCCAGTGGCCTGTAAAAACAGTAGTACAGTGAGCAACTATAGTTGGTGAGTAAAATATGAGATTGTTCTTATAGAACATTAGGATGAATATTAAAGCATGGTACTAATCACTGGATGTTACAAGCTCTGTATTTGAGGTTAGTCTAGTCATTGACACATGTTGCATTCCTGCATTCCTCATACACATTTTATGCTTAAACTGTTTTATAAATTAGGGTTGGTTTTATACAATATCTAAGAGATTGCCAACCTTTCCTGTTTGCTGACCTCCTGAAGGACACACTTTTAAAGGGGTCATGACATGCTTTTTTAAATATGTTTCTTGAGGTTCACTTGTAATTTTGGTAGTTTTGGCACAAAAAAATATATAATCATATCTTGTGGAGTATTGTCTCCTATAAAACCTGTCAATAAAGGTCTGAAACTTTTATATTTTTAAAATGCAATAGCCTCTTATACGTCAAAATATATTTTTTTTTAAATCCTCATGTCAAGACCACTTTACATAATTTCAGTGGTGAACAAAGTACATAAATCAAGTACTTGCGTAAAAGTAGAGTTACCCTGACAAAATATTTTTATTTTTAATTTAACTTAGTAAAAGTACAAAAGTACTCGATTTTACATGTACTTATTTATTTAGCTTTTTTGGCCATTTTAATAAGGAGGATTAGTGGAAGAAGACACATAAGTATTGATCTGCAAATTTGCAATAAATAAATAATAAATAAATTTGACTACCAAAACATACATTGTCAAAATATTATACTTCAATATATTATAATATCTAATTAAGTTACTGATAATTCAAGTGTGCAAACAAGTGAAAATAAAATATACCATATACTATTTTAAAATGAAGAAAAACTAAATGTGTGATGACAATAAAAAAAACAGATAAAACATGGGGCAAAATATGTTAACAGTTTAGGGAAAATGTTATTGATTTATATCATCAACAGCTGCAATCAGATCAGTTTTGCAAAATGAATCATTTATGGAGATTTTCGAACCTGTTCAGTGGGTTCTTTGAAAAGAATCAGTTCGTTCATGAATTGGACATCATTATCATTATCATTATCTGAGAGTGGATGTCTGTTTCCTCAATTTGACATAACAAGAAATGATTATTTTTTAATGAAATGTAATGGAGTAAAAAGTTTAATATTATGCTTTGGAATGTAGAAAAATAATCTGATATATATTCCAGATACTTGAAAAATGTACTGAAATACAATAACAAAGGTAAATTACTTTGTAGATGTCCTAGTAAATATAATGAATGTAAAACTTAATGGCTAATTTTATATAATTTTTCAAATTTTTCTTGTTTTAATTTTATGCATTTAATCATTCAATTGTGGCATTTCCATCACCCTGCATCACAAATTCACAATACCAGCTGTAAACAGAGATTTATCCTATTCATGATAGATACATAAGCCTCTGCATCAAAATCTTAGCTTTTGCATGATCACCGATCATTTTGACCTTTGGTCACCATTTTTTGACTATAGACAGGACGATTGCGAGCATGTCAAATCGGAGAGTGCATGAAGCACACAATAGACCATGTCGCTTTATCAAGTTGCTGTTGTCATATCTCGCCTAGGGTGATGAGGCAGAGGATCTTCCAGGAGAGCAAGTGAGCGAGGAGCAATTTACAGATGAGCATGGCAACATCGTCACCAAAAAGGTCAGCAGTCTCATCCTGCTTTTTTCATTTACCATTCATTAGCATGTGAAATCCATTTCAAATGCATCTCAACAATCATTTTGTTCAGCTGTACAAATGAGCATGTTGGGTTTGTTGCTTCAAAGCCTAATGAGCTGCCCATGTAGACAGCATTTCAAACGATGTAGCAGCTGTACCAAAAAGTAGGCTTCCTCATTTAGACCAAATTCTAAGGAAGCATCTCACGTATCGTTCTCAGAGAAGACAATCCCAGAATACATTATAACAAATGTAAAAATGTGAACGAAGTCCACCCAAGATGGCACAGAGAGAAACTAGGAATTGACCCTATATAGAGGGATAATTCACTCAAAAATTAACATTCTGTCATAAATTACTCACGTCATGTCGTTCCAAACCTGTAGGACCTTTGTTCATCTTCAGAACACAAATTAAGATAATTCTGATGAAATACAAGAGCTCTCTGACCCTGCATAGACAGCAAGGGTCCTAAAGGTTATGTTTTTATTTTTAACAAAAATGCATATATGCTTATCAGATTACTTTTTTCAAGTAACTAGTAAAGTAATGCATTACTTTTTAATTTACAAGATTATATCTGAGTTACTTTTTCAAAAAAAAATTTTTTTCCAATTTATTGTTTGACAGCTCTCCTGTCCCCATGTTGAGCGAAATCAGAAATAAATATGAATATGCATTAATTAATCTCACTCAAAAAAAAAAAAAAAACACAGATTCATTATTCCTCAAAATCCTCAAAATGAACTCAGAATATGACGCCAACCTGCAATAATTAAATTTTATACAACACAAATATCCTTTATGTATTTAATCCCATTCTATTAACCAATGTATTTGCTTCTGACCTTCGATGATCCAGTTCAACTATACTAATAAGCAAAAATGACTCTTGACAAACATTTGTGTGTCTTTTTTTATTGCTGAAGTGTGTTGAAATGTCTTCTTCTGCATTCTACTGTACGGACGTAATTTACTTTCCCTTCAGCCTGAGGCTTATTCATTTCACTTTTGGTGTGAAAAGGCTTTGATATTTGCCAAAAATATAACTTTTTTAAATTAAAAACAAACAAGCATGCCCTGTCCAGATTTAAAAAGTAATGCGAAAGTAACGTAACACATTACTTTCCATAAAAAGTAACTAAGTAACGTAATTAGTTACTTTTTTATGGAGTAACCAAATATTGTAATGCATTACTTTTAAAAGTAACTTTCCCCAACACTGCTTATAACACAATACTTTGTGTCATATTACTATGCCATTAAAGGGGCTATACATAAGAATTTTTATGTATTAATCACCTTTTTTTGTGAACATCTGTACCCAATTTAAAAAACAGACCTCACTCCAGACTTCCTAGGTTGTCTATGAAAGACTGATCTCAGTCTGGATTTCATTACCTCAAAGCATTTCCTAACTTCTCTTTAATTCCAAGAGCGAAAAAGAGCTTCACCATTAGTATATCAGGGCACTGATTCATGTTCAGTCTCTTGTACGTTACGTGTGCACGAGTGTGAGAATGAGCAAATAAGTTGCTGAGTTTTTAATTTGACATACAGGCCCTTTAAATTTCAGAAAATTAGTTAAGGGTGCAACTTGACTGTTTCTAATACAGCGGCTGAAGGAGTGACTGTATCTCAGACATCATTCTTTCTCCTGACCACCGTACCTATCATGGATATTTAGTTAGTTAGTTAGTTAGTTACTTAGTTAGTTACTTAGTTAGTTAGTTAGTTTTTGCCATTTCCATTCACCATTTCCATTTAAACTTTTTACCCAACTATGACAACTTTTGCTCCTAAGAACCCTAAAAAAGAGAAGGTCTATGTTCCTTATATTTCTTTGAGTGTGAACTTTCAAATAAAAAAAACATACTTAAATTGCTTATTATACCCTATAAGTGTCTACTATGTATTTTTATGCTTATAAGGGTACACTCAAAAATATTTAGGCCTTTAAGATTCTAAGGTTTTTTATATTAAGACTTAAGATTTAAGTATTTTAATTTAATATAACAATTCCATCCATTTGCATTACAAAGTTTTAATTAAATAAAAAATTAAAAAATATATAAATTAAAATTTAATATATCAACTTATAAACCATACTTTGTGTCATATTACTATGGCATTAAAGGGGCTATATTTAAGAATTTTCATGTATTAATCACTTTTTTTGTGAACATCTTGTAACAAATTAAAAAAAAAGACCTATCCCAGCTTCCTAGGTTGTCTATGAAATACTGTAGAGTCTCAGTTTGGATGTTTATTAACAGTATCACTGCTAAACGACTTTTGCTTCTAAGAACCCTGAAAAAGAGAAAAGGGTCTATTGTTCTAATATTTATTTGAGTAGTGAACTTTACAAATAAAACAAAGTGAAATTGCTTATTATACCAATAATTGTGCCTATTTTGTATTTTTATGCTTATTAGGGTACACTCAAAAATATTTAGGCCTTTGAGATTCTAAGGTTGGGCACACACACACACACACACACACACACACATATATATGTATATACAAACCCAATTCCAAAAAAGTTGGGACACTGTACAAATTGTGAGT
Source organism: Sinocyclocheilus anophthalmus (assembly GCA_018155175.1). Lineage (NCBI taxonomy): Eukaryota > Metazoa > Chordata > Actinopteri > Cypriniformes > Cyprinidae > Sinocyclocheilus > Sinocyclocheilus anophthalmus. Next base: position 341,609 of record JADLZN010011968.1, on the reverse strand, counting down.
AAAAAAAGAATGGAATAATTTACAAATCCCATAAACTTATATTTTATTCACAATAGAATATAGATAACATACCAAATGTTGAAAGGTGAGACATTTTGAAATGTCATGCCAAATATTGGCTCATTTTGGATTTCATGAGAGCTACACATTCCAAAAAAGTTGGGACAGGTAGCAATAAGAGGCCGGAAAAGTTAAATGTACATAAGGAACAGCTGGAGGACCAATTTTCAACTTATTAGGTCAATTGGCAACATTATTGGGTATAAAAAGAGCCTCTCAGAATGGCAGTGTCTCTCAGAAGTCAAGATGGGCAGAGGATCACCAATTCCCCCAATGCTGTTGCGAAAAATAGTGGAGCAATATCAGATAGGAGTTTCTCAGAGAAAAATTGCAATTAGTTTGAAGTTATCATCATCTACAGTACATAATATCATCCAAAGATTCAGAGAATCTGGAGCAATCTCTGTGCGTAAGGTTCAAGGCCGGAAAACCATACTGGATGCGTGATCTTCGGTCCCTTAGATGGCACTGCATCACATACCGGAATGCTACTGTAATGGAAATCACATCATGGGCTCAGGAATACTTCCAGAAAACATTGTCGGGGAACACAATCACCGTGCCATTCGCCGTTGCCGTCTAAAACTCTATAGGTCAAAAAATAACCCATATCTAAACATGATCCAGAAGCGCAGGCATTTTCTCTGGGTCAAGGCTCATTTAAAATGGACTGTGGCAATGTGGAAAACTGTTCTGTGGTCAGACGTATCAAAATTTGAAGTTCTTTTTGGAAGACTGGGACATGTCATCCGGACTAAAGTGGACAAGGACAACCCAAGTTGTTATCGGTGCTCAGTTCAGAAGCCTGCATCTCTGTTGGTATGGGGTTGCATGAGTGCGTGTGCCATGGGCAGCTTACACATCTGGAAAGGCACCTTCAATGCTGAAAGGTATATCCAAGTTGTGGAACAACATATGCTCCCATCCAGATGTAGTCTCTTTCAGGGAAGACCTTGCGTTTTCCAACATGACTATGCCAGACCACATACTGCATCTATTACAACATCATGGCTGCGTAGAAGTATCCGGGTACTGAAATGGCCAGCCTGCAGTCCAGATTTTTCACCCATAGAAAAACATTTGGCGCATCATAAAGAGGAAGATGCGACAAAGAAGACCTAAGACAGTTGAGCGACTAGAAGCTTGTATTAGACAAGAATGGGACAATATTCTTATTCCTAAACTTGAGCAACTTGTCTTCTCAGTCCCCAGACGTTTTGCAGACTGTTATAAAAAGAAGAGGGATGCCACACAGTGGTAAACATGGCCTTGTGCCAACTTTTTTGAGATGTTGATGCCATAATTTAAAATCAACTTATTTTTCCCTTAATATGATACATTTTCTCAGTTTAAACATGTTTTGATATGTCATCTATGTTGTATTCTCAATAAAATATTGAAATTTGAAACTTCCACATCCTTGCATTCTGTTTTTATTCACAATTTGTACAGTGTCCCAACTTTTTTGGAATCGGGTTTGTATATATATATATATAGATTGAGTGAAAAGATGCTGTCTATGTAAAGCAATCTAAATGTCACATATGGGCGTTAGGACAGTGTCTACGAAGATAGTAGACAGCAAGGCAGCTCAATACATTTTGAAACAGTTCGTAAAGTCAACATGACGTAAAAATTTAAGAGTAATTTAATGATAATTGACAAAGAAGTTCACCGTTATGTTGAGATGCTCTTGAGACCTTCAGCATATCCGGAATTAAAATAGATGGTTTGCACAATTTTACATTAAGTGCAACTTTAAAGTACACGTTTCCTTTCTGTCAAACATCCTAAGACATTACTTTTGCATGTTTCTTACACTGTTTCCCATCTCTTCATTTCCTCTCCTTCGTTCCTTTTCATGCACCTTCTGCTCATCCGCCGATTCTCAATGATCTCACCCATCCGTGATGTAGATTGTGAGGAAGGTGGTCCGGAGAGGAAAAGGGGAGGAAGGGGGTCAGGAGCTCATCATAGAAGGGCTGCCGAAGGATATCAATGAGGCAGACGCTGATGGAGAACAGTTCATGAGCTATGCCGTCCTGGGCCGTGACAGCAAGGTGGGCTTTTGAGTTCGCTGGGCTGACAGAGTGTGGTTTGAAGGCGAATAAGCAAACTGCTAGATGCTTGAAGGCTTAAACAAGGAAACACCAAAGTTTTGTCTTTCTTTTCTTGTTTGTTTTTTGTTTTGTTTTGTTTTTTTGGCATTGTTTTTTTGGCATTGAAGATGTCCGCTATAATGCGCTGATCTAATGTTCGCCAGACACCATGAATCCTTTAAAGGAAACTAAACACTTCACCTTAAGAAATGCAACAAGAGTTCTTCAGCTTATTGAGGAAAAGGACATTTGAATGGGAAAAATAGCATGTTCCAAGGTCCTGAAAGTGTTGGGAGGACAAAATATGCTCTGGAAGATGTGAGAAGCTAGTAAGCCTGTATACAGTTGATACACTTTCGTTTAAACTTTAGAAACTTTATTAAAATTGTCCTTAATATTAGAATTTTTAGACTTTATTATAATTGTCCTTTATATTATTAAAAAACATTTTTTAAAAGTGATGGCTTAGTATCACTTTAGGTCACTCCGGTCAGATATGAATTGGTTATGAAGAACTGGTAATCATATCATTGGATTATAGTGCTTAACTTCACCCCAATGCATCATTATTCTTTCTTTTGGGCACTTTTTTCATTTCCTGAATTTCTTTCCGTTCCAAAAAGAGGAATCAGTCAGAACCAGGATTAATGATGCTCAGTGTTATTTGGAGAAAAAATAACACTGAACGTTGCATTTCGGAGGCCTAATGTGGTATCATTTAATTGGACTAAATATAATATTCTACCATGCTACTCTACTCCTACTACTATTTCTGCAGTATGTACTGTGCACATTATGCAAATCTATGTGCATGGAATACTGACCTATTACATCTGCCCAAATTTGCAGTATACAGAAGTATCCATTTCCAAAACCATCAACCCATATTTAACATCTTTTTCTTTACTCGTTATTTAATCTGACAAATGATGAGACATTTGCAGAATTAATTTATTCAAATAAATTTTACCTATGTTGCATACTACTGTTTAAAGCATACTACATATTGTTTCACATGCTATTTTTAAAATACACTGAAAAAATGGTAACCTAAATATGGTAACATCTAAAATAACCAGTTTTATTCAAGTCAGATATATTCTGTAACATCACTAAAGCAACGTATGTACATTTATACCCAGCAAAACTATTTTAAAGCAAGGTAATTATTGCAGGTTACCACTTTTTACAGTGTAGTAAGCACTATGCACTGTATATCTTGTGTCTTGTAGATCTTGTAGAGGAAATTACATCACCAGGTTGGTCATATGTGATTCCTCTTTATGGGCGTCCCAGTTAACCCTCATTGATAACTTAATTTGATGTTCATTATCATTCATTTCTCTATGGTTGATGTCAAGTTTCCTTGTATACGCTCGACTTGAATTAAACATCTCTTTGCCCAGACTGTGCCCGTCCTTCTGTGTTGGCCTTTTCTGATGCTATTTGCTTTTCTCTCACTCTCTTGTTCTCTTTATCCTCTCCTATTTATTTTCCCCTGGACCGTGCCTCTCTTTCGTTATCTTCTTCATGCTATCTTCTTGTTTTGTGTGTTATTTGCACGTTCTGCTTATTGAACCTGATCTCTTTTCCATTAACACATCACCTAATTGTTTCACTTTGCCCTCTCCATCTGTTCCGTTACTCCTTGTTTCTATTCATTCACACTCCCGTCCCTTCATTTCTCTGTCCTCCCATGGATGCTGCTCTCCGCTGCTCCTCTCCTCTCCCGCCCCACCTGCTCTCCGTCATAGCCGGATGTTGTGGATGTGAAGTGGGGAGGTGCTCAAATAGTCAAATGTGTGAGTCTGCGGAGAGTAAAGCAGTGAGTCTGACTCACTCCTCCCTGCAGGTACAGGACATTGCTGCACTTTGTGCTAATGTAATCCTGCTAACCAATGGGATTCAGTCAAATTTCAAGAAATCATATTTTTCCAGCTCAGGCCTTAAGTATACTATAGACACCATTAGTGGTCAACAAATATGGGTTTCTCAGTGTAAGATTCTTTAACTATTACCCTTTATCCTAAATATGCAGTTTGAGCCTTCCTAAGTACCAACAGTTATTTATCATTGCTAAGTCGAATCCTAAAGTATTACACTACTGTTCAAATGTTTGTGGGTTTTAAGATTTTTAATGTTTTTGATTGATAAACACATACTAAAACAGTGATCTTGTGAAATGTAAAATATTAAATGTAATTTTTTTTTCTATTTGAATATTTTAAAATGTAATTTATTCCTGTAATGTTAAGCTGACTTTTCAGCATCATTACTCCAGTCTTCAGTGTCACATGATGCTTAAGAAATCATTCTAATGTTATGCTGATTTGCTGCTCAAGAAACATTTCTGATTAATATCAATGTGAAACGTTGTTCGCTGTCAATATTTTGTGTGAAGCATGATAACATTTTTTTTAACAGGCATTATTGTCAATAAGTATTTCAAAATTAATAAATGGTCCACTCCTTGAGCAATTAATACATACTTGCTGAATTAAAAAAATGTATACTAGTTACGAAATGGTGGGGGAATGCCATAAACTTCTAAACAGGATATACTTTAAGACAACTATATAAATTCTTTAGTATTCCATTATTATAATTATTTATATAAAATATTATAATTTTGCTAAATGAAGAATTTAAGAATTTTGGTAGATTGCAAGGTTTGATGAATTTGACTAATAAATTGACTAATGTGCTGATATAACTTAATATTTTAAACAATTTTAATAAATTATTTGACTACATCCTCTCTTGTTAATAATATCAATAGTAAGTCATGAAAACATAATGCACTGTTCCTGAGAATGAACCAGGTATTTTAGTTTAAGGTTGTTTGAATTTAGATGTCGTATAAGATGAATCAAAATATAGAAAACTAAAACATAGTATTTAATAATCCAGCAGTATTGAAGCCATCAGATCCAACTTTGTAAATATATAATAAGTTCTAAAAAATATAAGAAGTGCTGTTCCAGAAACATACTGATAACTTGTTTATTTACAGCTAGTGAGTGCGTTTGAATGGAACAATGTCTCTGATATTTATTGGACAATGAAAGCAATGGGGGCCTATAAATCAGCTGATTGAGCAAAGCTATAGTAAAAGCTGGATTTTCAAATAAAAGTTAACTATTCAAACATAGAGTTGCATCTACTAATTTTGTATAATGTGTGCCCTCAGTTATGCTATTGAGTGTTGTACTTTATTAAAAACACACGTATCACCTCACTGCATTAACTCCTAAACTCCTCTGACATCTTATCCATATCCAACTAATATATGAAAGTGTCCAGTTAGCATTTGTCAACCCTCCCTCTCTTTTAGCTACAGAATAACACTTGATTATGTATTTTACCTATGGTAAAAAAACAAAAACTATAAAAAAAATGTATACAGGATCCTATTCCCGTCCTCTCATAATTTGGAATCCTAATGGGATCTAATAAGAATCCTCTATGAATCATACTAGAATTGAAATGACAGAAATTTGGATTCTTGTTGGATGTTGTGCAATGTTTATGAACATTAAATTGGTTTAGAAATAATGTCTTGCTACATTCTTGAAAATAAGTGTTCCAAAATGGGTTTTCACAGCAATGCCATTAAAGAATTTCTGGTTCCTCAAAGAACCTTGTTAAAAGAACTAGTTTCTTTCTTAGTGAAGAATATTTTAATCATCTAAAGAGCCTTTTTCTACTAAGAACCTGCAAAGGTGCCGTGGATGTTCATGGAACCATTGATACCAATAAAGAAGAATAAGAGTACTGAAAGCACACATTTTTCCTAAATTTCTAAAGAATAATTTTGATGTTCTGCTGAGATATTTTATCCCATTGTAGATTTTCAAAGATCCTGTACACATTTCTTCAAGTTTTGTTTACTGGTATTTGGTGTCATTCAGACCTGTATAAAAGCATGCTGTATTTTTTCTTATATGAAGGTACAGTTTAAATTGGAAGGTCATTTATGGCAACTCTCTGGTTGAACTACCAGCTATAGTAGATCTGGTTTTGACCTGGTAAATCACCTTGGACCAGCTACCATGCTGCAAAACATAGACCACGTCAAGCTGCTATTTTGGTCTGAATGTCATGATTCTTGTAAGATCGCAGATTCATTGTAACCTTCCTTTCTATTTTTCCAACCTAGGACTTGACACCTACACCCAAACCATCCTTCACTGACACATGATGGGCGTCAAATAAAGAAGAAAACTGAACTAGAGCACGGGCGATAGGCAATGGATATAAACTTACGAAAAGAGATTTTCGGACTTTTTGTAACAAGCAAAACAAACACTAGCAGCTAGAGGCATGATTTCTTATCAAATGAAACCAAACAATGAAAAAAAGCAAGCATTTGAAAAGTGCTTCCTGTAATCTCAATATCAGCATGTGAAAGTGCTGTCGCATGGCCTGCCTTTACATACGGCACTGACTGCAAGCAATTATGAGGTGAGAATATACTGTCGTACCGCAAAGGCTGTAAAATGGTGGGAGGAAGGACTTTGGCCAACTGGATGCATACGCTTAACATCGTGGTATAGGGGCACATGGGACACGAAAGTTAGTTTTAGTAAAATCCAGCAAGAGTTTCCTGAAATTTAGTCTTCCAAGCGAGTCCAGAACACACTATTACCGAAAAGGTTTCCCACCAGGAGGAGTTTGACCCTCTTGTACTGGTATTATACATAATATGCACTCAAATATGATGTGAATGTACTCTCTGTGTGCGTGTGTTCTTTTCCACAGCCCAAAAAAAAAAAAAGACAACAACCTATGCGATGATTATGCTGCTGTCTCAATACTTGCTCCTGAATTCTTGTTCAGTCCAATAGTACGTGTCTTGTGTATTGTAAAGGTATAATTGTGTAGCAAATGAGCTTTGAAGTCCTGTGTTGCCTGAGATATACTAGGCTCAAGGGTTACAATTTGTGCAGTTGAAATGTTTTCAGTGGGATACAGTACTTTGGACATATTTTAAAATCACTGTGGGGCTCTATATGTACACGTTTGCAGCGCTGCAGCAAGATTTTTGTTTTTGTTCTATATACATTGCATACCTCTGTGTATACGAACCCTGAGCTTCCTCTTAATAACTCAATATGCACAGAGGAGCTTATAAGCGTTATATTAACATTTGCATTATCCACCTTCAGCATTTGCTTTATTCCAAATAACCACTATAGTGGGAAGACTTTCTTTTGAATCCTTAGAACCAAAAAAGCAATAATTTTTATTTGTCTTGTTATAAATGATAGTTAAAAAGTCTAACCTTTCATTGAAGTAAAATTAGTCGTAAAAATTTAGATAAAAGCTGTCAATAGATTAAAATTATTATTCACAATTAAAAATGTGGTTTGTTTTGTAGGTAATAATTCAGCATATTCATTATTAATTAATAAAAACCTAAAAAGGTACATTGCAAAGATTTTTTAGAACACTTTACAATAATGTTCTATTTGTTAATAATAGTTTACTATATTAGTTAACATGAACTAACAATGAAAACTACTTATAAAGCATGTATTAATCTATGTTCATTTCAATTTGACTAATGCTTTATTAGAAATCAAAGTTGTATCTTTTCATAATATATTTAACAGATTTGAGTTCACATGAACAATGAACAGGATTTTTATTAATGTTATTAAAGATGAATAAATACTGTAACAAATTATTCAGCGTTAGTTAATGTGTTATTAACGTTAACTAATAGGACCTTGTTGTAAAGTGTTACCAGATGTTTTATTGATAACTTCCCATTACTAAAAACAGGCCTACTTGTTACACTTGTCACGAAGACATTAGAGGAGAATGAAATCAGTTATATATATTTAGATTGAATGGCATTAAACTCACTAACTTTGGGAGCCCAAAAATCAACATCGTTTTTTCCTAGACATGTCACAATTATTGCCATCCCTGCAGTTATCGCCCTTCCAGTGATTTCTATTCAGTTTTCTCTTTTCTGAGGCCAGTATATCCAGTTTTGAGAGTCTTCCTCAGCATCCTTAGTCCTTTCTATACTCTTACACAATATTAAATCCCTTATATTCCATATCCATTTGTAACTTAATCCCAAAGTATACTTTTATGCATAAATATTGTCATAAGCATAGTACAAGCATACTGTACACACATAGACAACTGAAGTATACTTTAGACTTTACTCTACAGATTTGCAGTGGAATCTGAATTAGTGACCAAGTGCATCCATTTGTCATGTTTCTGGCGGCCCACATATTGCCTTTGTGTCACCTCTAAAAATCTTTTAAGTTTTTGTTTTTGCTCCCCATGCTAAATAAGGCTAATATTTTGATGTGTTTGCCTTATCTTTGCCTTATATAAACTCATAAGCGTTCTAGATAATTTTTGAGACAAATCTAATATAATTATATATATATAATATTTTATATATAAATGAGAATTAATGGCAATTAGATTGCTAGGTTTGCTAAATTTGCTTAAACTATTGGCAAAATATTTACTACTACTCTACTACTATAATAATAATAAAATAAATTTTTTTTACACTTACTGAAAGGTGAATTTTCGTTATCATCTTTCAGCATACACAGACAAAATTGTTAAAAGTAGTTGGGTGGGTTTGTTTTTAGTATTCAGAGATGAGCAAAATACTCATGGCGTGCAATATATATTGTTTTTAGGGGGAAAAAACACAATCTGTATTGGTTCTCATTTTTGATGCCAAAACTGTTCATGATAGAAGAGTGTACTATTTTTAGGCACTCAACACATGCTTGACAAAAAGGTGGGAACACTCAAGACAATTCTTTGCATCTCTTAAGCTTGATGAAGACACGTAGCCACTGAGCACTGTGATCAGACTGTTCACTCTCCCACAACAGAACAGAGCTGACTTCATGCACACACACACACATACATGCACAAACTAAATATAATGTGGATTATCTGGATCTGCTGCACTTAGGTTAATCTTTTCCAGCAATTCAAGCACTCGTATCTTTCTTCCGGAGGTTTTTAGAAACAACAGCCAGTCCAGTTGTAGAGCTGTAGTTGTATGCACCTCTCTTCATTATATTATATTATGCAAACAGTGATCACCGCAGCACTGGCTGGCATCTCTACTGACACTATACTGTATAAAACACAAACTTCAACCTGAAATTATCCAGTGAATTTAAAGGATGACACAAAATAATCTTAAAAACCTCAAATCAAGCATCTCATATGTATGGGAATAAAATTCAGATTCTGATAACATAAGAGCATAATACCAAATACAGGCCATTTAATGTAGCATTTTATGTTGTACCATAGCATTGTTATTTAAATATGCATTGTCTGTGGTTATTTGTGCACCACATTCAAGTCACATGAATAAGACTAAATCTACATTTTAATGCATCACTTTGAACATTTTTAATGTTGTTCATTAAATCATTTAATATAAGGATGCACATTAATAATAAAGACATGAACAATAAATGCATGTCTTCCATTAAAATGTATTATTTTATATTATATTATTGTTTTTTAATCATCAGTTTTACAGATGGGATTATTAAAAGATTTTTATTGAGCTTGGATATAAAATTCAACAAGCTCTTTATTCATATCCTTCATGTGCTTGTGTTTTTTTCTCAAGTTTATTATTATTTTTTAAAGTTTCAGGTATTCTCATTTCTGTGGTTTGAGATTTCCAGCACTTAAGGTTGAATTTCTAGGACAAAATAAATGCAGCCACTCTGCTGGCATGAGATGGGTCCTCCCTCGAGTCCCTCCCTGAACAAAAGTTGAAACGCACAGATCAAAGTGGGTGCGTAAAAAGTATTTGGGGTCCATTCCAGTATGGCAGCAAAGATAGGTCAAATTAACCATGCAATTGTTTGATGTCTAAGCAATGGTTTAAATCAACCTCTTGCAAAAATGTGAACTGTTGCAAAATGACAGAATATATTTACTCCTATTTACTACCGAATGATTTGAAATCAATATAAACGCAATAACATATTACTTATGAAAAAGGAATGCAAAATGCACACTTGCACAGAAAAGATGTTTTTAATACATCTTTTAATACGTATATATAATTATATTTAATTAGAATGCTTTGCACTTGCAAATGGGAATTTATGATCTGCTATTTGGGAACTTGGGAGTACTTTAATGTCATGGATGTACTTATAGCATCTTAGCAAACAAGACTTCAAGGGGGTGCCTGTGGGAATATAGAAGCACTGTGCTTCTTTAAAGTTTCTTTCATTTTATGTATTTATTTTTATTGCTACTATAGGTCTTTGAATCAGACAAGATTTTAAATGTCTATATAAATATATAGAAATATTCAACCCTGTACACCAGCTGAAGATACATTTACAGAATTAATAAAGAAATAAAAACTCACAAATGGATTTTTTTGGTCACCCTTTTTTTTTTTACTGTTCTCTTGTAGTTGCAATATATTGCATCAAAAGAATAGTTCACCCAAAAATGAACATTTTCTGAAATTTTACTCACCCTCAGGTGATTCGAGATGTAGATGAGTTTGTTTCTTTATGTGAACAGATTTGAAGAAATGTAGCATTGCATCAATTGCTTACCAGTGGATCCTGTACAGTGAATGGGTGCCGTCATGAATGAGAGTCCAAACAGCTGAATGCTTGTTTTCTCTTGGTTGCAGGTTTTTTATAATCTTGAAGCCCTTTTAAGTGAAGCAGCTTGACATAGTAAGCATGTTAGCAGGCTCACATTTGGGCTGCCTATGACACAAAGCCTAACGACAGCTTTATTGCACACCAAACTCACAGACCACCCAACTCTAATAATGACATCTAAATACAATGTGATGATCCCGCCACCTTTACATAACACCCGCCCTTCAAATACTTTTCCTTCTTGGCACCATTTAGTACACATTCTCACAGCTCCCAACCTGGTGGAGAGGATCTGTAGGCTGACAAATCTATCATTATATTAACAATAAACTGTCACTTCTGGTCAAAATACCAGTCCGTAATCCATAATAACGCTTCCTCCAGTGAAAAAGTCCAAGTTGTCGTCTCACATCAAAATCAAACACGGTCTAGAACTATGCATTTCTAATACCTGTGTCTATATCGGTGTATATTTCTCTCCTGATTCAGATTAAATTACTTTTTCCACTGGAGAAAGCAATATTATGGATAGAGGACTCATATTTTAGCTGGAAGCAACAGTTGTCTTGATGGATATGTTTCTTATAAAGACAGCTTTTCACTTCATAAGACGTTAATTGATGGACGGGAGTGGTGTGGATTACTTGTGGATTATTGTGTTTTTATCAGCTGTTTGGACTCTCATTCTGACGGCACCCATTCACTGCAAAGGATCCATTGGCGAGCAAGTGATGCAATGCTACATTTCTCCAAATCTGTTCTGATGAACAGACAAACTCATGTACATCTTGGATGACCTTTTCAGAAAATTTTCCGTTTTTGGGTGAACAATTCTTTTAATAATTTAACAATGTGTTTGTTCAGTATGGTTCTTATAGCCACAAATGTCATCAAGCATTATAAATGTCAGTTTTTACTAGCTATCGGACTTTCTTTTAAATTTTAAAACATTTTAGATTTAAGGAACAATGAGTAAACCAATATACAAATAATATAGGGATATAATGTAGGGATATTTTAAAAATGCTGATTATACAAACTACAAAGTATAAAGTCAACAAAACAAAATAAGAAATAATTTTTTGCTTTATTAGTTTTTTGTATGTTTTATATAAAACTTTATCAAGCCTGCTGATAAGGAAAAAAACTAACACATTTCACATCACATTTTATCACAATACATATCACATGTACATTAAGTAAAAATATACACTCCTTAAAAATTCCAAATACAAAATATTTACATTTATTTCTTTTAAATATTAAATATTCTCATATTTTGCACAGCATTTCAGTGGTTCTCATTTGAAATTCTCCAAAAGCACGGACTTTAGTTCAGAATAATGGAATGGAATGTTATTAAACCTTTTAAGTGTTATCAGAGTAGCCCACTGAAAGTGCATCGTCAGACTTCCATGACAACACAGCAACACACTTCATTGACAACCGCACTCCTCCACGATCATGTCCTCGTGATGGCGCATGACCACACCGTCGCCTTCATAGTACAGCATGGAGAGCGAGCTGAGGCGCGTCGGGACGCATGACGGACAGGTAACGCGCTCCGGATGGTAAAGCTTCAACAAACTCTGGAAAAAGAAAGCAACATTTTAGCACCCAGTACCACTAACTATCCCTTATTTAAACGCTACTAAAGACCAATTCTAGACTTTGTTGGTCCACTAAAAAGAGAAAGAAAAAAAAAAGAGATTACACGTTGCATAGGCCTATATAGCAGACAAAAAAAAAATGCATTCTATTTTATTATTAAAATAATACAGTAGCATAATGATGAACATCGTCCTGTAACACGCAAATGTCTTTTTTATAAATCAACATAAAATTACGAATTATACAACAAATACTAAATAGCTAACAGAATATTTTCTAAGAACGTTTTGCTTAAGTTATGAAAACGTTATTTCAGAATTTTCTTTTAACACTAAAAATGTTTTTAATAGGCTTATGTTTAGAAAAACATTTTATATGAATGCTAAGGAACATTCCATTTATAATTTTTATCATGTGAATTATAGGATTTGTTGAATGTTAGGCCTATCTGAATGTTACGAAACAAGTAGTAGCCTAACGTTAAAAATGTTAAACAAACGCTGTTTGAAATTTCCGGGGGGTTTTTGCGCAATATATATATATTTTTTTACTTTTGACATTGAATTAAGCACGCTGCTGGCCTACTGTTAAGTATCTCACCTGCATATAAGCATGGTTTGTTGGGTTGAAAGACTCATCCAATGGACTTGGACATTCTCCTTCGCAGCGGTAAGCATTATAACGCTTAGGGTGCACGATCCATTCATCCCATCCAATCTGGTCAAAATCCACCCACATATCAACTCGACGACAAAGTGATCCTTGTTGTTGCTCTAGAGGCGATACTATTCCCGTCGCGTTTCTATCATCCGTAGTGCGCATCCTTTCGACCCGGTTCCTTTTGTGGCGACGAGCTTGAGCTGCGTCTGGTGCCCGGTTCAAGACGACATATTTGGAGTGCGCCACTGTATTGATCAAGCTGGAGGCACGCTGCTGGCCACTGTGGGAAAGTTTGTTTTTGTAGAAAACTACAATCATAACTCGTTCTGCTGTGGGATGCTGGATTTTTCTTCGCCAGCTATTTGTAACAGGTTCAGGTAAGTCTTCCCCGCTTCCGGTGTCCTCTCCGGCATCAGGTGTCGGGATCTGTTCAGGTGCCTCGGTTCTCTGATTCAACCAGTGCTCGAGTAACTCCGTGACATTGAAAACTCTCCAGGACGATGTTGAAGTGCCGGGCACCGACTTGATGCTGCCTATAAAAAGTCGCTTATGGTGACAAAACACAGAGTCAGACTCACAATCCTGTGTCTGTAAGTGGAAGATGTCCACAATAACGCGTCTGGATGCAGAAAACGCTGGCACCCGGATGCGGAGCTCTGAAAGTTGAATGCTGTCTCTCGCTGAGAGGGAAGACATGTCGAAAGTGACGGACCATCGCTCACCAATTTGATGACAGTCTGGAAAATAAACAGAAAATATTTGAATCCCCTCTTTAGCTACACATTAGGTCAAATAAACTTACCCAGCATAGAAATTAATGGAGCATTCACACAAAAGATGATTTCTTGCATTCAAAGGTTGACGAAGCACAATGAAATACTTCAAACTAGCTATTTTAAGAATTATCTGACACGTTTCTAAAAAAAAAAACTTTTTAAAAAACCTGTTAATTAAGTGACATTTTCTGAAAAGAAGAAAAAAAGAATTATCTTCCTTTAAAAAATGTTCAAACTCGATCATTGCATCGATTTGCTTCTAGTAATAGTCCTATTTTAACTTAATAAGAACGCGTCATGTGTGAACGTCCCCTAAGTCATTGACAAAATGTTAAGTAAATAATATAGCCAAATAAATTATTATAATTTTCATAAAGAAAATGAAGCCTAAATGTAGAATGTCTAACTTCTTTTGAATTGTGCCACCTTTTGTATTCAGCATAACTAAATTGACCTTTTCTCAATTACTGTAGGCTAATAAAGTTTTACTTTTACACTTCCCATTACTTTTAGAGATTATTAAAAAATTCTTCATTTAAATTCGGTAGTGAAATGTAGTCAGTTTATTTTCACCAGGCTTCATGAGTTTGATTCAGTACCGCAACAAGAGTTTCTGTCAGCGTGGCCAAATGTCAGCACACTGTCAGGAAGGACGAGCTGCTTGACAAGCGATGTGTATTGAACCTTGCGTTCAAACAGACGTCTGAAGGGCTAATACACACACCCGTGTACATAAAACAGCCAGCTCTTTAAAGTTGAATAAGCACTGTGACACTACTGAGTTGTAAAATCTAAGGGTCAGATAGCGCGAGAGCGACGGACCTGATAATGAGCCCACAAGTACCCCAGATGCTGTAGCTTTACTCCCTTTAAAAATCATGTGTTTTTATTGAACAAACCTAAGATATTCACGTGCTAGTTACTAACACAAAATCTTACTTGCTTGCTTGTATTTAGACCTATAGACTAATCTTGACAAATTACAAACTTACTTGGTACAGTAGGCGGATGCAATATCATGGTACTTTGGTACACAGCAAAATCCCCAGCGTTAAATCAACTCCGCTCAGAGTGCATATTGTCCCAATCTACAGTGTTAAAGTAACACTGAAGCCGAGTTAAAGTTAATGGGATAATTAAGCAATTAATTAATTGATGAGGGAGCATCAGTAAAGAAAACCCGCTGTTAACAATGTTGAAGATGAACAACTACAACTCAGGTTTTTAGACATGAAAACATATCACATAATCCTCAACAGTGGTAACTCTGCTTCAGTGTTACTTTAACACTCTGTAGATTGGGACAATATGTACTCTGAGCAGAGTTGATTTAACTCTGGGGATTTTGCTGTGTAGGCCTATGGTAACCTACTGATAGAATGTACAGTATACCTTGAATGCAATCTAAGTCGCTTTGGATAAGAGAGTCTGCTAAATAGGCCTACATACAAAAATGTAATGAAAACCAAACTATGGTGCTGATGAATGATTAGTCATTTCATGTGAAATTTGCATGCACTAAAAGGTAAAGACTTGCTTCCAAGATAGCACATGTCCAAATGACATGGTTGTATCATTAAGTACATTTTGCATACAAAAATAATTTAGGAAGGTTAAAGAAAAATGCGTATTGTAGTGCGTGTTTTACCTTGTGCAATCAGGCTTAGGACGAAGTCAGACTGATGAAGAGTTGGGTTGTCGACACTGGCTGGAGTAGTTGCCATCGTACCGCTGAAGTCTCTGTATAACTGCATCATGTACAGCGGGGACCTTGGATACGATTGGAGACTTAAGTCGGAATATGAACCTGCGAAGACTTTACGATGTTCTCCCATGAGTGCGCCGCGATTATCGATCTTCACGCAGCCAGCGTGCATCAAGGAAACCACCAAGACAGCGTGCAATATTGGCTGGGTTTCCATTGCGAATCAATAAAGTTTTCAATAGTGAACCGATCGATCGCGTCCGATTCCTCCTCCGGGCTCGTCTGAGTGATCAGGGTGACAGAGCTGTGGACAGTGCTTTTAAAGTGTTCAGCCGGCCCCTGATGACCCCTGTCATCCTGTAGTCTCCGCGGAATCCCTCTGATCCATGAGGCACATCAGAGGAGAGCAGAGCTGTCAAGTTCACTGCTTCTCGAAACTGTGCAGGCATTTATTTGCGCGAGGTGTGACACTCTCGTGCTCTAATGTGCCAGTGACATCCTTTGATTTTGGGCCACCCAAAGTCAGACGATCTTGTTAATTCAAAATTTTATATGAATTCAGCACAGGCCCAATTAAATTACGAATTAGCCTATTATTTTGAGGCTATTATTACTATATGCAATATGTTTTTAACAGCGAATGTGACTACTTTGAAATCAAATTAGGTATTTATTTATATTTTAAGTGGCAATCAGGTATTCTGTAATATTAAAATAATGGTAACAGTTTATTTTAAGGACCAATTCTCATTTAAACTAGCATAGGCTACATATTACTAGCACATTGGCTGTTTATTGGTACTTAAAGCACATAATAATGGCCAGTATTTACCAATTTAGATGATCCCAACTTAACTGCCTTACTAACTATTAATAAGCAGCAAATTAGTAGTTAATTGAGACAAAAGTTGTAGTTAATAGTTAGTTAATAGTGAGAATGAACTTGAAATAATGTTATATAATATAAAGCTTATATATATATATATATAGATAGTAATTTTATATACTCTATATATATAGAATACTGGTTATAGTATTATACCATAAGTATGTAAGTTGAGTGCAATGAGAAGAAAATGTTACTATTGAATAAAAAGACAAAGAATGATATTGTTGTGTGATGGTTGTGTACTGTTTAAATTAACACAATATCTGTAGTCATTGAGGGGGGCACGTTCCCAATATTTGATATTCTTCATGCTGCAAAGCATGGATCTATGTGTTTTAGGACTATGAAAAGTTTAAAAAGTTAAAAATATAAAAAGTAGAAAATAGTACGTGTGCAACCTCTAGTTCACAAAACCCGGTATGAATTCCAGCTAGATGCAGTTGGTGAAAGAATGCGAGGTAAGATATAAGGTATACAGCAGCAAAACTGTTTTACGATAGAAGAATTAAATGTCCTTTTTTTTTATTCCCTTAGACCCCTTTAAATCCTGTATTTATTTGTTGTTACTTGCCAGGTTTTACTTACCTGGTGAGTTTATTATTAAAATTAACATTCAAAGTGATAAATATAAACAAAAGGCTTTACCTCTCAAGAACTGAAGCATAAGAATGTTTCCAGATGTTTTCCTATTAAAATAACACATTTTTGTGTATTTTCACAGTCACAAAGTCTTTTTAATGTGGCACACGGGTGTAATATGGAATCAATCCCGATGACAGTGAACAATGCGGCTGTGAGAGGGTCCTATGATGCAGCTTTGACAGAATCCTTTTGTGCCAGAGCAGCTTTAGTAGGAACATCTGGGACCAGGGGAGAGAGGAGCTCTGGAACTGAACATCTGGGACCAGGGGAGAGAGGAGCTCTAGAACTGAACATCTGGGACCAGGGGAGAGAGGAGCTCTAGAACTGAACATCTGGGACCAGGGGAGAGAGGAGCTCTGGAACTGAACATCTGGGACCAGGGAAGAGAGGAGCTCTGGAACTGAACATCTGGGGCCAGGGAAGAGAGGAGCTCTGGAACTGCAGCTGCTTGGACACCAGCGGGCATTAATGTGACCCAGTCTGTCATGCCAGGAACCGCTGATAAACTTTGCAACTGGCTGCCATGACACAGAGCTCTGGAACTGTAGCGGGTTCTGGGCTTGCAGCAGCAGGAACATGCAGGCCAGGCCAAGAAGCTCTGGGACCAGGGTGGCTCTGAAAATGTGCACTATAAGTAACCTCTGTGGTTCCTTTGATTCTGTCCTCTCTGACCTCAGCAGGTTCTGGAGCAGCAGCATCAGAAATCTTCCGGGGCAATTTCTGGAGATTTCAGTGATTTCTGGGCGGCCCTGACAATATCTCTGGGCCCAAAGCAGCTGAGAAAGGGAGCTCTGTGGGCACGGCTGAAACCTCTGATGCATCCATGACACAGATCTCTGGGACCCAGACGCCAGAGGCAGGAACCAGTGGAGCAGCAGTGAAAAGAACTTGTGGACGAGCTTGACAGAGAGCTCTGGGTGATTCTATTTTTAAAGGGGTCTTATGATGTTGCTAAAAAGAACATTCTTTTGTGTATTTGGTGTAATGAAATGTGTTTTTGCGGTTTAAGGTTCAAAAAACACATTATTTACCACATATCGTACATTATGGTCTTTTTCCCCTCTTTTTAATTGTTTGTTTTGGCCCTCCGCTTTTCTGAAAGCGTCGATTTTTACAAAGCTCATCGGTCTGAAAAGCGATCCAGCTATCCAGTGTGATGTGATGGGCCGAATACCTCAAGCGTGTGACGGAAATGTTACGCCCCTTGCCCTGTCCGGCCGGAGCGATGAGACAAAAACATTAAAACCCATTATAAACGAGGCATTTGTTGCATACAGTGGGGACATAATTACGGATTATAATGACTTATTGTTTTCTTTTTACGCGTTGCGTTGCATCGTGTAAACATAAAACCATGTCTGCATTTTGTGATCGGAGAAATGACAAACAACTTGTGCTACTCTACACTGCTCAAAACTTTTGCGTTTTGAATCGTCAGTGACAAATTCTTTAAATAAATAAAAAACTTACTTACAGTCTGTGAGTCAGAACACCGACAGGTAAAGGAAACTAACAACGCCCCTTAGCTGTTATAAATTAACTGTAAACCACGGCTTCTTGGGGCATATTGCTTTAATAAAACGGTTATTCCATATACGTAGTAAGGTTTCACAAAATAAAACAAAGCAAATAAAATGTAATGATATTAATAAAAACATTATTCTTCAGCCAAACAATGTAGTTCCTCAGAAACGGTTGTGGTTGCAACAAAGTGGTTGCAGAGCAACACACAAATGTAAACTAAGGTGTATGTTTGTAGAGTAATTTATGACAGTTTTGAACTTGGCTCAGCCAATCAGAATCCAGGACCGGAACTATCCGTTTTGTAATGTTACAAAGCTTTTATTCAGAGAAATGCTGTTTTTTTTTTTAATTTTCTATTCATTCAAAGAATCATGAAAAACTGTACTTAACTTGTTTTAAATACTGATGATAATAATTAATGTAATAATAAAAAAAATTTCAGCAAATCAGAGATAAGAATGATTGAAGGATTCATGTGACGGAGGACTGAGTAATGATGTTAAAATTCACACTTGAGGCACAGGAATAAATTAATTTTTTAATATATTCAAATAGAAAGCAGTTACTTTAAATAGTAAAAATATTTCAAAATATTACTGCTTTTGCTGTTTGTTGGGTCAAATAATGGGTGTGTGGCTGGTGTGTGTGTGTGTGTGTGGGTGTGTGTGTGGTGTGTACATGTTCATTTATTCCCTATGTTATGGGGACCAAATGTCCCCACTAGGATAGTAATACCAGTACATTTTGACCTTGTGGGGACATTTTTGAGGTCCCCATGAGGAAACAAGCTTATAAATCATACAGAATGAGTTTTTTTGAGAAAGTAAAAATGCACAAAGTTTCCTGTAAGGGGTAGGTTCAGGGGTAGGGTTGGTGTAGGGCAATAGTACATACAGTTTGTACAGTATAAAAACCATTACGCCTGTGGAATGTCCTCATAAAACATGGAAACACAACATGTGTGTGTGTGTGTGTGTGTGTGTGTGTAAATATAATATTTATCACGTGGGGAAAAAGCAATCAATCTCCATTTTAATAATTTGTGATGGTGCTTTTTATATTGTGTGTAAACGATAAAGAGACTTGTTTTATGTTGAAAGCTTGTCATTTACCATCACCTCCTGGATGGGGCCTCATCAGTGTCCTGGTCCACCTCACCCTGCTCCGCCTGCTCACCCTGAGCTTTGATGGACTTGGGGCAAAAGAAACAAGAGGAAAAAGAGGCAAACCTCCGAAACCCCTCGTTTCCTACTTATGCTTTCTGCCTCTTTTTCTTTGGATTCGCTCTCTCTCTCCTTCCCGCCTCCCTCACTGATAACCACAGGCTGAGGCGTTTCGTCAGGACGAGGGTGGATCTCCGCCGTGTGGTCGGTGGGTGTCGGTGTTGTACTGGGTTTGTTGTTTTGTACATTATTGTTGTTCAATAACCTTTCATGTGTGTGTCTGTCTCGATACTCAAGCAAAATCCCTTCTGGAGGAAACTGGTATTTCCTCAAAATAAAATTGCCAATAACTTCCAAAATTAGCCCCTCCCTCTGTGCATGGCGCCCCTTAGTACAAGGTCAATCTTACCATACATAACTACATAACAATAACCAATGAATGGTAAGGTTTTTTTATGTCATGTAAGGCTTTCTATGCAAATAGACCTATCTAGCGAATCAGGAAGATTGTTGCTGGCTGGTGATTAAACTAGCTACTTCCTCATCAAAAAAACTATAAAAACATTTGGGCGGCTCATCAGGTGAACGCAGAGGTTTGTGGTATATTGACTACAGTGCAGGAGCACTTCTCACTGCAGAGCACTGATTAAAACATCATGCAGTTTGCCTGCATCACTTGTTTTCTCTTCACTTCTACCTTGACTTTAGGTAAGAGTTTTTACATGTTAAATAAAGCCGACTATATTTTGCATGACCATAGCAATTAAACTGAATCATTAAAACGCTTAATATTACTAAAAAAGGATTAAGCTAGGAGTTAAATTAAGGTTTAATTTATACTTAATAATTTTTAATGCATAATTTTTTTTTTTTTAATAAGACTAATAAATAAGTTCAATAAGTTCTTCGCTTTAATATACCTCAAATTAGCTCTTAAATTTTTCGAAGGCAGTCGATTTCCTGGTGTTTCAAAGTCAAGTTGTTTCTATAAAACTACAAAATATTAGTTATTTAAATACTTAACATGCTCTGGCTTCTTTATAGGATGGGCAAGAAGTGTAGACCTTCAGCTCACAGAACCACAAACACCCAGCCTTTCCATGGTGAGTGACCAATGATTGACAAACAACAACTGCATGTAAAGTGAAATGACGGAGGAAAATAAATATTCTATGTGGATCAGTTCCCTTACACAGGGGTGTCCAAACTTGGTCCTGGAGGGCCGGTGTCCTGCAGTTTAGCTCCACCCTAATCAAACACACCTGAAGCAGCTAATCAGGCTCTTACTAAGCATAGAAACTTCCAATCAGGTGTGTTGAGGCAAATTGGAGCTAAACTCTGCAGGACACCGGCCCTCCAGGACCGAGTTTGGGCACCCTGGATTTCCACTGTTCATAAACTGAGATGCTGCGAGACCTGTTACCTAACCTATATTTTGGTTATATTAAAAACTACTGGATCACTGTCTTAAGTTAATTTATATAATTACATTTAATAGAACTTTAATTTCAAAGTTTTGTAAAAGAACGAACAGTTTCATTTTAGGGTCAAATACTTGAAGAGATTACTCTTAATACTGTTTTTCCCAATGGAAAAAAAGGCAAATGAAAATACTAGATAGGTGTAATCCAACTGAATTACCAGTATTATTAATATTATTAGTATTATTACATAAGGTCTTATTTACTTATTTAAATATATGTAAATATGTTTGTTTGTCTATATAGAACCTAGTTGTTTCTGATCATTTATCTTTGTTTATTATTTGCAAGTGGCTGCTAACTTTATTTCTTATGTTGCACAATAGCAGTGAAGGTCGTGCTAATAACATTACACATTATTCCTCATACAGGTACATGCTTGATCCAAATCTAAATAAATAACACGTAAATCTGGAAAGCATCACATCAATAACATAGGTTCGGGTTTTCTATAGATCCTCATTTCCATTCATCCCCAATTACTTCATCAGGTTCTACTCCACTTGGACCATTAGTAGATAAATTGTCAGTATGTTTCATTTATTATCCTGTCTTATGAATACTATTTGTATAAGGTTGGTTGCAGGCTGCAGAATGCTATACTTATAAGGTAGGTTGCAGAGAATTGCAGCTCTTGATAGATCATATCAACATCTGTGAACTGTGAAACTTAAAAGAAGATCTGAGAATATTTTACACTTCCTCCTTTCTAGAAAATATAGATTTCTCTTTCACACATACAACCCTAAAATAGAGGTTGTGGTTTTATGATAGAGACAGTATCACATGGTATACACTATTCCTTTGCACATTTTACAGTGCAGCCAACAAACTAAGCACTGAAATGCATTCATATTGAAATTTGGTTAAATATCTAGTCAGGCTTTATTCATATTACATCAAATAGTCCACAAAATATAACTTTGATGACTGTAAGTCAACATGATATTCCACTGTCCTCATTCTTTAGATGAACATGTGCACCGATTGCAAGAAGATTGTACAGTTGTTGACAGAAATCCTCTCCAATCAAGACTCACAGGTGAAATTGTGATTGTGATGTTTACTAATACTTAGATTTCATTCATATTCATTGAATTTAATTGAACACTTTTGGTAAATCAGTGTTTAAGTCGTTTTAGTCCATAGTTTGAATTATACCTCTTCTTTGTTTTCTATATGCCAGACCAAGTAAATACCTCCTGTACAACACAATCTCATGGCAATTCATATCTATTTTCTGTTTTAGAGTAGTGAAATTTGCAGTTGCATTATTTTCAAACTAAAAAGATAGTTTTGTTTTCTTATGGCAGTTAAGCCATGTGAGGTAGTGTTTGTCACTGTAATAATTTGCTTTGAATGGATGTTTCCACTGAATTACATTATTTAAGCTCATTGTTACGAATGATTTGGAGTTGTTTGTACAACGATCTTGATTGTTCCCTTTTCACAGCATCTCATTGAAAAAGCTCTGGACACGTTTTGTTATGAACACCCCGTCATCCCTTTGTGTATGGATGGAGCAAAGACATACGTACATGAGATCATCAGACATTTCAGTGCATTTGCAGTGAGTACTTCTCAGTTTAACATCATGACATTGGGTGATTTTAGAAGCCAGAACAATTTTAGGGGTTTTATTTATTATATTAAACACTTGGCTGAATATTGCAGTGCTATCCGACTACAATGGAGATTTATCATCCAAGATCTGACTTAATTTCTTTCTTAAATCTAAATATCTAAAATATCTAAACATGAGTAATATATATTTTTTACATTAATAATAGAATCCGTTCACTAAAAAACAGAATGTTTTTGCCCTCATCACAGAATCAAAATGGTGACATATGTACAGTGTTGAGACTGTGTGGCAGCCAGTCTAATAAGAGAAAAGCACCATCAGAGCTCACCGTTGGCCTGAATGAGCATGGTTTGCTCTATGCAAAACCCTCAAGAGGAACTAGTCAAGAGGTACGAGTTAGGTCAAAGTTTGTGTGTGTGTGTGTGTGTTTATGTATAAAAGATTTTGAGGGTTTTTTTCCAACATCCATCTTCAAATGGGATTGTTTCATTCCTAAAGTTGCTTGCACACTTGGGGACTAAAGATAAAAGTATTATGGCATGTCTGTCAATTGACTTAATGAAGCTGCTTAGGGGTGGACAATACAACCAAAATCTTAAACCGTAATATTTTAAACATGGCAGTGATACACATCACCTTAAACTTTTTAAAAGGGGGGTTTCGTAGCAAGGTTCTTTTGGTTTCCCAAAGGAACCTTTAAGTGGGCAATTCTTAAAAGAACATTTTTGAAAAACTTTTAATCATCTTAAATAGCCTACCGTTTTCCACTATAAAAAACCTTTTGTGCAATGGAAGGTTTACATGGATGTTAAAGGTTCTTCATGGAACCATCAATGCCAATAAACAGAGCTGAGTAGATTACTTACAAATTGTAGTCCATCACTGGTTACAGATTACATGATGAAAACTGTAGTTAGTAACGTAATCTAGGTTACTCGTTTTAGGTCATTTTTTCTGACTACTTTTAAGTTACTTTTAGAAATTTTTTTATCTAACTTGTTTTAAACCTACCATTAAACATACCAAATTGATATAAAAAAAAAACAAAGAGAAATAGGTCACACTTTATATTAGGTGGCCTTAACTACTATGTACTTACATCAAAAAATTAGTACAATGTACTTATTGTGTTCATATTGCATTGCAAAACACTTTTGCTGCTATTGAGGTGGGATACGGGTAAGGTTAGGGTAAGGTTGGTGGTAAGGGTAAGTTTAAGTGTTCCTGTGGCTCAGTGGTAGAGCATTGCGTTAGCAGCACAAAAGGTCGTGGGTTCAATTCCCAGGGAATACTGTTGTACATGCTGGTAAAAAATATATTGCCTGAATGCACTGTAAGTCGCTTTGGATAAAAGTGTCTGCTAAATGCATTAATGATTAAATTAAGGTGTAAGGGATGATAATTATAAATGTAATTACATAAAGGTATTTTAAAAAAATATAAGTACAATGTAAAAACATGTATGTACACAATAAGTGCATTGTACCAAATTATTAATTTAAATGTAAGTACATAGTAGTTAAGGCCACCTAATATAAAGTGGGACCGAGAAATAAAAAAATTTTCAGCATCATAAAATGCATTAAACATTCCATTAAACCAGGGTTTGCCAAACTGGGCTGTAAGAACTGCAGTGGGTTTGAGAGTAAATAAAAAGCACATGATTGATTAGATCATAAAAATGTAACGTAAATCATTTTAACACTTGAACAATAAAAATAAAAATATTTAATTTGTATTACCTGCATGTCAGTGTGACCATTAAGCACCCTCCAACTGCAAACAATGCAAATGTGTTGTTAATTTGAAATATTAACTTCCTCAGAGATATTTCAAGTTAATGTTTCAAGTCAGAGGGGTTTAGCTGACAAAAATCATTTGGGAATCCCCGAATAACATTAACAAACATTAATAAACATGAAAACAATGACATTAGATGCCCAAAGTATTTCAGGTTGGAAATATTGTTGTCCAGAATCAACAGTTACTGAAGGTTACTGCATATGAAGACATATTGTTTCACAGCTATACATCACCAGTGTTTTACTTGCATAATTATTTGTTTCACACACACAGTCTAACTGCTTAAGAGGACGCAATGTATTGCAAAATTATTTACATGATAATTCTATATTATGAATATAGTCAACGCTAAATGGTATGACACAGTACGATCTTTACAGAGGAAATTTCCAAAGAGAAAATGGAGAATCAATAAATTATGAATGATTTACTGCCATTGTGGGAATAATATGTAATACATAACAAGTAACTGTAATCTGATTATGAGCATTATAAAATATAATATACTGTTATGAGTACTTGATTTTTGGAATCTAATTACGTAATCCAGATTACATGCAATCCTTACCCAGCTCTGAAAAGCGTTTATTTTAAGAGTGTATAGTACTTCTATCTGAAATATGTTTGTCACTACACCAAATGTTATTAATTGAAAACAAAACCATGCAAATGTCATTATACTCAATATTACTGCGTAAAAAAATGTATTACATGCATAACCAATTTTACCCACATACATACCGTACACTCAAATGAAAGGCGATAATTACTATAGCAGATCTCATCTGGTTGGTCATTTATATCATCGCTAACAGTAAACTATTCTATCGCTCAGCTCTAAACTGCTATTTATAGCAGGTTAGAGCTTAAAGGGTTAGTTCACCCAAAAATGGAAATTAGCCCATAAATTACTCACCCTCAAGTCATCCTAGGTGTATATGACTTTCTTCTTTCAGACGAATCCAGTCGGAGTTATATAAAAAATGGTCTTTGATCTTTCAAGCTGTTTAATGGCACTCAGCGGGTGTTGCATGCATCAGTCCAAAAGAAGTTAAATAAAATGCTCCCATCCATAAAAAAAAGTGTCTCACACGGTTCCGGGGGGTGGACAAAGGCCTTCTGTAGTGAATCGATGCGTTTTTGTAAGAAAAATATCCATATTCAAAACGTAATAATCACTTTAATGTAGCTTGCGCTCACTGTTGTACACGGAAGCAACTCCGGGTGGATGAAGTATGAGGTCAGCTTTGCGTATATGCGCTGCTCAGAAGTGACGAACGCGGAAGCGCAGCGGCGAGATCAAAACAAAACAACGGTCACTAATTAGAAGTACAAAATGAGGATTTGTAAAGAAGAATGTCGGAGGATTTCGATATAAGCCAAGAGGAGACTGGCTTCCTTTGCTCCTATAAACAAACGTTGGTTTTCACGAGACTCACCAGCGCATGCTGAACTGAGTCGTGTAAAACAGTGAGCGCAAGCTACATTAAAGTGATTATTACGTTTTGAATATGGATATTTTTCTTACAAAAACGCATCAATTCACTACAGAAGGCCTTTGTTCACCCCCCGGAGCCATGTGAGACACTTTTTATTATGGATGGGCACATTTTATTTAACTGCTTTTGGACTGATGCATGCAACACCTGCTCAGTGGCATTAAACAGCTTGAAAGATCAAAGACAATTTTTAATATAACTCCGACTGGATTCGTCTGAAAGAAGAAAGTCATATACACCTAGGATGACTTGAGGGTGAGTAATTTTCATTTTTGGGTGAACTAACCCTTTAAGTTATTAAGGTAAAACAAACTGCTTTGAAACAATGTGAATTGTGTAAAAGTGCTATACCAATATATGACTTATTTAATAATGGACTGGTACTGTAAATACTCCAAAAAGGTTTCACATTTAATAAGATTGCCATGACTCTCAAGCTCTACTACTTCTCTTTTTCTTAGGTTCAAGTCAATCCCATCTGTTACTTCTGTATTTTCTTCATAAAGACAATAGAGAGCATGTTGCCTAAAGAGAGAACTGAAGTAAGTACTCTTCTGTTGGAAATCTCGTTCACATTTTAAGATGTGTAAAATATTCATAATTTAATTAATCTCCAAAATGGCTGAATATAAACTGCTCCTGGGTTCTTTTCCATTTTGCTTGTTTGACTTGTAGGAGGCTATAGTGAACCTTCTGGAGAAAATCTGTGACTATTTGCCTTCACAATATAAGGACACATGTAACAACTTCATAGAAACATACGGAAAGCAGCTGATTGATCTGCTGTTGTCCTCCCTCCCTCCACATGCCATCTGCACTGCGCTGGGCCTGTGTCTGTTCCCAGAGACACCACTATGTGAGTAGCATGAGTGACAGCAGAGTAATGCGATCTTTCTTCCTGTTCAAACAGAACTGTACAGCATGGCGCAAGCAATGCCAATGTCATGGTTGCGATTCTCAAGAAAAGCAAGAACTGAAATCTGAAATAAAAATGTGCACCTTGAATTCGCTTTGGATAGAAGCATCTGCCGAATCAATGTAAATCTCAAGGCAATTTATAAAAATGTTACATTGTGGTCAATTCATATGAATTTGTGCAATCACATTCATATGGTTTCTGCCTAGACTTCATTGCAGTTAGGTTTAGAGGGTGGAGCTTCATGCTTGATTTTTATTTATTTTTTTCTAAAAATTGCATGTTTTCAAATGTATCATATCACATCGTTTCTCGTGAGATTGGGATGTTTAATGAGCAGTCTTATTGCAGAAAAGATTTTTTTAACTTTGACAATCAATATAAATCTGGATGTTTACAAAATATGACCTAATTTTATCTTTACATTTTTTGCATACTTATTGGATCTTTGTTTTCAATTAGGCAAATCACTTGACACATGCACTGTAAAAATAAATAATAAAAAAAATAAAAAAAGTATTAGCCTATGATAATTTGTTGCCAGGACTATCTATTAATTTTACGGAATTCAATTTCCGTTAACCTTAAAATACAAAGCAATGGCATGCAAAATTCAAAATACAATTTGCGAAATATAACCTGCTTTTTTAAAAATAGCTTTCACATTATTTGCACCATTATTTGCGCGCTGTTGTCAAAGACTTTAGATATTCAAAGACAGTGCACTTCTGTTACTTGAATGAATGGGAGAAAGTGCAAAGCACAATATGGCAGAATAGTTCCGCCCTTCTGAATAAAAGAGCTAATCGCTTATTGGTAAAGTCATTGCGTCACTTCGCAGCGTGTTAGAGCTCGGGTTGTTGTAGAAAAACAATCAGAATTTAACGTTTTAAACATGTATTGCGCATAAAAACAACATTTGTGATGCAGTTGCTGTCAGATTTCCCTATTGATTTCAAATATGAAATTTAATCGTAAGCTTGGAGAACAGCTTTGGAGAATTTTTGGTTTTGATTTGGTTTCTCTATTCAAAGAGATAGGATCTTGCATGAAATAGCTGCCTTAGGCTAATGATGCACGAGGCAACTTTTTGAGCAATTTTGCTGGGCAACTTTTTTTGAGCAATGTTTCTTGGGCACTTTCCCATCGAGAATGGGTAAAACAAATTAAATCTGGATACTTTAGATCAATCGTGGGCCCTGTGTCTCACCTGGTTGCATGTTGACGGCACCATTAACCAAAGGTGACCCCTGTATCATCAGCCTTAGAGGTGTTTCAAAGATGGCTGCCGAGTAAAATGACTTTCCTTAAAGGGACTTTGCGGTTTTGTTCGCATGGACACAAATCAGGCTGCATGCAGCTACTGTGTGCATGGACGTTAACAGACTGTGCTGATGACAAAAATTACAAAGCGCAAAACACTCAATGTGACTATAGGTGGTACTGAATTTGAATGGTATTCTGACTTGGTGCTTGCCGTGGAAGTTTTTCTCAGGCCAGAACTAATTGGAGAATCATTCTTTCTGTGTAAATTACTCTTGAGATCATTCTTAATATGAATTTTATGTGTCCTCTCTAGTATCAGACTGCGAGTCCTGTAAGATACTTGCAGTCCTCTCCCGGTTTCATTTGGGTCACAATGCCACTGAGATCCAGACCTCTGACCTGCTCCAGAAGATGTGCCACCTCCACTCTAATGCT
Organism: Sinocyclocheilus anophthalmus; assembly: GCA_018155175.1. NCBI lineage: Eukaryota > Metazoa > Chordata > Actinopteri > Cypriniformes > Cyprinidae > Sinocyclocheilus > Sinocyclocheilus anophthalmus. The sequence goes on along the minus strand of JADLZN010011968.1, from coordinate 312,844 downwards.
ATTCCTCGAGTAATGATCACAATACATTATGAAAATCCTTGTTCTCACTGCATAGTACTATGCACTTAAATAAAACTGTAGACCTAACTTGATAGTGACAAAAGTGTTTTGCAATACAATATAAACATTAGTGCATTCTACCAAACAATGTAATTATAGATGTAATTACAGAAACTGCATATGCAATTACATAGAGGCATTTTAAAACTAAGTACAATGTGAAAAATGCTTGTACATGATGCATTGTATTAAATTATTAATTTTAATGTTAGCACACAGTTAGAGACACGTGAAGTGGGACCAAATTATTTTAAATATCTATACGATTTGAGCAATGAAGGATATATTGAAAGCTCTTTCAGTATTTGAATTGACACATGTGAAGTACTCAAAGATTATCTGACACAATCTCCTACAGTGATGCACAATAAAATGCAATGGTCTGACTTTTTGGAGTGTTTCTCCTTGTTCTCTCCTAGTGTGAAGGGTTTGTGAAGCTGCATGGCCACAGGCTCCTGAAGAGCGATGGGAAACAACCAGCCCTTACTGCATGTGAGGTAATAACTCTCATTTGAATTAACTTTACTTTGGGGCTGTTAAACACTTCATGTGTTCTAGGAGGACTGGAGAGATTCAGACATGAGTAACAATTTTTTTTGTGTTGTCAACAGGAAGATTACCTTTGCAAGGGACGCAAATGAAAGTGGTCGTTCGAGCAAGACTCAAAGATCAGAAAAGCAACAACTTTTTACTGTACTTAACCAAGCTTTGTCTATCCACTCCCCTTGCCACACATAAAATCAAGTGAAATTTGAGACATACAGTAAATGTGGAGACAATGACTGTTCAATCAGTTTCAAATAACCTTCATGTGCCAATTTGTATTTAATGTACCTGTACTTAACTACTTCCTATCAATTATGTTATGTTTATCTGTATTTCCATACTCTGAACCTCACCGAGTAAACATTAAACTAGTCAATTTAACATAGGAAATCCTAAAGTAGCTTGCATTTAGCGTAACATTATATAAAATAATTATTTCCTCACATTTGTGTTAAAATGACATAAGAAATAAACTGTATAGATTAATATTTTGAGGCATTGTACGCAGTTGATTGAGAGAAAACTGACATTTCTGTTTGTCAAATCAAATGAAGGCCTTAATAATCTTCTCTAATATACCTGAAAACATTTAATAAATCTCTCTCAAAAAAAAGGTAGAATACCAGAATTCATCCGATACGGAATATCAGATGAATTCTATTCATTTCACCAACAAAACCATACATGTTTCTTTTTAATTTCCATTGAATTTCAATTTAGAACAACTCTAGAACAAACGCAACATCAGATATGTTCTACTTTAATTTTAGAGGCTTCAGTCTAGCTTATTATTCACAATACATGTTTTCTAAAGAGCTGAATGAAAGACACTGTACAGTCTTTAAAACTTTAATAAAAGTCTCATCCTACAAACTGCCAAACATCACAGGCAAAGGAACAGTCGCAATCAAACTGAAATAATTCAAAAAAGGTCACAGCGGAACACAGAAATGTGTTATGTTCACCTTACAGACTTTTTAGCAGTTACATGAAATTGAACACATCAGGGTTTTCATTTAATGTCTTCTCTCATTGTAACTCAGTCTCTTCATACTTAAAGCCTTGGTGTAATGCCCCAGGCCTTAACAGAAATGACTCCTTTCATTTACATCTCACCAATGCTGTGTTTTTGGGCCTCCTATGCCCCTGTATGGCTTTCTGCTCCCTCGTCTTTATCTTGTCTCTTCCAAATCTGCAAAAGAAGAATCTGGTGAAATAAGGCTGGGTGATGATGCCTCAAAAACTTCAACTTTCTATGATTTAGGAGATCTTTAAGACATAATACAGGGTTTCTGCAGCTCTTAAAAAGTCTTTATTTACCTTTCCACAAATCAAGGCTTTGAAAATGTCTTTAATCGAAGCAGAAAATCTTAAATTCATAAAGTCATGACATTAAATGTTGCATGCACCGTAAAAAATTAAATATCCTTCCTCTGTATTTTGGTCTTGTTTTCCAATAAAATTTCATAGTGTCTAGTTACACTAAGTGCAAATATCCTGCCTTTTGTTGGCAGAGGCTATTTACACTAACTCCGCCCACCAATGTGTGATTGGCCTATTCAACACTATAAAAGACAATCATCCAACAACAGCTCCAGTGGAACAGATGGTAAAGCACATGCTTTTTGATGCAATAGCCGTACCAAGTGTGCGAATCCTTTTGTCCCCTTTAAATCTCAATAGCACACTCGGGTAAGGTATTTATTTTCAATAAAATTATGTAAATAAAAAGTTGAAAAGTATTGGGTAGGGTTAGGGTAGGTGTAAGGAGGGCTTTATTTCCCACTGAATGGGTGCATACTATTTAATAATTTGAATTGAAATTATAATTTACTTCATGCATATTTCTTTGTTCTGGTTATAATGTACAATACTGAGGTGCAGATAATTGCCACTATTTGCAATTAGTATAAATAGCAGAAAATCCTGCTATTTTAACAGTGTAAATAGAATCTATAGCTATTTGCACTTAGTGTAAATATCATATCGCTAAAAAATACTGCTATTTTCACTTACTCATAGCCACTGCCATAAAATGTTCATTTAGTTAAATGTAGTAAAACACACCGAAATAAAAAAAAATAATAAAAACTATATAATTTACTAAAATGTACATATTTAATAATATACATATTACATAATACATGTTACATATGTAAAAATTACAAAAACCACAAAATTTACTTTAATTAAAAAACTCAAAATATAAACATCTAAAATATGAATTAAAAAAATATTAACAGTATCTCAGTGACTAAAATAACACTGGTTGGAAGGTGTCTTCAAACCTGAAGTATTGCTAATGCAACTTCACTGTGTAGACATCTGCATTTAAAGAACATATTAAAGTATTGAGTTTCCTTCAATTGATTCCTTTCTTTAAAAGGTCTTACATTTTTTTATTTACCTTCATTAAACCTGTAGAAACCCTGTGATGCACAGATAAAAAAACTATTTTGGATAGCAACAACTACAGTACCCATATGATTTAATAAGATTAGGTCCACAACAGTACTTCAGTTAAAATATTTCCTCAAAATGCATAACAATAAGGAAATAGAAAGTGTGCATTATTAATTAACAGACAGTTTGTAGAGTCAAGAAGAAAGAGGGAACCAGTACTTCTGATAATCGACCAGTGCTGAAAATAACAAAAAAGGAGTCTTATGTTTAAAAGGAAGCTTATTTTTTCATTGGGTTTTTTTGCTCGTGAAGGATGACTTGTGAATCATGGGTCTTGCAGCTGCTGCATGACCAAAACATCAAAAGCTAGCAAACCAAATCAGGTTTCTGCCAACAAAACTACAATTTTCATGTAATGCCCACTTATTGATAGACATCACTCTCAGCCACCCTCATCAACTTAGCGAATAACAAATGTGAGTAATGAGCAGCAAACCTGAATGTACGCCTCTGAGAGCGTGATCATCTGTGGAAGGATATCAATCACCTGCAGGTCCTGAAGTTCGTACCACTTCCCTGTGCCCTGTCAAACATCACAGACCACCCATATTATACAAACCATCCCAATAACAGTACTGCCACGCTCGGAATGGAATCAAATGCTGGTGACACACTCACATGATGCAGAACATGAATCCTGTAGGACCCTTCGGTGGGTTTTCCATCGTGAACTATATTGGCCACCAGGTCGTAGGTGGTGATCTTCTCTGTGGCCTGCGCCTCTTCTGTCAGGTACTCACGCAAATCAACATTCCTATTGTGCATGAATGTTTTCACAGCAAGAATATTTCAAAATACATTTACAGAGAATATAGAAATGTCTAAAAGAGTGTGAATTAATTTATCCTTAGCACTGGTGGTCACATACGTGATAGGGAAGTTGACAATAGTTGGGTTCTTCTCCACAAAGAAGTTGTTCTTTGTGAATCGCTTGATGCAGAAGACGAGGTACGGAGGAAGTTTGGTGAGCTGGAACCTTTTCAGAAAGTTCTCTTTGTATGTCTTGTACTCCTGTGACAACGTCAAAGGTAATCATTTATAAAATAATATAATGCATGTTATTTTACACAAATAAAAATAAGTATATAACATTTTACATGAAAAGACTTCAATTAGCATAACCAATATCTCTACAAAAAAGTACATGTGCCACTCAAAAGGTTGAGTGGATAAAGAAAATAAATAATCTAACAAATTATATTATACAAGCAAACAAAAAAAAAAAAAAAGAATGTGAAAATGAATTCACACCTTCTCGTTGTTTCCATTGAACTTGGCCAGGATGTTGAAGAGAGGAACCTGAGGAATGATGAGCTGCTCCTTCTCATCTTTGTAGAGAGGTGCGGTGGGCAGATCCAGCGTCAGGTACAGGAAGGTGGACTCAGACATCTTCTCCTGGTACTCGGCCTTAAGCAGAAGGGCTTCTTTCTCTTCTGCAGGCTGTAAGAAACAAGCACGGAAACTTACAGCATTTCTCGAAATACTGATTTTTTGGATGCTAACACAAGTGTCACTGTTCCTAAGGTGCTGTCAATCCCAAAAAATAACAAAGAAAGGCTTTCTAAACTGCTTAAATGGTATAAGCACAAATCAGACAGTTATTAACGTAAGAAACACCTACCAAATCTGGATGAGGAAGTTTCTTTGAGAAGATTCGCATGGACCCCTGAAACACCTTGGAGATGATGGCTGTAAAAAAAATAAAAAAACGCCAACTGAGCTGATTTCATCCTGTACTTATGAAGATACACCTCAGAAGGTGAACTAGCACACAAACACACATCTCTTAAAAATCTACATCAAAACTCACAAGTTTTCTTCTTTGTCCCACCAAGAGCACCATGCAATGCATTGAGAAACCAGGACAGAAAGTCAACAGCATCCCCTAGAGGGCAAAAAGCACAACATCAGGTTAACACATTAGTCTCGCATAGCCAGACCATAGACTGTAAAAAAAACATGGACGTAGTGTCCGTGACGTCACTCGTAGTTTTCTGAAGTGCATTTTTGAAGCCTAAAGTGGGCGGAACCGACCGTCGCCATCTTGGCAGCGCGTCACTCCCGGTTAATCGAAAATGGGCAAAAAGGCGGTACGTGGGTGAAGCTGAGGTGCCTGGTTGCTGAAACCACGCCCGTCTATAGTGACAGCAGTGCTGCCGTGCAAAGACAAAACACCATAACTTTGTTTTCGGTCGAAAATGAGTTATTGATCATTTTGGGACATATATGACCTCCTTTAACATGTGTATAAGTATCTTGGAGAAAACCCCGGAGAAACCAAGGCAGAACACAGCATCATCACTTACCTCTCTTTGACTTTGTTTTAGAACGCTCAAATTAAGTTACGGTATTCGGTAATATTACTGTGCCAGCCTGGAGTTATACGGTATTCTGCCTTTATTTTACTGTACATTAAAGTATGCCGCGTTTAAATTACGGTGCAACTTTTGTACTTTCATACATCTGTCGGCACTTCTTTAGACAAAAAGATCACTATCTAACAAACTGCTCCATAAAAAAGCACTGTAAACAAGCAACGACTGCATAACTGGCAACAATAATAATCGTAAATAATCTTTAAAGGTTTTTTTTTTTCAGATGCCAGCTGTCAGTCTAGGGCTACCCACTTCTGCACGTGTCGAATGCCATGACAGAATATCACATAAAATCCGAGATAACTGTTCCGAAATTAAATCTGTTTCCTACCTTTTCTTGTAACTCGATAAAAACCATCGCAATGAACGTCATTGGAGAGTTCCTGAGCAACCTGCTGGGTCACATCAATACAGTCGTTCTATAGTGTAAGCTATTTCATCAGTTCGAGTCAAAAAACAAATAGGCTAACTATGTCTTGCATCTGCATAATGTTCGCGAAACATCGCAAATACCACACCCCCACCGCCCGCCTCTGCAAAACGGTATCCACCTCACGTTAACTTTTTATCTGGTTGTTACACCGTAATGCGACGAGAGAGAAGGACAGAAAAAAAATTGAATTACATTATATGTTATAGCCTAGCCAATGATCACTAGATTTTATACAGATGTTACTATAATGATTCTGAAAAATGGTGATCAGCACCCAAATATTGTATATAATGTGGAAGTTACTGTTCTTTTGCCTCGGCGTGACATCTCACTTTTTGCAGACAGTGCAAAGGCAGAGTACCTACAATAACTTCAAAATAGCGGTAAAAAAAATCAAGTTTGAGATCATTTTCATTAAAACATCTAATTGCCAGATTTCCAGTGTCCTACCCATAATGAATTTTTCTGGACAAATAAAAATCTTTAAAGCCATTTTTCTAAATTTCACAGTCTAGCGAGTTTCACTCTCTGGAGCAGAGCGGCAGTCTACCTGTCGCCTAAGTGGTCACGCCCTTAATTATGCAGAACTTTAAGGCTTAATAGAATTTAAACGGATGAGTTATAAAAAATTTCACCCCTCTCACAGTTGTCATGAAGGGTAAAATTAGCTATATAGACCAAAACCTTTTTGTACCAGGCTGTAAAAAAAAAATTCTGCTGTAAAGTTGGGCATTTTAACATGGGAAGTCTATGGGACTGACTCCCTTTTGGAGCCAGCCTCTAGCGGCCAGTCGATGAATTGCAGTTTTAGTAACTTCCATGTTGGCTTCACAAGAAAGAGCGGGAGGTTGCCGCTTGAGCCAGACCTTCAGACTGACGGCTGAAGGTCTGGAATCCATGGCAGCTTTCATTCTCACCGCCCATGAGGCCGTTTGACCGACATATCAAACAACCAATTACAGTTTGTTTCATTCAGCGGCACATTTCAGGGCGTGGAAATGTCGCCACAATAACAGACCGGTGTGTAAAACTCTCGGATGTATTTTAAAGATTCTATGCTGCGAACTTTAAATATTTCACATACTTTTGAAACAAATCCAGCGTTTAGTTGATCATGATAAGCGCTTATTGTCACAGTTGTAAACACGATGGCTTTCTTCTTTCGTGAGGGGGTTTGGTGCCACGGCATCTTTGTTTCCAGGCGGAACGTTAAAGAACGCGACACACACGTCTCCCGGAAATCCTGTATAATTCAACCAATCCAATGACGACTTCGAAACTTAACATGCACAAGTTCCTGTCTAATAAGAATAACAGAGACTGCTGTTTGATTGGCATACTACTAGACTATTCATATTACACCACTTTCTGAATTAAACATGCAACAGCAACATCATTTGACAACAACCTAATAACAGCTTATTTGTCAGTGTGCACACAGCATTCAGTTCAGTAGTATTCAGAATTTGGTGTTATACCTTGTTTAGTGATCTGAAAGGTCTTTTTACTGCATAACACCACAGCCTGCAACATCTCATGTGGCGACACGTGGGCTTTGAAGTTGCGTGGGTTCCAGAGCTTGCGCATGAGCTCCCCAAAGCGCTGCACCAACAGAAACATGATGTCGCCCGGCGGCCGGCGGATTCTGCAATAGTTGTCCTCCTCGAGGAAGTAGTTTCGTAGAGGCGGCACGTTTGACAGCGCCTTGGGGAAAAAAAAAAAACAAGTGGTGCCATAGTACACTCAAAATAATATTTAGGCCTAAAATGGACTAAATTGGGGGTCTCAGTATTGAATCGGAAGGATTTGAACCATTTGGATTACATTGTTTTAACAAACTGATAAACCTAATGTAATGCATCTCTCTCAGTCAGGTAAGATTTCTGTAATAGTACTATTAAACTAAATGCGTCTTAAATACACAATAACCAGGTTTATATATTTTTGCTATCAATAAATCTAATCTCAATTTTCAAATGTATTTGAACTAACAGCTAGTCATATTTTAACTGTAAAAATTTTTTAACTAAATAAATGTATTTTCATATTGAACAGATCTATGCCAATTTTAAGCAATAGAATAAATGGATTTTAAAAGTGTGATTGTTTAAATAAAATCAAAACTTCAATATTTAATATGCCATGTCTTCTTTGAGAGCGGAAATCTTACCAGTTTCATTTATGTATGAGGTCAACCCTCCTAAATCACTTGCATTTGCGACTAAATCTTCACTCTGGGCAACTAAATTATGTCTAATATTAGCCTCTGGCTAATAAATTCTCAGATTTCACTCGCCAGTGTGTGAGCTGGAGGCTAAGTATAAGCTTAGCACATATATATTTTCACTCACAGTACACTGCCTGAGTGCTTCAGAGTTTCACTCTCAGTTAAGCGATCTGTGATATTTTTCAGTTCATCTGAATGGCCCCCCCCATGCGCAGCGCACTGTCGTTGCGTACCGTAAAACTCTAGAGTGAAGGCGCACGACCTCAACCCCCCCCGCTCAACGCACACGCCTTTGCTTTACACACACGCACACGAGAGAGACAAGAGACAAGAGAGTCTGATGACGACCATGCACGAATTGAAGGCACTACATCAAATATATTTCCAGACTGATATAACGATATAGATGGTCTCTCAAAATGAAGAGTCGACTCTGAATCATTGAAAGGAGTGTTTTTTAAAACGAATCCCAAGCCGTTACATGTTGATGTCAACATGAAACATTAGCATATTGCCCGCCCACTTGTTGCGCGCTCAGACCCGGGAAAACTTGAACAAACGCTACTTTATCAGGCATTACAAGTGTATGCTGAAAAGAAAATGAGACAATCGGACCAATCACCGCAGATTAGAATCACGCAAAGGAGGGGTTTGGAAAAAACGAATCGTTTGGGAGTCGTTGAGCAAATAAGGTAAAAATAAATGCATATTATAAGACAATGAAAGTATTTTTTGACCTTGCATGCATGTCAACCTGTTGTTGGGGACTCCCAAAACCAAAATATTAACCTTTCATAACCCATAATAGGGGCACTTTAAAAATAAATACATTGTAACAAAAAGACACCATGCAATAAACGTGTAAGCCAGAGTAAAAAGTCAACCCACAGATGGACATTAAAGCCCACCGCCCCCCCCCCCCCCACCCTTATCATTTAAGGCCGTTTTCACAATGAACGCGATCGAAAAATGTGAGGAAGAATTGCTGCGAACGTTGCTTTCACACAGAGGCCCAAACCGAGTGATCGCTTACTAATTCACGCCTGCACGCTAGGTGGTGCCAACCAACAATGCATTTTTCTTCAGATATGTATCTCGTATATGGATTTAACATCGTCCGCTGCTCAATATACAGCATTAAATTAAGATTAATTAATTCAGTGGAGAATTAATAAAAATTATATTAAGAACATGTGAGAATAAATCTGTTCTCAGATACCAAAGATAACAAGAGCTCGGCATCCACTCTCGGAATCGCTTGGAATACTCTTCTTCGGTGTTTGTTTACACTGGTTTTCGAAACAGCACCACCACTCTTTGCCTTTTTTAGCAACAGCAGCTGCTCCGGGCACGTGATCTCAGCTCAAATCTTATTGGATGGCCCGTTGCATCGCGGAGCGACAGGGAAAAAAATTGACACACAGGACAAAAACAAATCTTCGCTTTTTCGCGCTGCGAATAGCCCCATAGAGATCTGTTTCGATTCAAAAGCGTCATCGCGCCGTATTTTCACGTTCAGTGTGCAAAGCCCTTTAAGCTGTGAGAGGAGAAAGCATTTTAACATAAAAAATAAATAAATACCTGGTTGATCATCTTACCTGCAAAACCACATTAGCATAGTCATTGGCCTTGATATTATTGAGACCCACAATTCCTGGCAGATAGGTAGTGCCATCGTAGGCTCTGTACAGCTTTCCATGCTTATCCAAACCAGCGATGTGCTGTTTGGTGAATGTGGGTTTCAGCACATACTGAAATAAAGAAATGAAGTAGAAAGAATCAGAGATGTTAGTCTTTTACCATCGTTGTTCTATAGCACATGATTTGCTGAAATAAAAGTAAAATGTCATTGCTTTTACCAATGTAATGAGACAAAATAGTAATAATATACTGAATTAAGGAAACCCGTGTGACAGAATTTGAATGTACTCACCGTAATGTCCTCTAACGAGGAGTCAATAATCTTATAATTGTCTGGCAGGCAGTAAAACTTTAACGTGTGGAGATTCAGGAAAACATGGTGTGTGAACTGAACACTGTGGATGTACGCGTGAGACTTCTGACCTCGACCTGACAGAAATAAAATACAACACGGAGTAATGTGCTTCAAATTTACACTGATTACATAGTCAAACTGAGGTGCATAAGCTCAGATAATATCAAATATTTTGGGATTTTTAATATTAAATTATACAGACTACACTATAATTGGCTTTTCAAAATGACAATGAAACACACCAGGGAAATTTTGTGACACTAACTTACAAAAACTAAGATTACATTTTTTTAAACAAGGTTACCCGTCACACTTACCTTGGAAATATTTCCCACAGATCAGACAGGCATAGACATTAATGTGTGAGAGAGAGATTGAACAAAGCTTCTCAAAATCAAAATCCAAAACACTCCTAAGAAAAGACAAGAACGGAGTGAGTGTTATAGCAGAGGAGCAATAGTGATTAACAATAATAAACACATTCTTAGTTATAATTACCTGTTGATCGTGTCCAGATATGGACAATGGCGGCTTCTTTTATCTTCAAAACCATGAGAACGACCAATTTTCACACGCACCTCTGAAATTAAGCGAAGACCACATATAAAAACCATGTTGAATCCTGTTTTCAGTTTCAAGTCAATAACATCACAACATGAAGATCTCCATTCCATTCAGTGAGGATTTCTCAGCTCTGAAAAGGGATATCAACACATTAGTGAGTGACATGTGGCCAAGTATGGTGACCCATACTTGGAATTAGTGCTCTGCATCTCATCCAAAGTGCACACACACACCGTGAACACACACACACCGTGAACACACACCCGGAGCAGTGGGCAGCCATTTATGCTGCGGCGCCCGGGGAGCAGTTGGGGGTTCGGTGCCCTTGCTCAAGGGCACCTTAGTCGTGGTATTGAAGGTGGGAGAGAGCGCTGTACATTCACTCCCCCCACCTACAATCCCTGCGAGCCCTTTGGGTTACGAGTCTGACTCTCTAACCATTAGGCCACGACTTCCCCACTTAGGGTGATAATATGTCCCCATTTTCCAGGGACAGTCCCAATTTCTAGTGTTTGTAACCAGAAAAGAACCCCATTTTATTTTTTTTTTTTTTTTTTTTTTTTTTTTTTTGTTTTTTTTCTCTTTTACGAAGCTCAAAAAAAGGCCCGCAAAAAACCCCCTGACCACATAACCTCAAAAAGCAACAAAAATAAAATAACATAAAAAATAGTGAATGGGGAAAAAAAGGATGTACTGTATACAGTATACCACAGCTTGGTGAAACTGAAACATTCTACAACATAATTTTTTTTTTTTTAATATTTAAAAAGTGTGACTAAATAAAAAATGTATATTTAAAGTCACTTTTCTGGTATATTATAAGGTGAATGTCTTTTCGGTTAGCAATGATTACTATTTCCTATTTAGTGATTTTTGATGACATTTTTAAAGCCAGTTAGGTTCCGTTTAACCCGCAAACATCACAATAAATGATTAATTATAATAATATATGGAACCCACAGCATTAAAAAAAAATTAGGTTTCACTTAAATTTCGACAACTGAACTAAGAAGAGGTTTACATTTTAGAAATCATGACACGCAAAACATATGATACCCAGTATCATATGTATATATGATAGATAGATATATGATATGTATATGATAGATATTAAACACATCTGACCATCTGTCTTCCTGCGCCAAGCACCTTTCCATCACAGGTGAAAGCATATACTTACGATCTCCTAAACATAAATAGCTTGTTTGGTACCTTTTCTCATTTCTAAGTCGCTTTAGATTAAAGCATCTGCTAAATAAGTTGCATAACAGTAACGTTAAATGTATTTTAGCAACCAACGTTAACGTTACGTTGGAAACATGGGCCTCCAGTGTTCTTTAAACGGTATTCTCTAAACTGCTGCTAAACTATCAAGCTCATAAACCCTCCGAACATACCTTCCTCTTCGTCTTCATCAACATCCCTCTCCCGTTTCACGCCTGCGATCATTTTACGTTTAATATCAAGATGATTTCTAGTCAAATCAGTGTTGAATGAACACTTCTCAAACGCCTTCTGCGAGTGTTACAAATCTCCCGCCCTCACTTCCGCTCTAAAAATCGGTGGCCGTGAACACAATAACCCGGGATCGAAATCAAATAAACCACTGGCTTTGTCGTGTAATGTATTTTCTGGAGTACCAACTACCTATTATAGGATGTATTTCACTTTATAACATCGAAATACGCACTTTGGGTTAAAGGAAGAACAATATTCAAGCGCAATCGTTTGTAGAAAAAACAAACAAACAACCCCGACAACTAAGAGTGCGTTTTTTATTGGCCAACATGTTTGTTTTTTTTTACCCCAGTGTTTGGAGAGATGTTGTAAAGAGAATGATTCTCATGGTACTAAAAATGGATTTATTTTGAGAAACATTAAATCTACAGAGCTTAGCCATGGAGGTCCTGCATGATGCAGAGGGGGAGAGTGTCAAATACAAGCCCGGCGGGCGCTTGGACATGAGCCACGGCTTCCTGAAGCACATCAGGAGGAATCAGATGGCCAGGTCTCTGCTCGCTCTCACGCGCTAACAGTCAGTTGATAGTAAAGTGGCTAGTTATTGTTTACTCGGGACGTTGCTTTGGATCCGCTTCTGCGAAGCCTATTAATATGTAGTTCGCAAGCTTAACCCGGTAAAGCCTGATCAATATTGGCCAGATAAAAAACAGTTTATTGAACCTTTTACAAAACATAGAAGAAATTAAAAAAAAATGTTTGCATGTGTTTTTTGTTGAATATCATATTTAATACATCAAGATTTTATGGCTCATATAGTATAATATACTACTTATTTCACCTCTGTTTCAGTTTTTATAACCATTTTTTACTACGTGTAAGTAAGTTGTTTTTTAGCATGTAAGTTTGGCAGTGTTATTTTTTAGGATTACTGATAAACTACTGTCGTTTGATTTGTATTATTTGTTATTTATTTTAATTTCAGTTAAATTATGTCTGAATTTATTATGTCTGTGTAGGTCTTTTATTAAGTTTATTTTTATTTAATTCGAGTTATTTTAATACTTCAACAAACTAAAATGGAAATGAAATAATATATATACATATATTATATATGTATATATGTATATATAATCTACGATAGCTATGTCATATGTATTTATTTTGTGGTTGTAATACACATCTATGTTTTGTTTTTTTGCGGTGTTTCTGCTTTAGTGTTATGTTTAGAATCATTTTAATACTCTACCTTTTGTTCTTTAAGATTTTGAATTGTTTTTAGCTTTATTTTTTGTTTTTCATTTAAATGTTATGTGTAATAATTGATTTATAAGTTTCGGGGGGGCATTTATGTTTTGGACTGTTTTTTAGTTTATTTTAATCCACAATTGATCTCTTCTATTGTCCTCATTTGAACGTCGCTTTGGATAAAAGCGTCTGCTAAATGATTAATGTAAATAAACATATGGTGAGAATATGGGGGGGAAAAAACCTCAGTATATTCAGAGCCCAAACTGAGCAAAAATATGCAATTTGCTGCAGATGCTGATATTTATGTTTGTGATGTAAATCAATGAGATCTTTTTAACAAACTACTTGCATGAAATGCATATGAATATTAGATGTCACTCTATATATTTCAATAATGTGTCGTAATAAGACTATATTTAAATGATTGGTAAACTTAAGTCGCTTCAGTCCAATGTTTATCCTGAAATATTACTAACAATATAAACGTTTTTCTTTCGTTTACTTTATAAAAATCAGTAAAGATTTCACAAGGTGGAACACAAGCTGAAGGATCACTTTTTACAGAATTAATTGCAAAAAAAAAAAAAAGGATAAACTATCTAGTGCTGTCAAAAGAGATAAATCGTGATTAATCAATTAATTAATAAATAAAAGTTTTGCACCTATGTGTGTGTACTGTGTATATTTGTATGTATGTAAATGCACGCACATGTGTATATATTTAAAAAAATGTTGTTTATATCTAACATTATATAACTTATATGAATATACATGTGTTATTTTCAAAATATAAACTGTATGTGTGTGTATACACAGTACACACACATATATAATGTAAACAAAAATTTTATTTTGGACGCGATTAATCGTTTGACAACCTATACATCATCGGATGCATGGCGCGTGTAGTGTTGTGTACAACAGATTAAATATACATTCATGTTTAATCTTTCTACAGGGATGATTATGACAGAGAGGTAAAACAGGCTAAGGAGAAACAGGAGCGCAGACACACCAACACCCCTCGGCGTCCACGAAGACCTGACCGTCAGGTGTACCACCCACGCCACCAGAGTAAGTTACATAGGTAGAAAGAGTTTCATTTATTATTTCACAATGTAAAGTGATGAGTGGTTTTCAACTGGTTTTGTTTTAGGATCCAGTGAGGAGCAACACGGTGCCAAAACACAGATTTTTGACAATGTTGGAAATCCAAAGTAGCAGAATTGTAATTTACTTTCCCAAGACATCGTACAAACACTGGCCTAAGTGTTGTATTAGTATTAGCCATATACCAAGTCTGTTTGTGCCAGAATACTGCCAAATTGTGTTTCCATTTCCACTTTACTTTCCATTTAATGTCAGAACAGACCTGCAAACCACCTGTATGAGAACCACTGCTTTGACAGTACTATTATTTTCACTTGGTAGATTTAAGAAATGAAAAATGACACAAAACAAAATATATATTTTAATAAATTATAAGAAATTAACTAATGCATCTGGATAGTAACTAGCTAAACAGGGATTTATAATGGTAGTAATTGTAAATATTATGGGCCAGGTTGGCAAAGGGTTAAATAATCAAAATTAACAAAAAGCTTGACTTGCGATATGTTGGAGTTTGATGTTTGCCACTGTGCTCATGTTTGGATGATTGGTTTTGTTTCAGATGGATCTGAACCCGGTGTGAATGCAGAGGCAGAGGACTGGAATGAGAGCAGCTCTGGCACAGAGCAGGAAAACACTGGCACAGAGCTATTCTGGCTCGATTATCAAGCTGACAACGGGCAAATAACATCATTCATTGTTCACAAGGTTTGTATTGGGGCGTATTAAGGTTTTTATGGAAGCCCGTTTCTGCCTGTACTTGCAACTTTTTATCTCACAATTTGGACTTTTTTGCAATTGCAAGTTTGTATCTCATAATTTGGAATTTTCTATTTAGAAATTGTTGCAGTTTTCTCTTGCAATTTTGAGTGGGTTTTTTTGTGTGTATTGTGAAAACAAATTCTGAAATGTGAGACAAACTCAGAATTCAGAATATTTTTTTAGCAATTCTGAGTTTATATCTTGTAATTCTGAAAAAAAATCTCAGTATTTCTCACTATTTGTCTTTTCTCTGAATTATGAGTTTATATCTTGCTTTTCTGTTTTTCTGTTCATTTCTGCTATTGACTAAAAACTAAAAAGTAATTGTGACTTTTCCTCTCAGAATTACCAGTCTCTAAATTCTACCTTTACATCTCTAAATTCCACGTTTATATCCTCACAATTCTGATATTTCTTATCAGAATTGCAGGAAAAAAAGTCAAAATTGGTAAATCATAGGTTGCAATTACCTTTATTTTTTTATCCCGTGGTGGAAACGGGCTTCCATAAATTCTAATGCATCACAGTCACAATATTTTCAAGCTACATGAGTTCCTATATGAGTTTCCTTCGTATTGGGATGTTTATCTGAGTAAACAGATTATCGGAAAAAGAAAAAAATGTATGGGTGGGCTTGGTTTTTTTTTTTTTTGTCCCCCCCCCCCCCCCTGTTGTCGTCATTTGATGATGGAGCAAATATATATAATTTTTAATACTTTTTAACAAAATGTAAGTATCGCCCAGCTCTTTATATGAAGTTGGATATATATGTTCAACTTTATCACCATACATACAGTATACAGATGTAAAGCGATATATACTTTATAGCAAATCTCAGCTACATGTATCATTGCAAAATGAAATTTATATTGTCACCTATCTTAAATCTTCTAAATGCAACTTTATCACCATACATTCAGTATACAGATGTAAAGCGATATATACTTTATAGCAAATCTCAGCTACATGTATCATTGCAAAATGAAATTTATATTGTCACCTATCTTAAATCTTCTAAATGCAACTATAAGGAATGAAGATATTAAGCTATTATAAACATTAACAATGATTTTGTGTAAAGCTGCTTTGTAAAGCGTTATACAATAAGTTAAGCTTGACTTTTTTTGTTATTGTTAATTGTCATCCTAATGTATGTGATAAAGCAAAAACCAACAATTAAATATTTTTCCAACCAGGAGGACAAGCCAGAAGTTATTGTGGAGCACGTGGCAGAAAAGAACGTTCTGGACTCGGCCATGAGGGCGGCGCTGTTGGCACGTTTGGGACAAGAAATGGACAAACGCTGTGACAAATGCTGAGAGGAAGAGAGAGACATTTTTAAATAAAAGTGGAGATAAATAAAGTAAATAACAGAGCAAGGCACTGAGACACCGCTGAGCCAGAAATGAAACTGAACTGCATTTCTGTATGATGGCACCAAGCATGCAGCATTCACAGATGTCTTGGAGATGTCATGTATCCTAATATGTGAAAGTGCAGCTCTTGTAAGAGAGTGGACTCGAGCCTCAAGAGAAATGACACTGTTAAGCATGAAATCAATCTTGCTTGATCTAAAATAGAAATTGAAATCCTTGTCACTCCTCACTTCACAATTGAGAAAGATGTTGGGCAAATGTTGTGCAGCTTGGCCATGGCGCTTTTTACAACTGAGGTGACTTGCTGGCACTCGTATTTTAATGGGATTTTATAACTGCAAGATGTACATTGCTTCACTAGGTCCCATGAGTCTGTCTCTTATAGGCTTCCAGATAAGAGTGTTTTAAATACAGTTCAGGCTAAATCTCCACAGTAATCAGGTCAAAAATTAAACCAAACATCGAATGCTTCCAGTCTGTTTAGAGGAGTCAACTTATTGCTGTGATGTAGATGCTAGTGGAAATAGCTGAGGAAGTTTAAGCAAAGTTAAAGAATACTAATGAGGTCCTCATTGCTCTGATATGTATATCCATGCATTTGGATATCTGCCTTTTTCCCTTAATGTTCATAAATATTTATATTGATATACTGATATGAATATAAACTTTTCCTCTGTTGGTGCTCATGATGTTGTCCAAACAAAAAAGGACTGATATGTGTCTCTGTCTCTTTTTTCAGCTCTTCGTTGTACAGGTAGATTTTTATTTTTGTAATTGTATTCCAACTGTGTACTATTGTGTTATTGTAAAGATTACAACATGAATTCAGATTGCAGGATGAATAGTTAATTCTGTCATACAGACTGATGATGGCAGTGTGCACTATGATTACATTGTGCAAAAATACATTTTCCTTTAACTGGTTCTGAGTTTCATTCATTGAGCTTGTATTCTTGGTTCTTTTATGCTAGGTACACCAAAATAAGGCTCTTAAAATAAAATTGAAGGCAACAGTTATTAGTGATTTTATATTTACTGATATATAGATCTCATAACCTTATATTATCCATGTGGTTTATAAAGTATTCAACCCCCCTAAATTTTGCACTATTTGTTATATTCAGCCATTTCTAAATTCATTTCAGTTAAGTTTTTTTCCTATTATGTACACACAGCCAGACCCCATATTGAACAAAAACACACAGAATGTTTGACATTTTTGCAGATTTATTAAAAAAGACATGGTCTTTATCACATGGTCCTAAGTATTTAGACCTTTTGCTGTGACACTCATATATTTACTCAGGTGCTGTCTATTTCTTCTGATAATCCTTGAGATGGTTCTACTCCTTCATTTGAGTCCAGTTGTGTTTGATTTTACTGATTGGACTTGATTAGGAAAGCCACACCTGTCTATATAAGACCTTACAGCTCACAGTGCATTGTCAGAGCAAATGAGAATCATGAGGTATAAGGAACTGCCTGAAGAGCTCAGAGAGAGAATTGTGGCAAGGCAGAGATCTGGCCAAGGTTACAAAAAATGTATTCTGCACTTAAGGTTCCTAAGAGCACTTTGGCCTCCATAATCCTTAAATGGAAGTCGTTTGGGATGACCAGAACCCTTCCTGTAGCTGGCCGTCCGGCCAAACTGAGCTATCGGGGAGAAGATCCTTGGTGAGAGAGGTAAAGAAGAACACAAAGATCACTGCGGCTGTGCTCCAGAGATGCAGTCGGGAGATGGAGAAAGTTGTAGAAAGTCATCATCACTGCAGCCCTCCACCAGTCGTGGCTTTATGGCAGAGTGGCCCGACGTAAGCCTCTCCTCAGTGCAAGACACATTAAAGCCTGCATGGAGTTTGCTAAAAACCACCTGAAGGACTCCAAGATGGTGAGAATAAGATTCTCTGGTCTGATGCGAACCAAGATAGAACTTTTTTGCCTTAATTCTAAGTGGTATGTGTGGCGAAAACCAGGCACTGCTCATCACCTGTCCAATACAGTCGCAACAGTGAAGCATGGTGGTGGCAGCATCATGCTGTGTGGGTGTTTTTCAGCTGCAGGGACAGGACGACTGGTTGCAATTGAGGGAAAGATTAATGCGGCCAAGTACAGGGATATCCTTGATGAAAACCTTCTCCAGAGTGCTCAGTACCTCAGACTGGGCCGAAGGTTTACCTTCCAACAAGACAATGACACCTAAGCACACAGCTAAAATAACGAAGGAGTGGCTTCATAACAACTCTGTGACTGTTCTTGAATGTCCCAGCCAGAGCCCTGACTTAATTGAGCATCTCTGGAGAGACCTAAGAATGGTTGTCCACCAACGTTTACCATCTAACCTTACAGAACTGGAGAGGATCTGCAAGGAGGAATGGCAGAGGATCCCTAAATCCAGGTGTGAAAAACTTGTTGTATCTTTCTCAAAAAGACTCATGGCTGTATTTGATCAAAAGGGTGCTTCTACTAAATAATGAGCAAAAGGGGGCTTAATACTTAGGACCATGTGATTATTTCAGTTTTTCTTTTTTAATAAATCTGCACAAAATGTCAACAATTCTGTGTTTTTAAGACAATATGGGGTGCTGTGTGTACATAAATGAGGAAAAAAAATTAACTTAAATGATTTTAGAAAATGGCTGCAATATAACAAAGAGTGAGAATTTTAAGGGGGTCTGGATACTTTCCGTACCCACTGTATATTGCTCTTGTTTTGATTTTGATTGCTTCCATGTCCTCATTTGTGAGTCACTTTTTGGATACAATCGTAATGTCATCGGGTAATCTAATACAAAATATTCAATATATAGTATAAAAATATTCATTCTTACACACATTTAAATGTTAAAACTGAAATAACACACATCTGAAAATGCTCCGCCCTCTTTAATATAGTCATGGTTCCAGATGAACAATAAATGCCAACTTAAAGAGACATTTATCCCCTTTTACAATAGTAAATGTAAATCCTGGTGTCCCCAGACTGTTCTGTAAAAGTTTCCAGCTCAAACTACTCACACCCCAGATCCTTTATATATATTAGTTTGAAAATGCCTATTTTTAGTGGAGCGCAGACACCCGCCTGTCTGTATTATTCTTCTTCTTCTTCTTTTTCCTGGCCTTGTGTCTTCTAAATGCAAACTAAGCCCTGCGACTTCTCTTTTCCTTGCTCGCTACTCTACGTTCCCCACACCCCCCCCGGCCACCCTTTATCCCCCAGATTGATAGAGCTGCGCCATTACAGCTCGTACCTGCTAAAAACATATGTGTTGGTTCGGAGTATCAGGTTGTACCTTTCGTTAAACCCATTATGAGTTTGAAAACGCGATATATACGGTTTCCTGAGCGCGAACATCTGAAGCACACCGACAGAAAGCGGCTGTCACAGCATGTGAGTACTAAACTAAATTCTCGTTCACACACAAGTTTACGTTGAAAACACACATGATTTACAAAAACAGTGGGTTATGTCTGTGATGGTAAACAGCTGGGAAATAAATTGCAAAACTATAGCCTAATGATTTATATTTTAGAGCTGTCGGGACAGTTTTTGTGAGATGTTTTTTCTTTCATTAACATTTGTTTGTTTTTTTTAACAAACAAAAGTTACATAATGTAATGTTACAATATGTCAGGGAGTGGCAGCCCTGATTAGCAGGTACTGACTTGTGTTTCAGTTGCTGTGTGATCAGTTATGTATATATTGGCAACTTGACAACGGTTTTGAATGTCTCATCCAATCAGATTTTAGAGCTAGAGGGATCTATTTTATAAGGTACAGTTTCCCACACCAAATTGTTAGTTATAAAACTGAGGTACTGACTTTACTCTTCATCATTTTGTATTAATTTGCCAGATTACATCAAGTAGTTCCTCAGGATTGGCCCTTTACCACAGTATTAGAGTCCCTCAAGGAAGTGATCTATGGTCAACTGGATTCAACCCACACCCACCCCCCCCAGGGGACCACACCCCCCCCCCCCCCCCCCCCGTCCCCCTCTCCACAGAGTGTGCTCGCCCCTTGTGTGAGAGAAGACAAATGTACACATTCCCATGCAACCAAGCTCTGCCCACAGACCTCACCCATCTCTCTCCGTCCTGATTGGATGCTCAGAGACCAAAGACAGCTAGGAGTCTGACACACACCCCTGCACGTGTCTCCACGTCGTGATTTTGCAGGATTTCAATAGTAAATGTGACGTTGCCCTCTTCTTTAGCATATTTTATATGTACATATTATATTTTTGCAGTTAAATTGTTGCATGAAAAAATTTGTTTTGATTTTTAAATCTACTTCTAAACAAAAATCTAAAAAAATTAATAAAAACAATTTTTAGGATATAGTATTCATAGATATATGTAATAATAGTACTAAATGTATATTGTATTTGCATTTTTCATTTACTGAAGACGTTTTAGTTTTACATTTTTGTAATTTGGTATTGTGTGATTTCATAGATACCAAGACATCGATCTTGAGTTGGGTGACACCATAGTGCATGTAAAAGTTTAAAATGCTTTGGCCTTTCCACCTGTTCTCGCTGCATATACTCCAGTTGTATGTCATGCAGTGATATTTACTTCTTGACTTCCTGACCTGTGTCTCAGTGCTCTTTAATGAGCATGTTCTTTTCTCAGCATAACTCAATATAAACCCTACCACTCCATGTTACAGCTGAGGGAAAACCAGTCACGAGGTAAGCATGTGACTGTTGAGCGTAGGGAACATTTGTGAATTAATTAATTAAATGTACTTATTGACTTATTCACTCATTCATTCATTTATTATTTATTTGTTTGTTTGTTTTACATTTTGTATTTTTATTTATATTATTTATTTTTATTTAACTTTTTATTTAGTTAGTTAGTTCATTTTTATTTATTCATTTTTGCCTTGATGATATCTAAAATAAAGCTGACCCTTTTGTCTTTAGCAAATATTTAGTAAATATTCAGTCCACTCCACTGAGTTCAAAATTGTAAATAAAAATATGCATGGTAGTAAGAAGTAAATTGTATGTTAACATCAAAGATCTTATTATAAAAGGGTTCTGGTAAGCATATGCATCAAGGCATCGCACATCTGCGTAAGTTATTTTTGATTCTGATTGAGAAGTCATTCAAGTGTTTACATGTTTAGTTTTTTCCTATTGATTGGATTATTTCAGGTCTGCATTACCCCTTTCAGTCCAATGGAAATTTCATCCGGATCAAGCTCAGTCTGTGTGTTCTTGCTCCTATTTTGTCACATGGCTTCAGGCTGTCGGATAACTGTGGATGATGCAATAATGGCCAGTATGTGAAACTTCCAAACGGAGCTGATGTTTGTGAAGGTCAGAAAGTATTTCCATTCACTAAATTCAAAGTTGTTACTGGAATAAGTGATAACATTCTACGAAAGGTGGATAAAAAAAAAGTAGTTTCCTATGACTAGCTGTATTGTATTTTTGCATCAATGCATCACTAGGCACTTGTAGGCCTAACACACTGCCTGATAGTTAATGATCTAACCTTTAATTTAGTTGACACTTACTTTCAGTAAAATATATAAGATATTATTTCACATCAGTCAGCACATATCAGTACTGTACAAGCCACTGATATGATGCAAGCTATAAATATAAGCAACTGATACACACTCAGGATGTTTCCTTGGCAGTGGGGCATGTTCAGAGATTAATATTTAAATTTGGAAAATAAGCACACTAGATGTAAGTTGAGCACACATGCTATTCATGGTTGCTCACTGGTACAGTGTAACTGTAGAACTGTATTTCTGAAGAGCAAAATATGAATATGATTCTGCATACATGCAACTGTCTGAAGCACGAGTGTGACTGGTGCAACTATTGATTCACCAATGAACGCTTAAAGCAAATACTAAATTATCAAGTGAGAAGATATATTAACATGAGCAAATGCAATATAATAGCTAACAAGAATTGCTATTACACTATATTTGAAAAAAATGAAAGGAAAAACTTGTTTTTATCATAGTATCAGCTATAGTATCATAATGTCAGCTACATAATAGCTGTTCTATACAAAGGTATAGAAACTCATTATTCATAGCTGTACACTAAAAAGGTGTATTTTTCATTGACTGAGAAATACTGTATCTACTGTAATCTACATCATTCAGCTGGAGCAGGGACAGATGATGGTGTCGTCTGCAGAGGAAACTCGATGTGCTGAGACAGCGCAGATCACATCAGCTCCTGCTCATAAAGGTGAACCCTATCAAGTCATGACCACTAAGATAAACCAGTAAGCTGGTTGTGAATTACTGTTGTAGTAAATCAGCTCAAAGGGGAAATATTTATGACTAATTATAACTGGTTATGATTAATAATAAATATTTAGATTAGATCTTAGAATTAACTGTAGCAGAATCAATATTACAATTACTTGATCTCGTCCCGTTTCAAACCGAGCAGACAATTTAATCATTCATCAATTCAAGGAAAGATTATTTTCCTGGCCAAGGAACAATAGCTTTTCCTACTTTTATACAGTGCTAGCAGTAATTTAGCATGTAGCAAGGGATTAAACATTCAGTGACTTCGAATTGTGAGCAGCGAACTGAGGCAATCAATTGGAATGGATTTAATAAATGAAACTATATCTAACATATAACTAACTAAGCAAAACACATATATACAGAATGAAGCAAAGTAAGGAAAAGAGAGAGAAGAGCAAAATAATGGCGGTATTTCACATCAATTAACCACAACCTAATGAGAATCATCAAAGAATCAAAAATCATCTTAAAGGGTCTCAAGCTTAAACACGCATCTAAATAGTTGTAAACGGTTACTTGCATTGGTTTCGATTGCTGAAAAAGAGTCCTGATGCGATAGATAACAGAGGTCTTTTGATGAGTTCATGAGGAGTCAGCTGGAAGTTTTCACTTCTGGTTCTTCTGAAGATAGAAAGGGCCCACAGCGGATCGACAGAGCAGAGTTACTTGAAGATGAAAAACTGCCGGAAAATCAAACTCAAGAGGAGAGTTTTAGGAGTCTTGGAAAGTGTCGTCTCAAAAGAAGAGGTTTTCTGAGCAGAGATTAGTCTGAGCTAATGAGTTTCATAGTTCCTATCCACACCCACCTTTGGGTGGAATAGCCAATACCAGGCGTGAATTTTTGAGCGGGAGAAGTTTTCTTTGTCTCCCTTTATGGTCCATTTGCATGTTTATGCCCGGTCTGGATGATTGGTGCAGTTTTACCCAAAATATGGTACAAATAGTATGATGCATTTCACGATCCCATAGTGTACATCATTGTTTGAGGAATAAAGAGCAGCTCATTTTGATACCAAGAACGAAACATCAAGAAGATCTTAAAGCAGAGATTCACTCATATACCTGAATATAAGCATTGAGAGTCTAACTAATACAAATAAAGAGTTGTAACTAGGCTAATACAATAGGGAAACATACAAACAACACATGCATATAACAGATACAATTATAACTGATTAATTAAAGTCTAAAATAAAGAAATGTCTTTATATGTGTGTGTGTGTTAGTTTGTGTGTGTGTGCGTTAGTTTGCTTGGTCAGCCAGGCCCACCGGTGCCTGGCATCGGGGTCATTTACAACTCTTTGGACAGTGTTTGAAGTCAGATGGGGAGATGATAGTGGTAGACTGCTTAGCATCTCCTTGATAGTGGGGGGAACCATTTGACAATTTAGCACCCATATAAATGCAGTGGCGGCTCGTCGGGGGAGGCAGGGGAGGCATAGCTTCCCCATAATTTTGAGGTGAAAATAGGAGGAGGACGATTTAATGTTAATAAATTCATAATTCATTTCAGTTCATGTCTCAGAATGTGTATCACAGTTGTAATACCATAACGTGAACCGCCGCTTTTCTATCGCGAATGTGCTGAATCTGCTGATGTAATTGCAACCGCTAGGTGATAGAGAAGGGTAGGGGGAGGCTGGGGGAGCGCGGGGCTCTCGTGCCTCCGTTGGTAAAAAACATTAGTCTTATCACCATCGAGTGTTCACTTTCAGCGCTGAGGAGTGTTGAGAAAAGAAACCTCGCAAGGGAGGCTAGCCTCCTTTCTGATATCAACCAATCACCATAGAGACGTAAATTACGTGATATTAGTTTGAACGTCTCCAGCTGCGCCGATAATGTACCAAGTACTTATGATGAGTAGCGATATTGAATATTTGATTGCCAACAGATTTACCAAGCTGTCATTCAAACAGTATATATACAAATTTAGGAGAAACAGCCTAAGCTGGATATAGGCTACAGCAGTCGGCTTAATTAAATGACGCAACAGGCAGCTCTCTTTTTAACACAGACTTTTAAGAAGGGATGGATGTTTGCTTCAAGTGATAGGCCAGGTAAGTGAAATTATATTATCTTGCTGTATGTATGTCGTTTTCTTTACGTTTTCTGACTAAAAGCAACCAAAAAGCCATTTTAAAGTGGTTAAGCAACAATAATAATAATCGGCAGGGATCCCAGACCAATACAATTAGTGTGCCTCCTCTATTTTAAAACCCACGAGCCGCCACTGTATAAATGTAGAATCTGTGGCCAGGACTGTAATTTATATGCAAATGTCAAAGGCTAAAAGGAGTCTCTTAAGCCATAAAACCCCAAAGACCATCCATGATTTTACGCAGACGCTACACTGTACAGGGGAATTTGGGGGGCAGAACCAAAACAAAAATTAGTTTG
This sequence comes from Sinocyclocheilus anophthalmus, assembly GCA_018155175.1. NCBI lineage: Eukaryota > Metazoa > Chordata > Actinopteri > Cypriniformes > Cyprinidae > Sinocyclocheilus > Sinocyclocheilus anophthalmus. The sequence continues at coordinate 287,528 of JADLZN010011968.1, read as the reverse complement.
GAAGCAAAGATTGCTACTATAACTGGGAGAAACTGCAACATGCAATATGGCAGCTCTCATAAAGGAAGTCGCATCTTGAAAATAATAAATACCCACTAGAGACACTGCAGTGATGACGTATTTTTGTAGGCCAACTGAGAAGTTATCTTTACCATGATTCCCTCAACAAATTTCCAGAAGAACTTACAACTTCAAAATGCCATTGGTTAACAGTGTGGTTGACAACAAAATGTTTACTAACAGTATACCACTGCTCAGGTATTTCAAATTTCTTTTAACCCCTTAGCAAAGAACGTTTACATCCTGAGATGAATACTTAGGACTGCACTTGCACATAGGTTGGAACCACCTGAAAATATGCTTTTTTTAACACTATTTGAGCAAAAAAAAGACAGTTTATGTCTGATTTTGTTGATGAAATATGTTATTAAAATTGAGTTTGGCAATATTTCTGTAGTTCCTTATTCAAGTAGATGGGAGCTGATCTTGCATGACTGAAATAACTGCCTAGAGGCATTGCCAGTTTAGCTGCTGAGTGAAAAGCCATTTTAACCTTTAATCCTTAAACATACTAAACATACTGTACAACATATGGACTGTTCGGTTCTGACTATTTATGACATTACGGTCACAGTCGTAGTGCTGCAGATTATGCTTGAGGTCATAACTGTAGTGGAGCACCAGTAAAATAACAGCAAATTTTCATTTTTGGTTGTACTATCTCTTAAAAACTTTTAAGTGGGATTGTCATATCAAACATGGACCATCCACATAATTTATCTTAGCTGACATCAGCTAAATATTTACATCAATGAAAGGTGTTCAGATGTAACAACACTGAAAAAGGTATGCTGTCCTAACTTAGAGGCACTCATCATAAACTGTAAACCTTTCTACTCGCCGCGGGAGTTTTCCTCTTTCATTCTCATGAATGTGTACATGCCTCCAGACGCGTGCGTGAGCGCCGCGATGCAACAGCTGGCAGAACAAATAACTGAAATGGAGCAAAGGTACCCAGACTCTATTTTAATCATTCTTGGAGATTTTAACAAATCAAATCTGTCCCGTGAACTGCCAAAATACAAGCAGCACATTACGTGTCCCACCAGAGACAGCAATATATTGGATCACTGTTACACAGCAATAAAGGATGCATATCACTCTGTCCCACGAGCAGCTTTAGGGCTCTCTGATCACTCCCCCCCCCATGTTTTGGTTCATCTTATACCGACCTACAGACAGGAACTGAAATCAGCTAAACCTGTAATATGGACTGTTAAAAGATGGACTAATGAAGCAGAACAGGATTTACAAGCTTGTTTTGACCTCACTGATTGGAGTGTTTTTGAAGCTGCAGCCAACGATCTGGACGAGCTCACATAGAGTATAACTTCATATATCAGTTTCTGTGAAAATATGTGCATTCCCACCAGGACATTCTTATCATTCAATAACGATAAACCGTGGTTTACTGGAAAACTCAAACAGCTTCGTCAACGCCAAAGAGGATGCTTAAACAAGGAAACAGGAGGAGAATGGGGATAGAGCAATCTTGTATAAGCCCGGCCAGGAACAGGATAACAAAGGAGATCAGAGTGGCACAGGTCTGAGAGACGTCAACAAGGAACTGGCTGACGATATGAATGTGTTTTACTGCAGATTTGAAAAGGATAGTTTACCACCCCCCATCCGCTCTGATCTGCAATTCACACCTTCACCTACCACCCCTGCAACTCCCCTCCCTCCTTCCCCCACCATTCAACCTGTGCTTAAAGTCTGTGTAGAGGATGTGAACCGGGTATTCAGGAAGCAGAAATCTAGAAAAGCCTCAGGCCCAGATGGTGTTTCACCTGCCCGTTTAAAAGTCTGTTTGTTTTTTTTTTTGTGCTGACAAACTGGCCCCCATCTTCACACAGATCTTCAACAAATCACTGGCGCTGATTGAAGTTCCCTGCTGCTTCAAACGCTACACCATCATTCCGGTTCCCAAAAAGCCCAAAATCACTGGACTTCCAGAACTAACAGGACTGGCGGCAGCTCACAATCTCGTGGTATGAAGTCACTTGAGAGATGGTTCCTGGCACTACCGGACGGACCATCACTGGACCTTGCTGGATTCCACTCCAGTTTGCTACAGAGCAAACAGTCTGTGGATACTGCAGTCAACATGGGGAATGCATTAATCCGGCAACACCTCGAAAAACCCCGGGACATATGCGACAAGGATCCATTGTGGATTCAGTTCAGGCTTCAAATACCATCATGCCTGGCGTTCGTCTCAGACAAACGTCACACAGATTCCGTGCCATTCCGGCTGTCAGTGGATCACCAGCTTCCTGACAAGACAAGCAGCAGCTAGTGAGGCTGGGCAAACTCACGTCCAGGACTATCACCATCAGCACTGGAGAGATACCGCACAAGAACGGGAGGATTGCGTACCTGTCTCCCCACTGCTTCTCTCTCCTATAAGTGATGACCACACCTTCACAAAGACCCCTCTGTCAATCTCCTGAAGTTCGCAGACGACACTACCGTCATCGGCCTCATCAAGGACGGAGACGAGTCTACTTACAGACAAAAGGTTAAAGAGTTGGCTGTCTGGTTCAGTCTTAACAACCTAGAGCTTAACACGCTCAAAACTGTGGAGATGATAGTAGACTTCAGGAGGAACCCCCCTGCTCTCCCCCCACTCCCCATCATGAAAACAGCACTGTGACGGCAGTGGAGTCATTCAGGTTACTGGGCACCACCATCTCTCAGGACCTGAAGTGGGACACTCACAGAGACCTTAGGTTGACTTCCTTCGCCAGCTGAGGAATTTCAACCTGCCACAGGAGCTGCTGAAACAGTTCGACTCTGCTATCATTGAGTCTGTCCTGAGTTCATCCATAACTGTCTGGTTTGGCTCAGCAACCAAATCAGACATCAAGAGAATACAACGGACAGTCAGGACTGCTGAGAAGATTATCGGTGCCCCTCTGCCCAGCCTCCAAGATCTTTACATCTCCCGAGTGAGGAAAAGGGCTAAAAAAATCACCTTGGACCCCTCACACCCAACCCACTCTCTCTTCGAACTGTTGCCTCCTGGTCGGCGCTACAGAGCACTGACCACCAAAACAGCAAGGCACAAGAACAGTTTTTCCCACAGGCTATACTCAGTCTAAACAATTAAGCTTTCATAATTATACATCATCCATCACAACTAACATAGTTATATTTATATTAAACTGCACACTTTGTAAATAACATACTATATCTGCACACTAATAAACATATCAGTACATTTATCTAAACAATTAAATTTTCCCCCCATACTTCTATTTCTGTATATAGTACATCATTCAATTTTTCTTTTTTTTATTATATTACATCCCTACTGTGTTATTCCTAAGTATGTCTGCACTAGGTTGACTTTTCTACGCTGGAAGCTCCTGTCGTCAAGTCAAATTCCTTGTGTGTAAACATACTTGGTAATAAAGCTCTTCTGATTCTGATTCTGATATTTATTCAAACTCATGATTTCCCAGACCAAATTGTTCATTTATGGCCATCTTAATTTTGTCAAAATAAATACGGTTTTATTATATATAATTCAAACCTAATTCCTAAGGCCAAAAAGTTATACCTATAAGTATATATTTCTAAATACAAAGAGAGAGAAAAAAAGACGATGACACCTTACGCCATAATAGAAAACATTTTATTGTTAAAAAATTAAAACTGGAGGAAGGTAAAGAAACAGAGAGATAGAGCGAGAAAGAGAGATAGACAGAGAGAATGCATGTAAACAAGGCTAGTTTCTCTGTACAACACCAGCCAAAATTGCTATCCCTCTGTTTAAGGAAAGACTGTGAAAGAAGAAAGACAATAAGCATCAGCATTAGAGTTGGCCAAAATAAATGGCACTGCAGCAGTCACTTTCCTTGTGGCCGGGTCCCCAAAGTTTTTCTGTATGACACTTGGGAACCACAGAGCGCTAGAGAGAAGTTACAGCAACATACAGCATAAGAGTTGACCTCCAGATTACAGATTTCAATACATGTGCATAGAGGACAGCACGAATAAATACACAAGGTTAAAACAGTTGGGAATGCTTATGATTCATTGGTGAAGGGCTTGGTTATTCTGCACAAAATGAAATCCGTAATTAATACTGGCCAACCAGTTTACAATTTTTAGGATTGAAATTAATGTGTTAATCTGTGTAGTATACTTCCTTTATCCTAATGCTGATTAATCATAATCACCTTTGAAACTCAAAGACTAAGAATGAAATATGTGATGCAAAATCACAAAGGAAAAAGATTTAACCAGTAGGACTTGTACCAGAATAACCAGACTTCTCCCCGTAAGCCATGTGGGCTTCTCTGTAGAATACGCCAACAGGCCTAGAGAGGAAAAACCTTGACAAACGGTTTAGTAGTGCAGCTTTTTGGGCACTTCCCAAGAGAAAGATGCACGGCCAAAGTGGCCGTAAGCAGCAGTCTTCTGATATATTGGCTTCTTCAGCTCCAGCTCCCTAGAACACATCAGCCGTGGATTATTGACTGGTCAAAATACAACTGCATGAATTTATCATGTAGATGATACTGATAGTGCACAGTTGAACACCCAGCCAGCCAGAGAGGAGATGAAGCGATCACTTACCATCACACTCACTAGTTGGCCTGAAGAAGGAAACTGCAGCATGAAATTAGAGAGCAAGTCTGATAGATAGCAAACACTAGCCAACCACTTGAACCTGTTCACTTTGAATCCAGAGAGGAAACATGACGACTCTGTTCCAAACCTGCAGCTACCTTCTAAGGCAACATCTTAAGCAGAGTGGAAGCTCGTAAGTGACTGAGTATTAACTTGTGAAGGATTTTTAAAATCATGTGTGTCAGGGATGTAAAGTGCACCGTTTAATGTGGAATTTGTGGTGAAAAATGATATTACTCATGATGCTGTATAAAAACTTCCACCAAATCAGAGAGTCGCAGCAAGCAAGTCTCTACAATGATGTTATACAAAAGATTTCTAGGGATGTCAAAAGTTGGGACTAAAATTAAATAAAAAATACCCATCTTTCTACATTGCCAGTTATCTGACTGCTTTTTACAGAGAGCTCACACTTTGCAGTCATGTGTGTAATTATTACGTGTTTTGGTATTAATATTCACACATTATCTCATTCAGTGAAAACTATTACAATTCAATAGTGCTAGTCTTATTTTTACAGTATTACTTTTCAGTTTCTGAATGTTTAATACTTGAGGAAAGTTTGAGGTCAGTAAGATTCGTTCTTAAATAAATAAAGACATTTATAATAGTAATAGACATTTGTAATGTTATAAAAGATCTAAAATATATGCTGTTCTATTAAACTTTATTCATCAACGAATCCATGGTTTCCACAAAAATCATAAGCAGCACAACTGTTAGTACAATGATAAATAATCAGACATGGTCATTGGCAGCAGCAATCAGCATGTAGAGTGATTCTCGAGAGGATCATGTGACACTGAAGACTGGAGTAATGATGATCACAAGGGAATAAAAAATTGAATTATTAAAAATATCAAAAATCAGGAAAATGACTTATAAAAGTAAAGATATTTCACAATATTATGGTTTTATCTGTGATTAATAATGAGGAAGACTTAGTGAGCACGTGAAGGATACTTCTTTCCATAAATCAATAGTAAAAAACAAGTCTACAGAAGTCCCCAAACCAAACATTTTAACAACAAGTACCGGCACCCTCAATTCACTATGATTGTGTCTGTCTCTTGCCTAACATTGGGTTCTGCTTTATGTTCGTAATCGACTCTTTATGAATCTGAATAATATACTTAGAGAAAAAGATGAATGGGTTTGCTAGAACTTGAACTAGGCAGCTTTCTGAAGTTGACTCAGGAGATGCCAAAGACAAAAGGAAAAAGGAAGCACAGACAGAAGCAGAAAACAAACAAGCATGAAAGAATGCTTCACTGCCCAGATCTTGGGTCAAGCGAAAGCTGAAGGAAATAATGCAAAGGACTGTCGATCACAAGGCGGGTAAATGTATTAAAGGAAGCACAAAAGCCGTAACCTCACCAATCAGGACATCGGCAAGACGAAGGTCAAAGTTTAATAACTGACAATTTTAAGCCAGCTCATGTCACTATGGTTGGGATGTGCATAGGTGGAAGATGAAAATGAAAGAGGAGGGACACTCCAATGGAATAAGAAACCTGCCTCATATGTGAAAACAATTGTCATAAAATTCTAATTCAAAGGATTATACTTTGAGCAAAAAAAAAATATACCGGGCAAACGTAAACGCCACAAGAAACACGCTGGCCACAGTGTAGCTTAACTAAGAGACTTTGGCCACCAAGCGGGCGCGTTAGCCGGCAAGAGCCGGTCCACTTTGGTGTAGTCAATTTTCCAGAGGAACACGCCACTCCTTCCATGGAGATGATCGCACCCCACGACTTCCCCCCATAGGTGCTCACGACAATAATATACTTACGACCGAGTAGGCCAAAAAGCATCACCCTGCGTGAGTAACAAAACAATTGTTACAATAGAGTCTCACTATGTGTGGATCAAACTAGAGTTAAGGCCATGTGCTTCCATATGACGAGTTACAAAAACTGGACACTATGAAAAACACAGACATTCCGTCAGTAGTTTGTCAAAGACAAAAACTATATAAATTATGTGAGAAATCTCAATTCCCCTGCATCATTTACTGTAAGATGAAGCAAAAACAGAGTGAGCGAAAAGAATCCTGTAAATTGACACTTTGTCTTACCTACACGTATTTAAAGAAGCGGATGTATATAGCATAATTAGAAGACGAAAAAAACTCAAAAAACATTGAAGGACGTATTTTAATACTTTTCCTAAGGAAACGAAACTTACAAGATTATTGCTGATTTGTACTAATGGAAATAGCATCTGCCTGTTTGTACGTTTGGTAAAATGGTTGTCTCAATACTTCGTTTCAGTTGAAACTGCCGGGATGAACTAGTAAGCTCTAAGCGAGCATCCAAACTACAACCACAAAACAACTTTTATTGAAAAAGGTGAAACTCAATAGATGCAAGATAGAGAAGAAACAGTGAATTTCTCATTCAGGAGTCCTTCAATTTCAAATCAAACTTAGTGATCACGTTATTTCAGCTAAAGTGAGCGAACAGTATATATAAGTTTATAAGCATATGTGTTAAAGCCTACCAAATAAATGTTCTGTACCCTGACCCACTTTTCCTTAATTCAGTGTTGATTTTTGCCAAATCGAATGGAAATGAATGATGGAACAAAAGTTACGACCACTAAACGACATCAATGGTAACAACAGTTTGTAAGGCCTTGCCATACCAACAAATAGGTCATCAACGCTTGCATGACACATGTAGGACGCCCGAGTACAAGAATGTAAGAAATACATCAATTGCTTAAGAGGTGTTTCAAGCAGTTTAAAAAGAGGATAAAATAGACCCAAACACAATATTTGATTTCAGTGTATAAGAAAAACAAATAACACTTCACTATTCAGTTACGTAACACTCACACACTTTAAAGGGAAAACTATAAATTCTGCCAAAATCAAAACCAGTCTCTACCTGAGGGCCTCCGATGACAAAGCGACCACTGGGCTGCAAGTGATAAATGGTATCGTCATCCAGATAAACAGAGGGCACCACAGATTTGATGACTTTATCTTTAAGAGCATCACGCATCTCATCAAGGCAGATGTCTTCATCGTGCTGCACAGAGATGACAATAGTGTGGACGCGCACCGGCAGCATGGCGCCACGCTCCTGTCGGTACTGCACAGTAACCTGTTTTCAAAGAGTCACACTGCACTGTCAGGAAAAGCAGTCTACACAAGTACCTGCATGCAGGCACTTCTAGCTATGCAAGCTCAATTTCAGCAGACCTGAGTCTTGGAGTCCGGCCGGAGCCAGGGCAGGGTGCCGTTACGCCGCAGTTCAGCCATCTTGGCATTAAGTTTGTGTGCGAGCACGATAGTGAGTGGCATGCATTCCTCTGTCTCATCAGTGGCATAACCGAACATTAGACCCTGAATGAAGCACAAAACAGAAAATATTAATACTGAAATGTTATTAAGAGAGTTGCATTTACAGTTCTAGGACTGCACTGACTTACCTGGTCGCCGGCCCCAACATCCTCTTCATTGCGGTCCAAATGAACACCCTGGGCGATGTCTGGAGACTGCTGCTCCAGAGCCACCAGGACATTACAGGTCTTATAATCAAAGCCTAAGGGTTCAAGAGAGAGCATTTGGAAGAGTTTATTGGCCATTCATCTGCTCCTATTTCAATTACATTACATTACAGTAAAATCTCCACACATCCATTTACACAATCTTCAAGGGTGTGGAGGTAAATTCACCTTTTTTTTATTCGTTTTAGAAAGATAACTGTTTATTCACAGAATAGGTGCATAGTGAGTAAAAATGATACAAAGACCATAGATGTCTAAACAAGAAAGACGGGGGGGGTTATATATTATGTGTCAAGGGGAAAATGCTGTTCTTTTGAAATTTCTAGTCAAAGAGAAAAATGTATCAGTTTCCACATAAATATGAAGCAGCACAACCGTTTTCAACACTGATAATAATTAGAAATGTTACTTGATCCGCATATTAGAATGATTTCTGAAGGATCATGTGACATTGGAAAGACAGCAAGTATGAATGCACACTTGAAAACTTGTAAGGTAGACTTTGAATGACTAACAGAACTATTAAAAGATAGTAAAATACAAAAAGTTAATTTAAAAATAGCAATAATATTTCAAAATATTACTATAATCTAATATTGTAATAATATAGTTACATAATGTTTTACTGTATTTGTGATTAAATAAATGCAGCCTTGGTGAGCAGAAGAGACTTCTTTCAAAAACTCTTGCCAACTCCAAACTTTTGAACGTTAAATGCTGTAGCATGTATAATAAAATGTATCCTCAAACCAACCCTTGGATGAGTCGTCATAGCCGATGTGTTTAATGGTGTCACGGACCACCTTTTGATAATCAACAACAGCACGAGACGTCACCTCTCCTGCCAGCAAAATCATTCCAGTCTTGGTTACAGTTTCTAGAAGACAAAAAAAGACCATGAAAAAAAAAAAAAAAAAAAAAAAAAAAATACAAAAAAAAAAAAATCATTAATATCATTGATTTTGGAAAAGGACACATGCAAAATATTCAGGCAAGCTCAATGATTCTGAAAATCCGAAGAAATCAAAGACAACATACCGCAAGCCACTTTTGCATCTGGGTCTTGCTTCAGGTGAGCGTCCAACACAGCATCACTTATCTGGTCACATATTTTATCTGTACAATGAAAATACAAAAATATATTTGTCACAATGCACACTGCATTTGCTTGTTCTCCATCAGTTGTGCTTGAGAATTAACTCTACACTAAGCTTATACAAATAATAAACAGGAAAAGATATATATTTTTTAAGGCAAAATGCCTTTAAAAAGGCAAAAAGAGCCTATATACTGTTCATGGTTATTTCACAAACAACACAATAAAAGCACAGCACAATAAAAAAGTTAGTAAAAAAACTAAATTATAAAAATCTGTGGTCTTTACGGTTCACATTTAAAGGACCAGTATTTGAAGAATAAATGATGACTTTTCATTTGTATATACAACTTATCCATTTATTTATTTATTCATGCAAATGTATAAATCGATTTTGCTCCAACAAAAGTTTACATTGTCTATGATCCAGTCACAGTTGTTCTGAACTCCGGTTTTCTCTTAAATTCAAAAGTTTTGCTTGTTTTATTGATTTATTTTTGACTGGCTTTTTAACTATAATGACCAAACTGAAACTAAAATTTTAAAAAGAAAAGGAAATAGGTCCATAAATTAAAAACGAAATTGCAACGAACTTGGAGCTGGCTAAAACTAAAACTAAACTGAAATTTAAAGTGTCTGAACATTTTAAAATGCAAAACTATAATCATTTTAGCGTGACTTTAATGGATTTTTTTTGGAGGAGGTGCGGAGTTTGGGCTCCCAGTCTCGTGGCGGCAAATGCATTTTCACGGTGGGCGGAGTCTGCGCTCAGACCTCGTGTTTGATCCCACGTGTAGCGCGAGGCTGCGTCTCAAAACCTGCTGATCTGCCTATCTAGACTACCTTTATGGGCATGAGAGGCGTTTGCAGTGTCAGCTGAGATGAGTGTGCATATGTTTATATAGACTGAAGGCGACTGTTGTGCTCAAAATGCTGTCTAGGATGGCCGCTCACTAGTTTTTGACACACAGCCATAGAAACCAAGTACCAAGCATCAGAGTACGTTACATTATATAGACCCAACGTTCATTTAATCTGAGAATTGAGTTATATTAATTTAATTGTTTCCAAACAAAAGCAAATACAAAGTTGTTTTAGTAAAAAAAAAATATGGTTAGAAAAAAAGCTAATAAGAATAATAATGCGAACGTGCAGAACAGGTGCTGCTATATAATAGCGAAGTTGAATACTGTAACGTTAAAGTCGCCCAAAGTTTGTTTGGACGTTTTACCTGGATGCCCCTCTCCAACGGACTCCGATGTAAACAAGAAGCAGTCCTCCTCAATAAGAGAGCTGTGGAAACCGTTCATCTCTCCGTTCATCATTTTTAGTTTCTCTTTTGCGGTACTTTAGCACACCCGTTTGGAAAACACAGGAAAAGTGTCACCCCTCCGAGGAACGTGAGAGTATTTATGGAGCGGCCCGCCTCGCGTCATGAGGGGCCCGCACTCATTCGTCCTCTCAGGTGATAGGACGATACCATGTCGCGAGGAGGGGGGTTTGGCACAGAAATCTGTGGGGCAATATGGTAATATGCCATGCATGGAGATTGCATCTTCTGCGAAGTCCATGAACTTGCGCAACGTGCTGTTATAACAAACACTTGAAAACATCATTAATAAGGTACGAATTTACACAGACACGCACAAAAATATATATACACATACCTTTTCTTTTATGGTAGCCTATGTAAATATCGTACCATTAACTCTATATGAACAAACTCTTGTTGATAACAACCAAGACTTAAAAACATCATTAATCACTACTTGTTATGGTTTCACAAACACTTACTATAATAAATAGGCTAGTACTACATTAAGAATAAGTTTGTCTGATTACCATGTTTTTGGACATGTACTATGGTATATTCGTTGAAGTTCATTGGGATATTATGTAATCAACATTAGACACAAGACTTAAAACCATCATTAACCATTACTTGTTATGTTTTACACACACTTTAATATGCCACACTAATAGACTAACAAAATGAGTATGCAAATTACCATGTTTTGGACATTTGGTACCATGGTAATCTTATTCTTTGAAGAACATTGGCGTATCATGTAAACAACATGGCATATGGATATGAAATCCATGTGACACACTCTTGTGCAACCTGTGGTGATAACAAACACCATTAACAATAGCTCGTTACAATTTTACACATACAGTACATGATAATGGACTAATAGATTACTACAAAAACAAGGTACCAGAATGCACCATGACAAAATCATGAGTACCATATTTTATTATTTGACTTGGAGTGTCATGTAAATGTCATTGTATATGAATATAAAATCCATGTGAACACACAGTCTTCTGCAACTTGTAGTGATAACAATGAACACTTAAAAACACGATTAACCATACTGTTGGCTTCAGAGGGAAACCAAAATGCAATTACTGGAGGTAGAATGGATGCCCTACAGCTTTAGCTCTTTATCAGCTGTCCTGATGGGATTTTAAGAGAGGTAAATTGTACGTCTGCTTCTTACTTAAGCGTAGTCTCTTTTATTGAAATGGCCAAGAGGAGGAAGAGCGTTGTCAATTTCTGCCCATTATGTCTCAGTGCTGAAAAAGGACACGTAGCTGAAGCAAAGTTACAGTTCGCAAAAGCACTGATATTGATCTAAACTGAAGCCATCTCTGAACATTATTTTGTCACATCCTCTCAAATGAGCTTCCTAACCTGTGTCATCAGTTTCTATACCTTTTGTACCTTCATTCAACAATTCAGAAATTATATCAGAAGGATTTATTTTATTTTATTTGAAAGAAATTAATACTTTTATTTGGCATGGATGCATTAAATTGATTAAAAGCGACAGTAAAGACAATTATACTGTTACAGAAGATTTCTATTTAAAATAAAAGCTGTTCTTTTCGACTTTCAAAAAAAAAGATTCATCAGCATCCCTAGGCATGGGCATCATGGTTAACATTTACAGGCAGCACAACTGTTTCTCGAATATTGATAGATCATCAGAATGTGTTCTTGGCATCAAATAATCACATTAGAATGATTTCTGAAGGATCATGTGACACTGAAGACTGGAGTAATCATTCTGAAAATTCATCTTTACCATCATAGGAATAAATTACATTTTAAAATGTATTTAAAACAGAACAGTTTCTTTTAAATTGCAATAATCTTTTCACATATTTTACTAGACTGTCATTTTTAATAAATGCAGCCTTGGGGAGCATAAAAGACTTATTTAAAAAAAAACATTTAAAAATCGAATCAGTGTGTGAACAAAATTAAATATTTTGAAGAATGTTTGTGCATGTTTTCCATTTAATCAAAGTTACCATAAAGGGGGAAAAAATCAGTAGTCCAAATTATGTTCCAAATCTTTTGAAGTCATACTTAAATGATCTGAAATTCAATCTCCAATTCGATACACTTCGATTTTTCATTTTTACATTTTTTATGAATTATTATAAACCAAGAAACAAGTTAGGCTACAACACTTAAAGGCAGGTCATGACACATCATGCGTGTTCCTCATCTGACACTTGATGGATACCAAAGTGCAATGGTTATGTCATTAATTGTTACATAGTCCATTCACTCTATTACTGTTTAGAAGATAATAATACAGGTCATTAGACCCAGAGATAAAATATGGAAGCAATTTAAGCCTGCAGAATTTCATTCAAAACTACCATGATGAACTGTATACTTGCAATTGAACTATATACTGAATATATTATCATTTCAGTAATGTGTGATATTTGTCGTATACCATTAGGCTTTATTTTCTTATATACTTTTGTTTTTAGGATGAATTATGGCCCATAAATATTCTTGAAATTTCTGAGATTTGAGAAATTAGACCGATTGTCATAGATCGGCATTTTTCTATATCATCATTACATAACACTCTCAGCAATCCACCCTTCTTATCACGTTATTCCTGTCAGTATTAACACTTTTGATGAATCAGACTGCAAGTAAAGACCGACGCAGCACAGACACACGACACACATTTTACTTTGGAAATCTGTTGTGTCATATTAGAGCAGCAATTCAGACTCAAATGCAATCCTAAATTGATGATGACTCAGATTTTTTTGCATTCAGTATGACGCATGAAAAGACAGATTTTCATATCAGACTATGTGTGTGCTTACTTGGTCAGGATGAGACAGCAGTTTATAGACACAAATCTCCCGCACAATGGCACTGCTTAATACCACACCTCTCAATCCAGCCATGTATTGCATCAGAAACGAGCGACAAGCACTGATATAATCGCACACTTTACTGCGATTATACACACGCATACTGTATATACAGACGTTTCCGTGATAACAGTTGTTATGCCCAAGTTGTTTTTCTTATCAATCTCCCTGTGAATTAGCATTACATAACACTGTGGGAAGTTTTCTTTAGTTATGTTATATGAGGCAAACCCTGTTATTCAACACTGATGATTGACAGTTTTAATTCACTCAATGACAAGTCTAGTTTTGTGGATTTGATAATGTAGTTTTATTCACAACGTGTTTGTTTCATCTTTACTATGGTAATGCATCAGAGCACTTTACTGTGTCACCCTACAAAACTATGCATCTTGTGATGTCTACTTCCATCAGGATTATGCACCATGTCACAAAACTCCAGTCATCTCAAACTGGTTTCTTGAACATGAGTTCACAATGCTCAAATAGCCTCCGCAGTCACCAGACCTAAATCCAGTGGAGCTTTTGGGATGTGGTGGAACAGGAGATTCACATCATGGATGTGCAGACAAAATATCTGCAGCAAGTGTTATCCTGTCAGTATGAACCAAAATCTCTGAGGAATGTTTCCTGCACCTTGCTGTGAAGCATTAAGGCAGTTCTGAAGGCAAAATGTAGTCTAATTCGGTACTGGCAAGGTGGTAAAACTAAGTGAACTTTACCTAATTTCCTGGATGATCTACAACTGTTTTTGATGAGATACATGAGTCGTTCACGAGTCTATTGTTTGTCCTGAGCAGTTCAACTGCCCGCTTTTCTTCAGAAAAATCCTCCAGATCCTGCACATTCTTTGATTTTCCAGTATACACTCTTAAAAATAAAGGTTCTTCACGATGCCATAGAAGAACCTTTTTGTCTAAATGGTTCCATAAGGAACCTTTAACATCTGAGGAACCTTTCTGTTTCACAAAAGGTTCTTTGTTGTGAAAGAAGGTTCTTCAGATTATAAAAATTTAAGAAAGAGATGGTTCTTTAAAGAACCTTTGACTGAATGGTTCTTTGTGGAGCCAAAAATGGTTCTTCTATGGCATCGCTTGAAGAACCTTTTGAAGCACCTTTATTTTTAAGAGTGTAGTCTACATATTTGAACCTTTCACAACCAGGACTGAACGATTTTGAGATCCATCATTTCACACTGAGGACAGATGATGAACGTTTAACATAGTCCTGTAAACACATGAAATCAATAAAGACATGAAAAATTATAATCGTTTTTGTGTTATTAGCTTAAGCACATTGTGTTTGTATAAAAGTGTGATCTTGATGAAGATTTTATAAACAATTCATGCAGAAAACCAACCAATTCTAATGGGTTCACATTTTTCTTACCATTGTAAATATACTATCCCATAAGATGACCGTTTTACCTCTCATGTGGGGCGAGCAGGTTCACTTGGCCATTTTTTATTTAACTTAATATTTCTATGACTTTGGACAATGTATGATTTATTCTCTCAACAGAGAACTTCATGTTCTAGTATGTTGCAAAGGATGGTTACTGAAAGGTCACAGGTTTGAATTCCAAATGTAGCGATATTTGAGCTGTTGGCATTGTGTCCTTAAGAAAGGCTCTTAACCAGAGGGACTGGTGATCCGTAAGTTGTTCTGGATAAAAGCTTCTGCTAAATGCCTGAATTCTACTTGCTTCTAGTGAATGCAGGAGTGACTCAATGTTGGCCTTTCTCAGAAGCGGTATCCTTACCGTGAAATCCTTTTTTAAGCAAATCAGATCTTTGGTAACACCTTGAGCAGCTATTCAGTTATGTAAGCTGCTTTCTACTTGAATGTGGAAAGACCAGAATTTTCAAAACTGTTTGTCAGGCTTGCATTTCAATAACATGTCAAATCAAATTGCCTGTAAAATACAGTGGTATATTTCCTTTGTGTAATCTCTCAAGTCAATTGAAAATTTCTATTTCAAGTCAACAAAAAAATGTGTTCTTAGTAGTGCTGTCAAACGATTAATTGCGATTAATCACAACCAAAAATAAAAGTTTTTGTTTACGTAATATATATGTGTGTACTGTGTGTATTTATTATGTACACTCTAAAAAATGCTGGGTTAAAAAGGGACAAACCCAGCTATTGGGTTGTTTTGACCCAGCGGTAGGGTTGTTTTGAAACAAAAATATACAGTATATATTTTGAAAATATTTACATGTATATATTTATATTCATATCATTTATATTATATAGTAAATATAGTTTTTAATCTTAAAACATAACATATTTTCTTAAATAGTACAATGCATGTTGTGTGTATTTATATTACCATAATAAATAAATGCGATTAATCGCTTGACAGCACTAGTTCTTAGAACATTTTGCTCTGTTTGCAATGTTCCCATTAAGTTATGAAAATATTATTTCTGAATTTCCTCAGAATGTTCAAATTGTTGAGTTTAAAAGTGTTCTAAAAATTGTGAACATTACAAAAAATAAAAACTAAATGGACAATGGACAGAATCGATGATCCTTATTTTAATGGAATATTGCAGTGTTTTACATTATTTATCCATGAACATGATTTTTTAAAGTCTAGAAGTAAATGACTTCTCAAAACTTTCCATTTGTAAGTAGCGAATTTGCACTTTCATAATTTTATGTATGGATATTTTTACTCTATATTTTTATTACCATATTTTTATTTATTGTCTATTCTCGTTATTATTAGTTATATTTCATTTCATTACCTTAAATTATATGGATGCCTGTATTTTCTGCACTGGAAACGTCTAGGTTACTTGTGTAACCCTCGTTCCCTGAAGGAGGGAACGGAGACGTTACGTCAGTGACTGACGAATTGGGATCTCGCCCGAGAGCCCAATCACCTTCGAGTGTTAACTAAACAAGCCAATGACAGTTGGCGTGCGTGTTTCGCCACGCGCACCCCGCCCCGCAGCGTGGGTATAAAAGGAGAGCGCGTGCAAACGCACATCAGTTTTTCGCTGAGGAGCCGAGACTACGTGCCCCGGCCGTACAGCGGTGGTACAGCAACTGTGGCGACGGAACGTAACGTCTCCATTCCCTCCTTCAGGGAACGAGGGTTACACAAGTAACCTAGACGTTCCCTTTCAGTCAGTCACGTTCTACGTTATGTCAGTGACTGACGAATTGGGATCCGTATGGAAAACGCCACTATTGCTGACCCCCTACAGTGCCCTGCGGAAGCCGGCAAGTCAACCCACACCAGCTGGGGCGGAAGATAGAACAGCGGCTAGGCAGAGGTGTCCGCCAATGCTGTTCCATACATTGGTACATTGGATAACACTGGGAAAGAGTACCCAGTTGGGAACGCTACGGAAGCCACAACCTGCGCATAGGAGGTATAATGTGGAATTACACATATGGACTGGCCCAGGGCAGTACTACATATGGAAGTCTCTGCGGTAGACTCAACCCGCCTGGGGTGAGATCACTACACAGCAGAGATGGCAGTGAACGACTGCCAGGGAAAGACACGGGCTTACCGTGAGGGGAGCCGTACCATGGAAGAAATCTCATGTGGGATCACCCGAAGGGGGAATTACTACACACGGGCACCTAGCCCAGCATAAGGGCTGACATTGGGCATTCACACGAGTGCTGAGCCTGGCGTCTGTCGCTCCGCCACGCCTGACCGCCGAGGTTGCGGGAGGAACTCCACCAGGGTTCGGCATGGGGAACTGATTGAGGAGCACAACAGCGCACGTATCCAGTCCGTAGAGGGAAATGGCGCAGCAAGCATGACTAACACCGAGCAGGTCTGGTGTTACTGCCCACCTGAGGCGAGTACACGAGAGGACACAGGCTCTACACGGAGTTTATAGAATCTCGCAAACGTGTTAGGCATCGCCCAGCCGGCAGCTCTACAGATTCTGCTATCGATGCGACCCCGCGCCAATGCCCACGAAGAAGATGCCAGTCCTCTCGTAGAGTGAGCTCTCACTCCGAGGGGGCACAGTAAACGTTGGGCTTGGTATGCCAAGACTATAGCCTCCACTAACCATTGGGCAAGTCTTTGTTTGGAGACAGCATTTCCCTTCTGCTGACCTCCAAAGCAGACAAAGGAGCTGGTCTGAGGTCCTGAAGCTCCGCGTACGTTCCACGTAAATGCGCAGAGCGCGAACGGAACAGAGCAGAGCAGAGCAAAGGCTGGGTCTGCCTCCTCCCGGGGCAACGCTTGCAAGTTCACCACCTGATCCCTGAAAGGCTTGCTGGGAACTTTGGTCACATATCCGGGCCGGGGTCTCAGGAAAACGTGAGAGTCAGCTGGCCCGAATTCAAGGCACGTATCGTCGACCGAAAATGCCTGCAGGTCCCCTACCCTCTTTACCGAGGCCAATGCGGTGAGGAGCGCCGTCTTTAATGACAGAAACTTAAGCTCTACAGACTGCAGAGGCTCGAAGGGCTCCTCATTCAAGGCCGTCAGGACCGAGGGGAGAACCCAAGAGGGTAACAGGTGAGGGCGCAAAGCATTCAACCTCCTTGCCCCTCTGAGAAACCTAATGACCAAGTCGTGCTTCCCCACAGACTTACCGTCTACTGCATCGTGATGCGCGGCAATGGCGGCAACATACACTTTCAGGGTGGAAGGAGACAGCCTTCACTCCAACCCATCCTGCAGGAAAGAAAGCACGACTGCGATCGGGCATCTACGGGGGTCTTCCCGGCGGGAAGAGCACCAACCGACGAACAGGTTCCACTTCAGCCTGTAAGCGTGTCTGGTAGACGGGGCTCTAGCTGAAGCGATGGTGTTTACTACCGCTGGAGGTAGCCCACCTAGAACATCCGCGTCCCGTCCAGGGACCACAAGTGGAGATTCCACAAGTCTGGACCCGGGTGCCAGAGGGTGCCCCCTCTCTGAGACAGGAGATCCCTCCTCAGAGGAATTCGCCAAGGAGGGGCTGTCGCGAGGAGCATCAGTTCAGGGAACCAAGTCCGACTGGGCCAATATGGCGCTACCAAGAGGACCTGCTCCTCGTCCTCCCTGACCTTGCACAGTGTCTGTGCGAGAAGGCTCACTGGGGGAAACGCATATTTGCGTAGGCCCCGAGGCCAGCTGCACGCCAGTGCGTACGTGCCGAGGGTTCCCTCGGCCAGGGTGTAAAACAACTGGCAATGGGACGTGTCCGTGGAGGCAAACAGGTCTACCTGAGCGTTCCCAAAGCGTCTCCAAATCAGCTGGATTGTCTCGGGGTTGAGTCGCCATTCTCCCGGAAGGGCGGAATGACGTGAGAGCTCGTCGGCTGCATGGTTGAGCTCGCCTGGGATGTGAACGGCGCGAAGCGACCTCAGATGCTTCTGACTCCAGAGGAGGAGATGGCGGGCGAGTTGCGACATGCGACGGGAGTGTAGACCGCCCTGGTGGTTGATGTACGCAACGGTCGCAGTGTTGTCCGTACGGACCAGTACGTGCTTGTCGTGTAGCAGCGATTTGAAGCGGCGCAGAGCCAGCCATACTGCTTGCAACTCGAGGCAGTTGATATGCCACTGCAGTCGGGGCCCCGACCAGAGCCCCGCAGCTGCATTCCCATTGCACATGGCACCCCAGCCCCTGGCAGAGGCATCTGTTGACACAACATCATGCCTGGATACTTGCCCAAGGGACACCCCTGTCCGAAGAAAGGCAAGATCTGTCCACGGGCTGAGGGTCTGACGGCAGAACGGGGTAACAGAAACCCGGTAAGTGCCGTGTCGCCATGCCCATCTCGGGACCCGGTCGTGAAGCCAACGCTGAAGCGGTCTCATATGAAGCAACCCGAGCGGCGTGACAGCGGCTGCGGATGCCATATGCCCCAGGAGCCTCTGAAATTGTCTCAGTGGAACCGCCGTCTTGCACTGGAAGGACCCCAGGCAGTTCAGCATCGACTGCGCACGCTCTACTGAGAGACGTGCTGAGAGGTTGACCCGAGTCCAGCTCCATGCCGAGAAAAGAGATCCTCTGCGTTGGGGAGATTTTGCTCTTTTCCCAGTTGACCCGAAGCCCCAATCGGCTGAGGTGACTGAGCACCATATCCCTGTGTTCGCACAACTGCGCTCGGGACTGGGCCAGTATGAGCCAGTCGTCGAGGTAGTTGAGAACGCGAATGCCCGCTTCCCTCAATGGAACGAGGGCTGCCTCCACGACCTTGGTGAAGACACGAGGCGACAGGGATAGCCCGAAGGGGAGGACCTTGTACTGATATGCTCACCCTTCGAACGCAAAGCGGAGAAACGGTCTGTGTCGAGGGAGAATCGAGACATGAAAGTACGCGTCCTTGAGGTCGACTCGCTGCGAACCATCGAAAGGCCAGGACGCTTGAAGATGCGTTTCTTTTCTGCGTCAACAGCCTTACGGGATCTTGTTGAAGGGCCCGTTCAGTACGTGCGCAGTCCAGGATCGGTCCCGTAACCCACCGCCTTTCTTGGGTCGATTAAGTAATGGGCTGTAGAAAACCCGACCTCATCATCTCGGCTGGAGGGACCGCTGTATCGCTTCCTTAGCTAGCAGGAGCCGCGATCTCCTTCTCTGCACGCAAGACAGGAGCATCCTTGTCCGGCACAGAGGTGAACCGAATGCCCCTGAACTTGGGAGGGCGCCGGGCGAATTGAATCGCGTAGCCGAGTCTGATGGTTCTCATGAGCCACGAGACGGTCTGGGGGGCGTTAACCAGGCCCCCAGCGACCGAACTAGTGGGACTAGGGAGACCACTGACGTACCTGCAGTGGGGCAGCGAAGTGGAACACAGGGACCCGACCCGGGAGGCCGCGCGTCCCAGGGTGGGGTCTGAGTGCGCGGCGCGCCACTTACCTGGCTCCACTGCTGGGCAGGGGGCTCGTGAGGAGGCGTAGCGTCCTTGAACTGAACCCTGCTGCCCACTAGCGAAGGGAGAGGGGGCCGGCTGAGTGGAGACTGGGTCTCGTGCACCGCCGTCCTCACCCTCTTGGGACCCGGAGGCAAAGGAAACTGCTCTTTTAATGAAGTTTTGGGTACCACTGGCTGAGTAGCCAGTGGCGGAACAGAACAAAATGGGAACAAAGGATTCCCCACCCGGCCTTCCTCCGGTGGAGGGAGTGGTGCGGTCACCATCTCTTGAAGAGCAGGATCCAAGGGCTCCGGGTCGGCCGTCTCAGGGACGCCGCCTGCTTTGGCGCTTCACGGGCTTGGCAGGGGCGGAGGCGGGCTGCGCCGGTTTCCTGCGGCCAGCTCCACGCTGCGGCCGTTGTGAAGGCTGCTGTTGTGGCCGCGCCGGAGCGGAGGTGGAGGCCGCAGGAGGGCGCCCTCGGCGACGAGCAGACAGAGGGGCTGCAGCCGGCGGTGGGGTGTGGACAGCAGCAGACCGCCAGGGCAGGATGTGTCGAAACTCCTCCGTCTGCTTCTGCGCGGCGGAGAACTGTTGGGCAAAGCCCTCCACCGCTTCGCCGAATAGGCCGGCCTGCGAGATCGGGGAGTCCAGGAAGCGATGCTTGTCGGCCTCCCTCATATCCGCCAAGGTCAGCCATAGGTGGCGCTCCTGGACCACCAATGTGGACATCGTCTGACCCAGGGCCGTGACTTTCGTCACCCTAAGCACGAGGTCCGTCGCCGTGCGCAGTTCCTGCAGCACACCTGAGTCAGCACCACCCTCGTGCAACTGCTTCAACGCCTTGGCCTGGTGGACTTGCAGGAGGGCCATGGCGTGCAGGGCGGAAGCGGCCTGTCCAGCAGCACTGTAAGCCTTAGCCGTCAGAGCGACGAGAACTTACAGGCCCTGGACGGAAAGCTTGGACTACCTCTCCAGGCGGTGGCGCTTTGCGGGCAGAGCTGCATCGCAATAGCGCGCAGAATATATCCTCGACCGGAAGGATGTCCACATACCCTTGGGCCGCCCCCCCGTCGAGGGTGGTGAGGACGGAGGAGGCACCAAGTCTGTTTCGGGCAGAAAAAGGTGCCTTCCAAGACTTAGTAACCTCCTCATGCACTTCCGGGAAGAATGGAACCGGAGGCGGCTGCCGACGCCCGGCCTGCGCCCCCAGGAACCAATCATCCAGCCTCGAGCGTTCGGGAGAAAGAGGAGGCCTCCAGTGCAACCCGACACTCTCAGCAGCCCGGGAAATCATAGCGGTCAGCTCTGGATCTGACTCTTGCAACGCCACTCTCCCTTGACGGTGGCAGCGGAGCCGAATCCTCATCTCCAGAGCTTAGCTCGCCCTCCGTTGCAGCGATCGACATCCTGTCCTCTGCTTGTGCCCCGCACAAGATGCTGGACCCCGCCCTGTCCAAGGAACCAGCACACTCGTCCGGGAACACCAGATGGTGCGACATGCTCGAGGAATGAGAGGCCCGCGGAGACGTACTCGACGGGGAGCTCTCACTGTAACCCTCAGGTCTCCCTGACCGTGAACCGAAGTAGCCCTCCGAGGACCAGAGGAGCTAGAGCGGGGCATGGGAAGGGGGATACCCCCCCGTTTAATGAGGAAGTATCTAGACCGCAACACCGCGATGGTCATGTTCCCGCACTGAGAACATGACTCATCCATGAGCGCTGCCTCAGCGTGCTGTAAGCCCAAGCACGAGATGCAGTGATCATGACCGTCAGATGAAGGCAGAAAACGACCGCATCCAGAAACGCACGAATGGGAAGCCATCTTTAAAAAGACGCCCCGTCGCTCGTGAAGCTCTTTTAGAAATAGCTATTTTAGAATTTTTTGGAAAATACTCTTTTAGAGAGAGCGCTGAAGCGCCCATGGGAGTCGCGGCAAGACCACTAGAATTGCATGCAGCCCGCCAAGTTTCAGCGCCGTGAAGGCAACCCCCTCTGATACGCCGTCACACCAACGCCAGCAGTTTCTCTCGAACACTCGCGGAGATTCGTCCTGAGAAGGCTCGCTCCGAAGCGAAAAAACTGATGTGCGTTTGCACGCGTTCTCCTTTTATACCCGTGCTGCGGGGTGGGGTGCGCGTGGCGAAACACGCACGGCAACTGTCATTGGCTTGTTTAGTTTACACTCTAAGGTGATTGGGTTCTCGGGCGAGATCCCAATTCGTCAGTCACTGACGTAACGTAGAACGTGACTGACTGAATGGGAACTCCTGTCACCAAGACGAAATTCCTTGGCAATAAAGCTCTTTCTGAATCTGTACAGTTTTGAAAACATTATGGGAACGTTACTTTTTGAATGTTCTCCTCCGAAACGCTTCTGACGCAAGGACTTGTACCGTTTTAAAAAAAACACTTTAAACATCTCAACTGCTGAACATTTTCAGGGTAACACTTTAAATAACTTTCATTATTAAATCATTAACAAATATATAATGCTTAACGGATCATTAGTTTATATATTAAAATAGCTAAAAACATGAAATAATGTGCTTGTTAATGTTTACTAATAAACGTACTACTAAACACAACCCATAAAATGATTACAAATCTCATTCAACTTTTATATTAACTAATGATTCATATATTAAGCATTATGTTTTTTAATGATTTATTAATGAATGTCATTAAAAAGTGTTACCGGTTTCAGAAAAGTGTTTCAAGAACAATGTGTAAGTAATGTTTTTGTGCTAATGTTTTGAGGATGTTATTAAATAGCAGATCATGTCAAATGAATATTCTGTTACTGGAAGAACATTTATTTATAAATTTGACACAATCTTGCTAGAATGTTCTGTGAATGGAGTGTGATTTAAACATATGATAATAATGAGAACCCCTGCAGCATAAATAACTGATTGTGCAAGATCCTCCAATTTTACTCACAGATTGCAATTTTGTTCACTAAAATCAATTTTTCATTGAACTATAATGTTTTGTAGTTGTTTTCAGTAATTATATAGCAGATTTTGATTTTGTGAATGTGTAGTATTGGTTACCTTACTTACAGTAAGTTACATTACTGTTCAAAACCAAAACACCTTCAAAAGTATAAATAATAAATGATGAAGAAAATAAAGCCTGCTGGAATGCAGCAACTCTCATTCTCATTACGGCAATGCCAAATAATAATAATGTATTGTTATTAAAATCACAAAGTTCATTCAATTGTAGGTTTACAGTTTTCTGCAGACTTTAATTGCTTCCATATTTTATCTCTGGGTCTAATGACCTGTATTATTATCTTCTAAACAGTAATAGAGTGAATGGACTATGTAACAATTAATGACATAACCATTGCACTTTGGTATCCATCAAGTGTCAGATGAAGAACACGCATGATATAGTTTATAAGAATTCATTAAAAATGATCATTCTGAAAAATGAAAAATGTTTTTGTCATCCTGACAAATCCATTGAACAAGATACACTGAAAAAACATTTTTTAAGGTAAGTGGTCGCAATCAATTTATTTGAGTTACATTTAAATAAACAAATTTAGTTGACTAACTTTCAACATTTTTTTTTAAATGTAGCTAAAATAAATTGTTTGCAACCACTTGCCTTAAAAAAATGTAGTATCATTTTTTTTCAGTGTACAGGAAACAAGAAAAAGATCTGCATAAAGATTCTTCAAAATATGTTGTTTACCCAACCATTTAAAAATTTAGAATTGGTCGATTTTTATTAAGGCTTTTAAAAGATTCTCCTGCTCACCAAAGCTACATTTATTTGATCAAAAATACAGTACATGTATTTTGGTAAATGTTGTGAAATATTATTAAAATTAAATATAGCTGTTTACTATTTGAATATATTTTAAAAATGATTGATTTCTGTGAGCACAAACGGAATTTAGCATCATTAGTCCAGTCTTCAGTGTTCAGGTGCCTGTAATATGTGATTTTGCGGCTCAGGAAAAATGTTATTATCATCATCATGTTGATAAACATTTTAATAGGCTTTTTTGCGGAAACCTTTAAAGGTCTTTGATGAACAGAAATTCAAAAGACAACATATTTGAAATAGAATTCTTTTGTGACATTATAAATGACTTTACTGTTACTTCAACGTAAAAGTATTTCTTAAAAAAAAAAAAAAAAGTCAGTTGACCCTAAACTTTTGAGCTGTAGTGTAGATTATAAATTTTCTTCATGAAACAGTAATAAAAATATTCCACTTTCAAAAGGATTTATTTTCATTTTGACACCAATATTTGACAGTGGTCTAAGGCAAGACACATTATACAACAACAACAACAACAACCAAGAACAGTGATTCACAAGTCTACCAAATCGATACATTCTGCCCAATACAAGTCCAAAAAAGTTTTTCCTTATAATCAAGGTGAATATAAAGCAAACGGCAATGGGTATGTGACATTTGCTTTAATGAACCCTAAAGATGCAGAACTGAAAAATCTTAAAGGAAAATAAAATTATAAATTCATATTCTCAATATAATCATAAATCACCTTCTTCATAATGATTTATAAATGAACACGCTGACCAGCAGAATCTGACATGCACATAATGGCATGGATAAGAAAATAAATATAATCTTAAAGTTCATTCTCTGTTTTGGCACTGATTGTCATCTGTTCTACATACTGGATCTATATACCCACTTCTCGTCTAATAATAACCATTGAGCTCATTTCCGCTAATAACATTCCCTTCGCATGCTTATATATATGAATTTCTCAGAATAAAATAATAATAATTTTAAAAAATGCATGACAACCAAAATTATACAAAGTATCAAACACTCGCACTTGCAAAACATTTATTTGGCTTTGAAAGGAAAGTGAATTTTCCAATACTGTATCTTATTCATATTAGCTTTTAAATTTTGTATGGCTAATGGAGTATAAAAATATAATGAGTATTAACACACCTGATCCTGGTTTTGGTTACTTTTTTGCAATTGATAGTGTTGCAAATGAACTAGGTTTGAAGAAATCAGACATGAGAGGTGTTGTGAAGGTCCTACGGAAAATAGAGATTACCTATCTAAAACACATACAGATATCTAGAAATAAGTTAAGCCTCAACTTTTGTCAAAATGCCATTTTCTCGCTATAGACTTTTAACTTACAGTATTTCTAGCAAAAAGTATCTCGTTCCAGAATGCCAGATTGTGATTTCCAAAGATATTCCAACAGCAAACTATAAAGATTAGAATGTAAAAGAATGACTACTTCCATCGTCCACATTTTCTCTACTCCATCTAGAAGTGACACTTCTCGATACACCTCTACAATATTGAAAGGTGGCAGACAACACGATACTGTGAATATCCATGACACGTCCATGCAAAAACACATACACTGACACGCTTACACTCTCACTCAGCTAACCATGTAAACAGTGAGACAGCACGCCACGTGTCCTAAGGCTAAGTAGTCATGGTACAAAATTTCTATGGGTTACGAACTACTAATCCAATAGATTACGATATCGGAGCACTTAGTAGAGCCCTGTAGACGACGTCAAAACAGATTACCGTGACCCTGGAGGGGTCGAACTGGAGACAAAAAAGACGAGATGAGGAATGAGAGAGGAGATGAAATACAGAGAAAGGAGAAGAGATGTAGAGGAGACGAGTAGGATAAATCCTAGAAAGCCCTAGACAACACGTATGCTAGGATTCCTAGCCACAATACGTCATGATACAAGACTGGCACAATCAGACTAAAGATCAGATAGAACATGCAATCTTTTTTAAAGTCAACATGAAATCAAAATTCTGGATTGTGTGTTCCCTGACAGTGATTTGCACCGACGAAACAACTGAAAGTCATTCGGTGAAAATGCTGTCAATGCGATAAATTTGAGCAGAGTTTAACTTCATGCAAATCTGCAGCAATGTGATGTTGTGGAAAATACAGGAATGCCTAGTTTGGCAAACTCCAGCGATTTAAGCATGAACGCATCTTAAGGGGCCGTTGACACGAAATGCGTTTTGCATTCCACTGCACTTCTTTTCCAATGTTTTTCTCCATAAACTTGCACTAGACTGACATTTTTGACCATTGCACTTGAATCTTGCATCTTTTGCAGGATATCACACAATTCAGCATTCCAAACACATAGCATTCAAGTGAAAAGTTATTGATGTCTCTGCGTTTTTTCATTCCACTGTTTTAAAAAAAACAGAAACACGCTCTGTGTGAACTGGCCCTTATAGCGCACAAGTCACTGGTGAATGCAACATGTAAAACATTTTTTTCTTTGTATTCTTCCATCAAATTGAAATAAGATGTTTGTAGGAAAGTATCATAAGGGGCCGTTCACACAAAACTCATTTTTGCATCCCACTGCAAATTCTTTTTCATTTAGCCTACATGGATGTTTGTTACTCTTGTGCTCGCGTCTTTTGCAGCGTCTCACATGACATGCTGAGCATTACATTTAAAAAATGTCTGTCTTCGTATTCTTCCATGAAAGTGTACTAAAAAATGAGTATGAACGCATTTTAAGGGGCTGTTTACACAGAACTCTTTTTTGCATTCCACTGCTCATCTTTTCCATTGGTTTTTTTTGTATGTAAACGTGAACTAGATGGGTGTTTGTTACCTTTGTGCTTACATCTTTTACAGTGTCTCACACATGACGTGGCATTCTAAAAATTTAGCACTCAAGTTAAAAATTGCTCATGTGCGTCTAGTGCATTTTGCACTGTATATATACGTACATGTTTGACCTTTGCTGTCATGTCTTTTGCAGCGTCTTATGCATGACACAGCATTTAAAAAAAAAAAAGCAATACTCAAGTTAAAAGTGTGCTTTTTCCATTCTACTCCTGTCATGTGTTCTTAAGTGCAAAAACGCATTTTGTGTGAACAGGCCCTTACAGCGCAGGAGTCACTGGTCAAAGTTACATTTAAAAAGTGTTTTTCTTCATATTCTTCCATTCAAGTGTAATAAAAAGTTGATGTAGTATGAATGCACCTTAAGGTGCCGTTCCCACAAAACATATTTTTGCATTCCACTGCACTTCTTTTCCATTGTTTTTCTACATAAAGATGCACCAGATGATGTCCCTGACCACTGTACTCATATTACTGCACAGAACACATTTTTGCATTCCACTTTACTAAAACGGACCTTTTTGACTATTGCACTTGCATCTTTTGCAGCATCTCGATCATGACACAGAGTTCTAAAAACAGGGCACCCGTGTTGTGCATCTCTGCACCATTTTTTCATTCCACTGTTCTGTGTCTTGTGTTTTTAAACACAAAAATGTGTTCTGTGTTCATTCACTGGTGAATGTTACATTTAAAAAAATGCCTGTCTTCATATTCTTCCATAAAAGTGTAATCATTTGCTCCACCTCTGATATACATTTCTTTTTCAGATGATGTCACAAAGCACCAGCCAATAACACCCACTTTTCACAATCCACTCAATTCAAGCCCGCCTTGTATTTTCTTTCAGTGACTATCCTGTTTCATTCAAAAATATCCAATGCAAAATTGGTTTGTGAACAGCATTTCATGTTGACTTTAAACTAGCATGACATTACTTTGAAATTTTTTTGAGAACATTAACCACAGGACGGCACAGCAGTCACAACTTTGAGAGCAATAGACTTCATCATTGTCCTATAATATCGTAAAATGCTCTATAATATCGTAAAATGCTAACAGTTGGTTAAGATGGCAATGGACATGAATAATATACAAACTGTAATTTACTTTACCGAGTGCTGCGTTAGCCAAGAGTCATCCCTTTATGTGTGTCTGCGTTTCAAGAACCTGAGGAGAGTAAATATGCATTTTCAGAGCATGTGTATTGTTATCATAAACCTTTCCCTGGCTTAATAAGGTGCTGTTGACAGCATGTCACCTTCAGCAGGGTATTCTCGACATCCTCTATGGCAGGACACTGCAAAATCACGAGCTCTGCTCCAAATCCTAAGGAACTGTCTCGCTCTCTGCTATCTACATAGACGGCTACCTTACAAGGCAGTGTCCTAAATGAAATGTAAGTCTTTCAATGCACCACTTCCCATGAGAAACCAGACTTAATGCTTACAGTTGATTACCTCAGATAGAGTCTGAGGTTGTTCTGATGTAGCAAATTACGTAGCACACATAAATATTGCCTGAAATAGTCACTGAGACAGAGCTGTTTTACTCCAATCTTTTCAGAATTGATTAATATTTCTCACAGTGCAGTCTGGGATTGCCCAATCCTTGAGAGGTGAGATGCTTTGTCAAATCTGGGAGTCTGGTGCGTGTCAGTAGCTATGTTTCCATCCACCTATTTGTATGCAGCATTTTGGGTATTGTTTTTTTTTTTTTTTTTTTTGACCAAAAAAACACAGGATGGAAATGGCAAGATGCACCAAAATTCTAAAAATGTAATTGAGGCAGATATATTTTTTATCTGATAAGAAAACATGCGCATAAACTATGAATAAATTCCTTTATGTGCATCTAAAAAGTCATGTGACTTTGCACAATGAGACGGCATAACTAGACTAATCAGTGGACCGATCTTGTTGCACAGCATCTGAAATGTTGTTTTAGTCATTCTTAAATGCTTGAGCCAAAGTCTGTCGCCAAAGTGGTTCTGTTTTGACAATCTTACCGAAAACGGTCTGCATTTCCAAAAGCAGGCAGCCGGCCTACGAATGAATAGGATGACATGACTGTGTTTATTCAAATTTGTCTACGGACATTATATATACATAAAAGACCACAGTGGCTTCTCCTACTGCCGCAAATGACCTTTTCTTAGAGATATGTGGCACCAGTTTTCAGGAAGTTACGATTTTGTTCTCTTCGTCTTGCTGGATAAAAACGGTGCTTTATTCATAAAAGGTTTGTGCGAAAAATATTTCAAAAAATATTTAAATTTTGTGCATAAATTAAATTCACAACTTTGGGTGGAAACATAGCTAATGATGCCTAGATAGGCAGCTCAACTAGAGTTTGGAACAGAGCACTGGAAAAACTTAAGAGGATCTGCTCCAGTAAATCCAATAAGAACCAGAATTGTGTTCTGTTGTGCATTAAACCCTGGTTGATCCTGGAAAACCAAATCCATGGATCACATATTATTGTGCATGTATATCGAAGATTATTTCTGAGAGTTTCAGATTTAGTCTTGTGCAGTTATAAAGGAATAGGAGAAGAAGTATATAAATAGAATGACTACACAGAACAGGCACAAACAATTTAGTCTGCCCTCTTGTGTTTGCTGGAGGGAGCCACATACTAAACGCTTACTTCTGCCCTGCAACATATAAGACAACATCTCTAAACAACATCACAGGACAGTAAATCTACAACGACATCACAGACCCAGCTGAAACCTGCGATCCCAGCCTCGAGCTGATATCTTTCTCCAGAAAAGGTGCTGTGCTTAGCTAAGGTTCCTCTGGCTTGGTTGCATCTTTTCCTGCGTTAGAGCTGTCATCCGTAGCGACGGGGTCACCGAAGGACCCGGCAGTCCCACCGGCCGGCCTGCTGGAGCTGGAATGTGCAGAGGTGTCTTTGGAGTGCGGTTCATTGGGGTTTGCCGTCTTCCCTTTGGCTCGTCTGGAGCTCCAGCTGCTGCTCTGCTTCTCTTCAGTCTCAGGGCTGGAGTCACAGGAGTCGCTCTTCTTCACCTCATCATCAGATGTGAAGTCAGAGCTGTCAGACGGACTCAGACCAGCTGCGGCGGATGCTGGCAGTTGAATCTTAGGTGAGATTAAAAGACAAGAAACATTTTCAAAGCGTAATTTCAAAAATCTGTGGTATTAATATAGTATATTGTACAAGTTGTATTTTGAACTTTCGAGCATTTATTTTCATCTTTTTAGCTTACATAAGTACATTTAGTGCGCATTTGTCATTTTGATGTTTGCTTAATATTTCTATTTAGCATTATTTTTTATTTTAGCTTGAGCAATTTTAATACTTGGACTTAACCCTGTAAAGCCATTATGAATAATGAGAAAAATCTACATTACGATATCAAAGGGTGTAAATTAATCATGAAGTATGAAACACCGGGAATTTACATTTAGCCAAAATATATTTTTTAAAAATCTCAAAACATCACATAAAATGCATTATTTTTGATGCATCGGGCTTTTATGGTGCATATAGTGTGGTATGTTTTATTGTGTAGACCTGCTTGTACACACTGTACAGCACTTTGGATCAAGTTATATTGTGTTTAAATGTGCTTTATAAATAAATGTTGTTGTTAAAGACAACAAACATTGTAAACCTCTAGTAAAAGAATATGCTCCTCATACTTGAGGAGGAAAAACAGCAAAAATATACAATTGATTCACATGCTGATATCTATATGGACAAAAAGTCAGATAGAATCCGAATAGCTTATAATGTAAACCAATAAAATCGAACTACTTACATAAAATACATAAATATCATTTATTACTATATATCTCTCAATAATGTCTTACCGAGATTTTTATTAAATGCAAAACATATCATGCAAATATGTAATATTTAAATGGAAAAAACATAAAATACAATGCAAATACAAAGCCTGATGGATCATATTTTATACATTTTAACATGATTTTTTAAAATGATGTATGGAAAATCAAATAAAAGCTAAATTGCTTCAGCTCCATTATTAAAGGGGTCATATGGTGCGATTTCATTTTTTCCTTTCTCTTTTGGAGTGTTACAAGCTATTGGTGCATAAAAAAGATCTGTAAAGCTGCAAAGACTAAAGACTCAAATACAAAGAGATATTCTTTATAAAAGTTAAGGGTCAACCACGCCTACCTAAAATGGCTCGTTCTAACACGCCCCCACATGTCTACGTCACGATGTGGGAAGATTTGCATAACGCCGCCCAAATGTTCACGCAAAGAAAGAAGGCGTAACTTTAATTCTTGCTGTTGCCGCCACTGCCATGTTGTGGAGTCACTGTGTGTTTCGTTGTGAAAGTGAAAATACTTTGTTTGTCTTCCAAAAGAGAGGACACGACTAGAAATCAGTGGTTTAAGTTGTATTTACAACACTGTTCAAGAACACTTCAACCCAAATATTCAGCTGTGTGCAGCACATTTTATGGAGGATGCGGACTGTTTCCTAAAACAAGTAGCCTTCAATGCATCTGTGCACAAAGGCTGTTTCTATAAAGTGGGGCAGTTCCAACTTTGCAAGGACAGTCTGGCGCTTCTGACTCACAGCCTGTAAGTAAGTTTTTTTATATTTAAATAATTTGCCACGGACGATTCAAACGCGAGTTTTGAGCAATATAGAGTAGCGCTTGTTTGTCATTTCTACGATCACAAATGCAAACATGGTTTTATGTTTATGCAGTTGCGATACGCAACGAAACCGTAAAAAGAACTTTTTTTTTTTTTAGGTGTAAGTCATTATAATCAGTATTATGTCCCCATTGGATGCAACAAATGCCTCATTTATAAAGGCTTTTAATGTTTTTGTCTCCGGCCGGACAGGGCATCACAATATGTGAGGGGCGTAACATTTCCGTCACACGCTTGCGGCATTCGGCCAATCACAACGCACTGGATAGCGGGCCAATCACAGCACACCTCACTTTTCAAAACGATGAGCTTTGTAAAAACCGACGCTTTCAGAAAGGCGGGGCATAGAGGAGAAACAATGTACAGTATGTGGAAATAATGTGTTTTTTGAACCTTAAACCGCATAAACATTGCATTACACCAAATAATGTTCTTTTTAGCAAAGTCATATGACCCCTTTAAGGTTCATCTTAAAGGGATCCTATTATGCTCTTTTACGAAGTCTTGATTTTGTTTTGGGGATGTACTAGAACAGGCTCTCATACTAGGTTGTTCGAAAAACACATTATTTTTCACATATTTTACATTATTACAACACCTCTCTCCCCAGTCTGGCATGAACAGCTCGAATAGTTCCTGTATCAAATGAAGGCCCGCCTTCTGAAGATTGGTTAGCTGGGCCAGTGTGTGTTGTGATTGGCAGCACTCGGCGCCTGGTCGGGAAATGTCATGTCCCTTACAATAGCCGCCTGCAAGCTTCAGTGTAAATATTGCGTCAAAATCAAATCAATCTGATCGTGATTTAAACCCGGATGATTGTAATCACTCTAAGTTTGTCTGCCTTGGAAAAGCTAGCGTGTCTCCGACATTGTGATAACACTCGTTGCCTTCTCTAGTGCAGCTCAACCAGGTCTCGTCCCATTCGTCGATATTTGTGATATCACAAATCCCGGAAAATATGCGTTGTAGTCCAAACGAGTCGTTCGTTGTAGTTTTTGAAAAGTGATTTCTGTTAAATAAAATATCTTCTTTTGAATTGGACTTTGAGCTTTGTAACTTTGCAGATCTTTTTTTATGCTCAAACGGCAACATTACAGACTAACTAAAGTTGAAAATGTGAAAAAGCATAATAGGACCCCTTTAAAATATTACAAACAATTAGCAACAACAACAATAAAAAAAAATTGTTCTTACGGCCTAAATATTATTTTATTTCAGTTAGTTCCAAAAGCAATATTTAAAATTGTTTCATCTATTTATTTTTTATTTTATTTCAGCTTTATTTCAAATTACGAAAATACATTTAATAGTCTATAACTTAAGAAAATTCAAAGTTAAGAAAAACTTCAAGTATCTGAGAAGAGTTTTATGGTGCATATTTAGTACATGCTGGAATGAACAGTTAAGAGATTGAGATTACCTGGAATGGCTCGGTGACGCCCACAATGGAGCTCATATTGTTGCTATAATAACCCAGAATGAAGTCCCCAGAATCCTTTGGCAATTCTTCCTCAGTAAAAATCACCTGAAGATTCCGAATCAAAAACTCTTAAATAAAATTCACAAGCTTCAATTTGTGACTTAATGCACACAAGTGAATGTATTTTTCTTGCAGCTAAATGGATGTATGATTTGCCCTTACTTGGTGCTCCTGTCTCAAGAAATCAGACTCTTCCTGCTTGGCCCAAACATAACCCACATAGTCTTTATGATGTTTAAACCCAACCTGTGAAAATAAATTTTTGTACTTAAAAACACAAATCAAGTGACAAAAATGATATTTGTATCACACTACATTTACCATCTTACTCCTATATCTAAATGCTCAGAACTGTTGAAATTATTGAAATAACCTTGTAAAGCCCAATCCAGTCCCAAGAGCTTCGAGCAAAGTTGGGTGCCGCCTTGTATTTGGCCACTGCATCAGATATCTCTGTCCATTCATCCTCTACAAAGAGTGTTACTAAAGGCATGTCCACCCTATATGGGAACTAAAAGGACCATCACATGTTAAACACATTGCACAAACTCAGCATGAAAGTTACTCTCAATAAGTGTATACATTCATGTCAGGTGAAACAGCAACCTAGTACATTCATAACGGTATTCAATGTGTAGCTTGGCATTAAGGGACTCTACTTCACCCAAAAATTTTATTTTATGAAAATTTAAATCACCCTTAAATCATGCAAAATGTAGTTTGTATCTTCATAGGAACAGATTTGGAGAAATGTACCACTTGCTCACCAGTGGATCCTCTGCAGTGAATGGGTGCCATCAGAATTAGAGTCCAAACAGCTGATTAGAACATCACAATAATCCACACGATGCCAGTCCATCATTTATCTTGTGAAGTGAAAAGCTGCATGTTTGTAAGAATCAAATCCATCATTAAGATGTTTTTAACTTCAAACCAATGCTTCTGGCTAAAATACAGGTCCAAAATCCCTAATAACGCTTCCTCTGGTAATAAAGTTCATTGCCTGTTGTCCTCTCACATCAAAATACACCCACATATTTGTTTAGAACTGTTTTGGACTGCATATTTCTCTCCTGATTCACACGAGATGACTTTTTCACTGGAATAAGCAATATTATGTTTAGAGGACTCGTATTTTAGCTGAAAGCAACAGTTTAAAGTTGACAATGTCTTAATGATGGATTTGTTTCTTACAAACACACAGCTTTAGGCTTCACAAGATGTTAATTGATGGACTGGAGTCATTGCTTGTGGATTACTGTGATATTTTTATCAGTTGTCTGGACTCTCTTTCTGACGGCACCCATTCACTGCACAGGATCCATTGGTGAGCAAATTCTCAAAATTCTCAAAATCTCCAAATCTGTTCCTATGAAGATACAAACTCATTTACATCTTGGATGGCCTGATGGTGAGCAAATCTCACCGTACTCAATGTCTCGATATTTCATATTACCCAAAAAAAAGGAATTAGTCATTATAACTATAGCCATGTTAGCGTGCTTACCTGCAGAGTGAAAATAGAGGAGACGGGCTTGTGGTCACTGATGGTGTACTCCATGTGACTGCGGTAAAAATGCTGAGACACACAAGTTCCGCTGGTTAGACCTGACAAGGAGCTGCGCTTCGACATGCTGTTGCTGACCTGAGCCATCGGCCTCGACCTCCAAAGAATACGATCAGTCCATGCTGGCTTACGCTTTTTACCACTAAGAAAGATAAAGATTCACTTAAATAGCAATGCAATAATAACAGTAGCACTGCAGGAACTAAATACTACAGAATTGCAGGAATAGCAGCATATATTCACTTATATAAAGGAATATTGAATTTTACTTGATCACTTTGAAAGAAAACTATGGAAGTTTGTTTCCATCACTGAATAAAAAATAAAAAAGGCACCTGCGACTTTATATCTCACAATTCTTACTTTTTTCTAGCAATGGCAATTTTACAGAATGTCTCGTAATCCTTACTTTTTCTCAGAATTGCATGAGTTGACAAGTTGTGAGCTACAAAGTCAGAACTGCATGATATAAACTTGCAATTGTGTGTTTTAAAGCCAGAATTGCATGATATAAACTTGTAATTGTAAGAAAATGTCAGAATTGTGAGCTGACGTTTTTTCTCATCATTGGAAGTTATAACTCACAATTGCAAGTTTTTATCTCACAATTCTTAGAAAAGAGGTCAAAATTGCTTGAAAAAACTCACAATTGCGAGAAAATCTCAGAAGAGAGTTCATATCTCACATTTCTGACTTTTTTAAAGGGGTCCTATTATGCTCTTTTACAAAGTCTTGATTTTGTTTTGGGGGTGTACTAGATTAGAACATGCTCTCATGCTTGGTGGTTCGAAAAACGCATTATTTTTTACATAAATTACATTACATTTAACACCTTTCTCCCCAGCCTGGCACAAACAGCTCGATTAGTTCCGGCTTTGATGAAGGTCCGCCTTCCGAAAAACAAAATGTGTTGTGATTGGTTAGCTGTCCCAGTGCGTTGTGATTGGCGAACAGCTTAGACAGTGTTTCAGTACTGCCACGCCCCTTGCTCCGTCTTTCAACAAAAGCTTTTTGGCAAATCCGGCACTGTACTCCCTCATGTTGTGGAAGCTGTCCTTAGTAATATGCGCAGCACACAATAGCAAATTGGGGTTATAATGCTCAGGGACAGAGTTAAAAAATAAATTGCAACCACTGTTTCCATGACATCATCCGCTTTCGGAAGCCCAAACAAAGAAGTGAAAAAAACTGCGTTTCAGGCGGTCGCGCACCGGACGAGAAGTGCAGCGTCGCGCCACGTCTTTAAAATTAAAATACATTATTTTCTATGAGTGTAGGCACACCGGCGGCGCCGTTCAGCGTCTGTCCGCGGCGCCCAGCTACGTCGTGTTATACTTGTAAGAATTGTTCTAGACGTGCCGAAAATTTGACGCTACAGCACAGCAGCTCTTCTTCTTCATTTTCTCTGATGCACTAACTCTGCAGCAGCACTACTTCTTCATCGTCTCGTCTGATGCACTCCACTCAACCAAGAGTTCTAACCACGACCTCGCCCCTCCCCTCCCCACCCCCCAACCATTCGATTTTCTGTAGGCGGGAATTATTTGTAAGGATATTCCAATGAGCCGCTTTGTGATATAACAAACGCTGTAGTCCAAACGAGCCGTTCCTTGTAGTTCTTGAAAAGGGAATTTTTAAAAACAACTAAAAAAAATTCCTCCCCACTTTTTGGGGGAGTGGACTTTGAGATTTGTAACTTTTTAGATCTTTTTTTATGCCCAAACATACATACTACACACTGACTAAAATTAAAAAAAAGTGAAAAAGCATAATAGGACCCCTTTAACATGCAATTGTGAGTTTAAATCAAAACTGTGAGATAAAAAGTTGCAAATATTATTATCTTTTTTATTATTCAGTGGGGGAAACAAACTTTCACAGAAAACTGTTTATTGTACTATAAAATAACATAACTCCCTCCCCAATCCAAAAAGAAGCAGAAACAGCTTGTTCTGACAGCAAATTAATTTTGCAATTAAAGTGCCCCTATTATGGATTTTTGAAAATTACCTTTCATGCAGTGTGTAACACAGTTCTAAGTGAATGAAAACATTCTGTAAAGTTTTAAATCTGAAAGTGCACCGTTTATAAAGTTATTGTCTCTCAAAAGAAGAGTCGACTCTGAATCATTGAAACAAATCGTTTTTAAAATGAATCCCAAGCCGTTTCATGTTGACGTCAACATGAAACATTAGTATATTGCCCGCCCACTTGGTGTTTTCCCGTTGGTCTAAATGAAAATGCAAATTCATTTTTTTGCCACTAGGTGCAGCTTTTGGAGAGGTAAAAAATAGCAGTTTCCCCGGTAACGCTGTACACAAAGCAGCACTGCGCTCACAAACGCTGCTTTATCAGGCATTACAGGCATGATGAAAAGAAAATGAGACCAATTGGACCAATCACCGCAGATTAGTGTCACGCAAAGTAGGGGTTTGGAAAAATTAATCGTTGAGCGAATCGTTTGGGAGTCGTTGAGCAAGTAAGGTAAAAAATAAATGCATATTATAAGACAATGAAAGTGGTTTTTTTTTTTTTTTTTTTTTTTTTTTTGAACTGCATTAGGGCTGGTGGATATAGCTAAAAAAATGATCAACGATATAATGTTTCATAACGTTCGGTATCGATAATTATTGACATTTTTATAACCTTTTTTAAAACAAAAAGCAACAGAATTTTTTTTTTAATTTAACCACTGTATTTTTAAATTAACCCAATTTATTGAGACAAACAACAAATATTTTTGTTTTAACAATCAAACACAAAATAAAAATTAAACAAATATCTAATATCTAATGTTTTATATGCAGATTTTTAATGAAACTTTTGTCTTGTCTCCCGAGGCCACAGGAGGGCGCAATGAACTAAATAATGCAGCACATTTAAATTGTCAACGCAAGGAAATAACTCTATAAAAAAACGTGCATTACGTCTAAATTAACTCATAACAATCAAATATAATTTCGTAAATTGCATAAACAATTATGAACAAAACAGCATCAAGCATTTATGCATTGCTTAATCTAAAGAGCCGAAGCGCCATTCACACAGATTGCATTTAAAAACATATGAGACGCAGTGAAAAGGAATAAACCTCCACAAATTCGTGACGTGTTTTCTAAAAGTTTAAACTGTTTTAACTTTGCATGGCTTTCTATACATCTCTTGTGTGAGACGTGAGTGCAACAGTCATATTTGTCCGTCTAAAAATGTGCTGAATATGCGTTCTGTGTGAATGGCTTGGTTCGGTTTTAACCTTTATTCAAGCTATTACTCCACATGTTTAGCTTCAATATTTCTCTAATATTTTGAATGAATACCTAACACACACCTAACATTCAAATGCAAATGTTTAATTTTAA
Organism: Sinocyclocheilus anophthalmus; assembly: GCA_018155175.1. Taxonomy (NCBI): domain Eukaryota; kingdom Metazoa; phylum Chordata; class Actinopteri; order Cypriniformes; family Cyprinidae; genus Sinocyclocheilus; species Sinocyclocheilus anophthalmus. Next base: position 249,475 of record JADLZN010011968.1, on the reverse strand, counting down.
ATTCGACTAATATTCATTCTTTATTCACAATCTCCTCATCACAGGCAGGCACAGCACTCATTTCAGCATGTGTTCGTGTGTGCTGTCTGTGTCACTCATAGTACGTGCCTATATCGTGCACTATATCGAAAATGTTTTCTATCGATATCGAAGAAGGTGTACCGTCGATAAATATCGATACCGTTTTATCGCCCAGGCCTGCCTTGCATGCATGTAAACCTGTTGTTGGGGACTCCCAAAACCAAATTATGAACCTTTCATTACCCATAAAAGGGGCACTTTAAATAAAAAAAATAAGACTGAGATTTGCTATATAGTTCATTATCGCTTTACGTGAGTGTACTGTATGTATGTGAAAAAAATAAATAAATGCCCTTTACAAGTCCTTAACTCTTTTTAGTCCATCTGAATCTGTTTAGAAGCATGATTTCAAATGAAGAATTTATTGATCTAAATGTATTAAATTTCTTTACCTGGTATCATACGTGTCTGTACCCACATCAAACTTATACGTAGGAGGGAATTTAAGCGGCCCCTCGTGGAAGCCTTCAAGCACAGTCTCACTGCCTTTAGCCATGTTCAGCTGCAAGATGCAGAGAGAGAAGAATCAAAGAGGACAATACTACAATTAGTGTCAATATTAATAATACTAGCACAGGGAAATATACAGATTAAACAAACATATTTATATTGCATTGTTTTATCAACATCATGACCTAAATTAAAGGGCACCCAAATGCCTTGTACAAAACAGTCGCTCCGACTTCAACGGCATTTCATATTTTCATAATATTGACAATGTTATCTGTGAAAACATGGTCTTTGACATTTAGAGGGACTCACCTGGTCTTTTTCCCATAATGTGGACAGTTTGTTATTGTCAATGGCTGATTTCACAACTTGCATATCCAGGTCCTCGATTCGAAAATTCAGGTCTCCAAACCAGAAAACCACACTGCAAACATTTGTCCATGAGTCACATCATACAATTTTCAATATAAATTTCAAGGTCATAAGGATCATTTAATTAACTTCCATCGTGGATTGCATCACCTTGGGCAGCAGGTCACATAATCATAACAAACACTACTGACCCAATCTCATGAGAAAACAACACATCTTACACATTGTTGAATAAAATGCATTTGTATAATTAGTTTCATATAAAAATATACAATTTGCAGGATAAGCGTAAATCTAACCATCATTAGAGTGTGAGCAGCTGGTACAATAACATACGAAGGAGACACAAATTGACCACTAATTTACCAGAATATAAAATTCCCAATTTCTTTGTTTTTGGCTTGTGATCAAACCGTACGGTATTTTGTAGTAAATTATTATCGGTCTCTTGGTAGAAACAAAACGAATGATGCATATGCCATCATGGACAGATTGTGTGACAAAAAAAGCATGAACAGCACTGAACAACATACAAGAAACAATTAAAATATTTAGTCATGTCATTGCAATATCAAAATATTATTAATTAATATTTTATTGCAGATGCATGTTGTTTTATTTTAATTTTGCAAGAAAAACAAGTTGGGTCACAACTTTATGTCCAATATAAAATCTGGGACCAGAAGCAAAAACAGTTGAGAAATGCTTTCCGGGGGGGGGGGGGGCGTGTGTGTGTGTGTGTGTCTTACTCATGATCCATGACGCCTGTAGCTGCTTGTCCTTCAAACTGCTGCTGCTGCAGGATGCTTTCAAAGTCCTCCATGCGCTGGTCTGAGTTCTCCATGTGTGCAGGCAGATGACAGTTCAAGAAACAGATCGAATGACCAAACATGTTCATGCGAGCGCTGACACCTCCTTTATTCCCCTGCAGAGCAAGACGGTCAGAGATCAGTTCATTTTTCTAAACTTTTTTTTCTTATAATGTCCTGATCACCTTAGAAATTCTAAACAGTTCTGTACTGTTTTCTCGCCAAACCAAATAAGTGGCTGTGCAAAAAAAAAAATTAAGAAAATTGAATAAATGGTTGATCAGCTACAAAGTGTCCACATTAATTAATGTTTTCATGTCATGCTGTGGCTTTTTCAAACATATTGGCTGTTAAAATATAGCACAAAAAAAATCGCATTATCGGCATGACCAAATTTTTAGACCCTTAATCACGCCCATATATAAGTAAGACTTAACAATCTATCTCTTTACAGAAACTATTAATAAGCAGCAAATTAGGAGTTTTTTCTTTCAGGGAAAATAGTGAATATGTGTTCCTTATTCTAAACTGTTACCAAGACTGCAATAGTATATAGATGATACTAAATAACACTGGTCACCACCACACTTTCAAAATGTTACACATGTAACAAAAAATTATTTGTTACATATGCAAAATGCTGTAGAATTGTTTATGGTAAAAGATGTTTAAAGTGCTGCAGTCTTTTTGGAAACTGAAGGCCAAACTATATAATAAAAATATACACAGGGTTTGGTGGATGTGCAGAATTTTGTGATGTACACGCATTTAAAGCAATGTAAATCTGCAGATCTTTCCATTAAAATCTGCAGGCAAAACTTGACTCAGACAAGCAGAACTGAAATGGTAACTAATTAATCAAAATATGGAACAGGTGTGCGGTAACCATGGCAATCAGTCATTAGAATTGAGACCTCTGATGAAACATGCGCTGCTGTGCTGAATTATGAGACAAACTGAGTGAATGTCAAAATGTCAAAGCATATCATTTGTCAAATATATAATTTTATCAACTGTTTTAATTGCTTAAATACACAATCTTTATATCATTTGCCTTGTGGCAGCTAGAAAATAAGCCACAAACACTTCTCCCAGTTTCACATGTTTTTAGATGTTTTTCTTTTTTTAAGTATTTACAGTTTTAAATTGTATAGAGGTCCTGAAAAGAATTTGGACATACTTAAAATTTACGAATTTCGAAGAAACAAAAAAATATATTTTTTAAAAAGTATTTAAAACCTAACTTATACTTGTGTGAATTTTTTTTTGCTTGATCAGTGTATTTGTGATATTTATTTTCAACCCCTTGGTTTGATATTTTTTTTACTGAATGAAATGTATTTAAACATTTTTATATGTGATTACATGTAAGTGTCTGGGTTGATTTACAGGAAAAAATGTATTTAATTCAATTACATAATTCAATTATTACTTAATAATTGCTTTAAATTAAGCTCTCTCTCTCTCTGCAATAACACTTTTACATATTATGGATTATAAAGGTATTCATTATGCACATTGCGATGCATTATATATTTTCATTAATAACGGCAACCAAAGTTAAAATGTATTATGATATTTGCATAATCCTTGTTTGACATTTGAAATGGGTTGTTTTTCATGTGTTTTAATGCATTATACTTTCTAAAGGTGCAGCAATTAATAATTATAATGTATTATAACTTTCAATTATTTATGAGATCATGCAATGCATTATAAGGTGCATTACAAGACATTAATGCATCAAAACACTAAAACATTTTATATATAAAGGCTTCAAGTGAAATGTTACCTAAAATTCTTTATCAATGATTTAAGAGATCATTTGCAGCTTTAAGTATCCTGCAGTTTTCATCAAACCTTTTAGAGACTGCTTATGTTCGTTCATGCTCTATGAATTTTAGATGAATGTGACTTGGATTTTACTTTCTAACTTATTAACTGTGGTGTATAAAGTACCTGAAAGCCATACTCAAGTAAAAGTACAGATATCTTACCAGAAAATGACTTTGGTAGAAGTTGAAGTCAACGTTTAGAATATTACTCGAGTAAAAGTATTAAAGTATGTGATATTTATTGTACTTAAGTACGAAAAGTATTTTTTAAATCTTAAACGTACTTAAGTATTGAAAGTAAAAGTACAAGAAAATGCAAAATGGAAATGAAGCAAATAAATATACAGTGGGTACGGAAAGTATTCAGACCCCCTTAAATTTTTCACTCTTTGTTATATTGCAGCCATTTGCTAAAATCATTTAAGTAAAAAATTTTTTCCCTCAATGTACACACAGCACACCATATTGAAAAACACAGAATTGTTGACATTTTTGAAGATTTATTAAAAAAGAAAAACTGAAATCACATGGTCCTAAGTATTCAGACCCTTTGCTCAGTATTTAGTAGAAGCACCCTTTTGATCTAATACAGCCATGAGTCTTTTTGGGAAAGATGCAACAAGTTTTTCACACCTGGATTTGGGGATCCTCTGCCATTCCTCCTTGCAGATCCTCTCCAGTTCTGTCAGGTTGGATGGTAAACGTTGTGGACAGCCATTTTTAGGTCTCTCCAGAGATGCTCAATTGGGTTTAAGTCAGGGCTCTGGCTGGGCCATTCAAGAAGAGTCACAGAGTTGTTGAGAAGCCACTCCATCGTTATTTTAGCTGTGTGCTTAGGATAATTGTCTTGTTAGAAGGTAAACCTTCAGCCCAGTCTGAAGTCCTGAGCACTCTGCAGAAGGTTTTCGTCCAGGATATCCCTATACTTGGCCGCATTCATCTTTCCCTCAATTGCAACCAGTCGTACCGTCCCTGCAGCTGAAAAACAGCCCACGCATGATGCTGCCACCACCATGCTTTCACTGTTGGGACTGTATTGGACAGATAATGAGCAGTGCCTGGTCTTCTCCACACATACCGCTTAGAATTAAAAAAAAAGTTCTATCTTGGTCTCATCAAACCAGATAATCTTATTTCTCACCATCTAGGAGTCCTTCAGGTGTTTTTTAACAAACTACATGCAGGCTTTCATGTGTCTTGCACAGAGGAGAGGCTTCCGTCGGGCCACTCTGCCATAACGCCCCGACTGGTGGAGGGATGCAGTGATGGTTGACTCTCTACAACTTTCTCCCATCTCCCGAATGCATCTCTGGAGCTCAGCCACAGTGATCTTTGTGTTCTTCTTTACCTCTCTCACCATGGCTCTTCTCCCCCGATAGCTCAGTTTTTCCTTCCTAGATAGCTCTAGGAAGGGTTCTGGTCGTCCAAACGTCTTCCATTTAAGGATTATGAGGCCACTGTGCTCTTAGGAACATTAAGTGCAGCAGACATTTTTTTGTAACTTTGGCCCAATCTGTGCCTTGCCAACAATTCTGTCTCTGAGCTCTTCAGGCAGTTCCTTTGACATCATGATTCTCATTTGCTCTGACATGCACTGTGAGCTGTACGGTCTTATATAGACAGGTGTGTGGCTTTTCTAATCAAGTCCAATCAGTATAATCAAAACAGCTGGACTCAAATGAAGGCGTAGAACCATCTCAAGGATGATCAGAAAAAAATGGACAGCACCTGAGTTAAATATATGAGGGTCACAGCAAAGGGTCTGAATACTTACTTAGGACCATGTGATATTTCAGTTTTCTTTTTTAATTAAAATCTGCAAAAATGTCACAATTCTGTGTTTTTCTGTCAATATAATAAGGGTGCTGTGTGTACATTAATGAGGAAAAAAAAATGAACTTAATGATTTTAGCAAATGGTTGCAATATAAAAAAGAGTGAAAAATTTAATGGGGTCTGAATACTTTCCGTACCCACTGTATATACAACATGTTCATCACAGCTTGAGTAGCAAGATTGTGTTCAGTATTAACTCTTTCTTCCATTTTGTATTTAATGGAATAAGAATAAGAAGCACTTCATCCTGTACTTAGTGTCTTTCATTCCAACATAAGAAAACATTTCTGGAATCTGCATTTGAAATAGCATTTAGAAGTATTTACACAGTTTATGTATCTCAGAGGGGACATGGATACATTTAAACTGCAGTTACAGATGCATAAATAGGCCTAATGTTTTGTTTTTAACATAAAACGCTGAATACTGATAATTTGAAATAATTTAAAACATGGAAAAAAACAGTCGAAATGTGAAATTAAAACCGCCAGTAGGTAGCAGCAAATCACTGTTAATAAGTGAGTCATTGCAATCATTTAAACGGTTGATTATTCAGGAACCAAAGCTTTGACGTGTTAATAGTGAGTCACTGAATCATTTATTCAACCGATTCGTTCAAAAAGCTGATTCATTCAATAAGTAAACACCGTCCATTGCTCAGAGTTGCAAAACAGTGCTGTGATCTTTGTTAGGAATTATTTACGTTGGCAAAATTGAGCAAAAACAGGCAATATTATGTCTAAAATGTAAGTCACTTATTGCTTTACTGAACTTAAACTGTATAAAATGATTATTAAATGTGTTCATGCTGAAATCTGCAGAAAACCGTTACTCTCTGTGTGATATAGATTAAGTTAACTATATTAAATTATATAAAAAGCATACAGAAGCATTTTCTCCATCTATAATTTAGAATGCATGGAATTTTGAGTTTTAATATACTAATAAATCACGTGCGTGCACTCTGTGTGTGATTTGGTGATATAGCCTACATAATAATGTTAGATCGCACATAATTACAAACAACACTTGCAACATTACGCGGACGATGCTGTATCGCACAGCACACACTAGCCTCGACTTGAGTGGAAAATTAATCATCCGCGGTTGTGCGCGCACTTGTTTGCACGTGAGCAAAGGTGTTTTTTAATCTCGTTTTTAGGAGTCTAACTTGCAAACCAAGATTGTAAAACAGCTTAACTGCAGTCCGTGTTCTTCTGACTTCTGACTATTTTGTAGTAAGTAATGAATATGCTTCGGGGAAATGTATCGGAGTAAAAGTATACATTTTAATTAGGAAATGTAGGGAGTAAAAGTAAAAGTTGGCTGAAATATAAAAACTCAAGTAAAAAACCCAAAAAATACTTAAGTACAGTAACAAAGTATTATTACTTTGTTACAATACACCACTGCTTATTAATACCCAGTGGGAAAACAGTCTGGCTTTGGTAATTCAATCATTAACTTTGTTATAAAATTTGACACTGTAATTCTCGCTGCGAGAGGTGAGTTTATCATTATGACGGCATCATTTTATATTCATTAGCTGTTCAGCACTTTATTAATATTTCAGTAACGCACAGCATGAGATATTTGACAGAACCTCATTAACAGCTTCCTGTAACCTTTCATATCTGCACACGAGCTTAAAATAAATAGGTAGATATATCAGCTGAGAAACATTCAGATACAGAAACGTGGTGTTCCACCAAATAACCACACATTTACATCAGAAAGGGAAATATGAGATTGCACCCTGAGAAACGGCCATGAAAAGGTCTAAGCGCAGATAACGTACCCAGATACCGCCGAGGCCGGTGCGCGTGGTCTGTGTTTGAATGCCTCTCAGGAACGGCAGGTGAAAGTACTTGGCAAAGACCAGCAGCAGCATTCCCTGCATCCTCTGAGAAGTGACCTACAGACAGAGAGAAACACACACAGATATATGAGTCAACAGGAGATAAGCGGACTGAAAGTGAATTAGAAGAATTGGACATATTTCCTGCATCCAGCCGGGTATATGAAAACACAAACGCTTACTCTCTAATTTTAGAGAAAGAAAGAAAACTAAAACAGTTTATAAATAGAAATTGTTTTAATTAATTGAAATAACCCTGAAATAAAGTATAAATATTAGAATGTCAAAACTTTGTAAAAAATCATAATGTTGGCCTTGTCAGATTATCTGAAATTAAAATACATTTGAATACTAAAATTAGTAAAGCTAAAAGCAAAAGTAAGATAAAAGCTAATATAGATTCAACCTAAAATAATAAAATTACAAAAAAATTAATCATAAAAAAAACATTGATTAAAAGATTAAAATTAAAATTAAAAATTAAAATTAAAATGACTGAAAATATAAAAATAAATGCAAATTCATAATATTAATAAATTCTATAATAGTGTAAAATGACATTAAAATAACGCAAATTGTTTATAACTGGTGCCAGTATGTATCCGTTTTTGTAGTATGAATGAATCTGCTGTTCATAATGCAAGTGGTACACTGATATGCCAATAACTTTGGTAAATAAAACCCATTTTACAAATCATTACGGTTAAATGTTTATCCAGCTATAGCTGCCAGGGCAGCATGTCTCGTTTTCATTTAGTTTAACTTGAAGTACCAAATAAACAAAACTAAATACAATAAAACTAATAAATAAAAATTAATACAAAATATGTAGATATTAAAAAAATTATATCAATCACAGTTGTAAGTAATAATGACAGCACAATAAAATGTCAATAAAGGTAAAGTGACAACAGAAATATACTAAAAAACATTCTAATTCAAAATATTACCAAAAACGACAATAGTACATCAATAAAAAGATGCCGTGGGCTCCACTGGACCTTCCACTTCCAGTTTTGAGCAGAAGTCATTTCAAATGGGATTTTTAACATCCTTCCAGAGAGAGATGTTCAGAATTCTAGCCTACTGCCTACCCTGTAGTACATACTTTAGTGTAGAAACACTATATACAGCATAGTATATAGTAAGCAAAAATGTATAGTAAGCAACATTGTTTTCATAGATTATTTTGCCACACATAAAATAAAGCCAGATAAAATGAAGAGGAGTCTAACTGATAGAAAATAGAAACATGAGCCGCAAGACCAGCAAAGAGATTTTCATCCTCAGCCACTCAGTCACTGTTACATAATGTGACCCCTGAAGCTCTAATGACAACTGTATGAATGTGTGGTGTGTGTGCATGTGTGTGTGTGTGTGTGTGTGTGTTTAAAGGGAACATTACCGGACCAGTAATACCAAAAGGGGCTGAGAGCGTTCCATGCAGACTCGCTACAAGGGTCAGTGAAAAGAACATCTTTCAGTCGTTTGTTGATCATTGAGTTCACTTCCTGTAAGCTGAGACAGGGTGCAAGAAAATACAGACATGAGATGAAGCTGAAATTAAAGGACATAAAAATATCAGAATGGAGTGGTAGAACAGACCTCAAGGCAGGCGGTAGATTATACTGTATCTCTAGTGTGCTTATGTAGGTCATGTCCTAGATTATGACCTTCGCATTATAACGTACTAACTCAAAAATTGACAGTGTATTATTTTGATTGTCTAGATCAGGGTTTCTCAAATCTTGCCCTGGAGGGCCAATGCACTGCAGGGTTTAGCTCCAACCCTAATTAATCAACTATACCTGTGATTTTCTAATGATCCGGAAGACATTGATTAGCATGCTCAGGTGTGTTTGATTAGGGTTAGAGCTAAACTCTGCAGGAAAGTGGATCTCGTGGGCCAGATTTGAGGATCCCTGGTCTAGATTATCTTCTCTCCAGAGTATGGGTCTGAGTTCCTACTGATGTCATTAACAGGATACTAAATAAATTATAAAATCTCATGATCTGATGTTGCCGGTATTGAAATTAATATATCATGCTTTCCTTGTCTATGAATCATGGAATTTGAAGCCCGTTTCATGAAGTCTTCTTGACCACATACTCAGTAAGACTTTGTCTCTTTTTAAAGAAATGAATACTGTAATTCAGCAAAGGTGCATGTTATGCTGTTATTTAGAATGTTACATTCATTGTAGAATCTTGAAACAACTGTTTTCAACATCTGTCATAATCAGAAATGTTTCTTGACGATGATTTCTGGAAGATCATGTGAAAATTCAGCTTTACATCACAGAAATAAATTAAAACTTTCAACTGGAAATGTAGTTCAGTCATTTGTATTTCCTTATGGTTACACTGATTGACCTTGTCAAATTAAATATTTCAGTCTGTTTTGGAGGTAGAAAATCACAGTGATTCTTGTTCTTTTAAAATAAAATACTAAAAGGTTTTGTGGTGCAGTGAAATTGTTATTATTGTCCGTTTAAACTATTCAACCAAAAACTATTTGTAAAAGGATTGAATGATTGTTACAGAGGACATGATTTGAAGGAGAAAACAATACCGCTTGACTAATATGAAAATATTATAATAATATGAGGCGTAAATATATTTTAAAAAAATTATATAACCTACATTTTCAAAAGGTTACTGTTGAAAATTCAACAGTAACCTTTGTAAATAACAAAAAAAAAGAAATTTTCTGAGAAATTGTCAGTAGGAACATTTCCAAGTATGCATCTGTGATCACTTTTCATGCTGAGCACCTTTCCTTTAGAAAAGCAGCGGCTCTCAATGGAAATCTCACCCTATAATATACATGTCTGTGTTCCCATCACCAACATTCAGCCCCAGTAATGAAGTGATGTCGTCAGGAGGCATGGCTGAGCCCACGTTCCACGTGATAATGTGCACCCTTTTGGCAGAAAGAGACATTAGAGAACAGCAGTCATCTGTGTACACATGTTCACATACTGTCAGTCACTACTGCTGGTTTTTCTTAGGCACCGCATCCAACAGCATTATTATGGCAATGTGTATACATACTCTCCCATTGCCTCTAACTCAGCGTCATTATATGTGAGTGTTTTCTCCTGTAATTCACTGCTGAATATCTTTAGTTGGGACAGTGAAATAACAAAGCAGTGACTGTTGACACTGACAGATTGTGGGTTTGCCCTATAACTCATCTTTTCAATTTACAAACAGCAAGCAAAGACTGCGCAAACAAGTATCCTTGCGGCATATTAGTGAATAAACAAATTAAAGAAATGGAAATTGAAAGGGAGTAAGAACATCATCAGGACCATTGCAAAGCAACCTCGTTTTGTCGTGTCACATTAAATGTGTTAGTAAATCATCTCAATGAAGATCCAAACAATGCTAGGAATATAAATATTCTGTATATTTTTCAAGAATTCCACAAGCATCCCTCCACTATTCAGTAGGCTATCAACCTTTATTTCAAAGATAGAGAAGAATCTCATATTTCTATAAATGTAAAATATACATCAATTTCAAAAGAATTGTTCACCCAAAAAAGAGAATGTACTCAGCCTCAGGGCATCCAAGATGTAGATGAGTTTGTTTCTTCATCAGAAGAGATTTGGAGAAATGTAGCATTACATCACTTGCTCACCAGTGAATCCTCTGCAGTGAATGGGTGCCGTCAGAATGAGAGTCCAAACAGCTGATAAAAATATCACAATAATCCACGAGTAATCCACATGACTCCAGTCCATCGATTAACATATTTGAAGTGAAAAGCTGAGTGTTTGTAAGAAATAAATAAATCATTAAGACATTTTGCTTCCATCTAAAATATGAGTCCACTATTCATAATATTGTTTTCTTCAGTGAAAAAGTTGTCCCGTCTGAATCAGGAGAGAAATATGCAAAGATCAAGCACCGTTTAAAAGTGAAAAACAGTCCAAAATGGTTGTAAACAATCTGAGATGACAACAGGGGATGGACTTTTTTAAACTGAAGGAAGCGTTATTATGGATTATGGACCTTCTTTTGGGCCACCAAAAGCAATGCGTTAGTGTTAATAAAATAGTTAAAATGTCTTAATGTTGGTTTTTTTTCTTCTTCACACAAACACTCAGCTTTTCACTTCACATATGTTAACTGATGGATTGGAGTGGTGTGGATTACTTGTGGATTATTGTGATGTTTTTATCAGCTGTTTGGACTCTCATTCTGACGGCACCCATTCACTGCAGAGCATCCGTTGGTGAGCAAGTGATGGAATGCTACATTTCTCTAAATATGTTCTGATGAAGAAACAAACTCATTTAAAACTTTGATGGCCTGAGGATGGGCACATTTTTAGCAAATTTTCATTTTTGCCTTCTCAAATTTATTTAAAATTCAACTAAGCACACTGGACTGCTGCAGGTTAATGGGGAAAAAGACTGTTGAAAAGTTTTGGGGTCTGTAATTTTCTTTTTTTATACGTACAGGAAATCGATACTTTTATTGAGCAAGAATGTAATAAATTGATCAAAAGTGAAAGTAAAGATGTGTTGTAAGTAGAAGATTTCTTTTAGATATTTTTAAAAAATCTTCCCAACCCCAAACATTTAAATAGAAATGTATATATTATTCATTCAGGATCCACATTTGCAAAGGAAAATATACAGGCTATTTAAGCAAATTCAAAATTCAAGATAATTCACATTAATGTCCAAAAGATGTTTTATTGTTTTAAAAAGTAAAAGTAGCAATAATCTGTGTTCTCATGACTAACTGTATGCACTATATGTAGATGCTGTGAATGCTGTAAGCCATAATAATGTGGAATGTGGAAGTAGATGCGCAGGTAGGCTACAGTTCAGCTAACAGTCATGCCCAAACCTGCACTTGTGCACTTGGCAATCTAAAGTTTAGTTTGTACTAAAGTAAAACACATTTGAACTGGCTAAACAAGGCCTTTAAGTTCACTTGTTCGCCCAAAAGCAGAATACAGTGCAACAGTTGGCTTCCAGCAGTAAAATATTCCATCCACTTTCACCAAAATTGATTTTTAAAGGGGTCATGAATTGAGAAATAAAAATTCCCTGGATGTATTGACATGTAAGAGGTAATTTTACTATAAAAACATCCTGTGAGTTTCAGAGCTCAAAATTTCCTTGTTAGTCCAAAAACAGCTTTTATTGAAACCAAGCTCAGAAAATGACTCATTTCAGATTTTGTCACATTATGACGTAATAGTGCAATGAACATCAAGATGTGAACCTGACAGTAATATCACAACATGTAAGTAAGTATTAGTATTAGGTATCTTAATTGCTGGAGCTGTCAATCATCTCTTATTTACATCGTGCTTGCACTGTTACTTATGATGAAAGCATTTGCGAAAGTGCAAAACTCGAGTTGTAATGACAAGATCACTGCATTCATATGCTCAACAGTCTGTCTTCGGCTACAATGCTCATTGCTGCAACCTTTCATGCGACAGGAGTAAATATAATACTATAATCAACACACTGCATCATTAGTTAATCTCAACTGCTGTAATAGTAAAAATGTAGTAAAAGTTTTTGAGAGAGCTCCACATGTAATACTTATTTTATATGCAAAAAATGTTTGCCAATCACATCAACGGGCGTTTCCACTGAAGTCTCACAGCAGACACACCCCTTCCAACTGAGCTTTCAAATCAGAAGGCTAAAATCAGGGTAGAAAATGTCATTTTTTTCTGAATTATGACCATTTTTTATGTAAAAATCATACCAATATTACAAGTGCACCTTAGGAAGCATTATCAAATATTTAAAAAATGCAGTTCATGACCCCTTTAAGAACAGCATGTAAATATTTGACGACAGACCACGATGAGCTCTAAGATTGTCAAGTAATGGTATGCTTATTTATAAGCCATAGTCCTGGTGTCAAACTCAGTTCCTGGAGGGCCACAGCTCTGCACAGTTTAGATTCAACCCTAATTAAACACACCTGATCCAGCTAATCAAGTCCTTCAGGCTTATTTGAAAACTACACTGAACAAAATTATAAACGCAACACTTTTGTTTTTGCCCCCATTTTTCATGAGCTGAACTCAAAGATCTAAGACTTTTTCTATGTACACAGAAGGCTTTTTTCTCTCAAATATTGTTCACAAATCTAAATCTGTCTAAATCTGTGTTAGTGAGCACTTCTCCTTGCCGAGATAATCCATCCACCTCACAGTGTGGCATATCAAGATGCTTATAGACAGCATGATTATTGTACAGGTGTGCCTTAGGCTGGCCACAAAAAAGGCCTCTAAAATGTGCAGTTTTATCAACACAGCACAATGCCACAGATATCGCAAGTTTTGAGGGAGCGTGTAATTGGCATGCTGACTGCAGGAATGTCCACCAGAGCTGTTGCCCGTGAATTGAATGTTAATTTCTCTACCATAAGCCGTCTCCAAAGGCGTTTCAGAGAATTTGGCAGTACATCCAACCGGCCTCACAACCGCAGACCACGTGTAACCACACCAGCCCAGGACCTCCACATACAGCATCTTCACCTCCAAGATCGTCTGAGACCAGCCACCCGGAAAGCTGCTGCAACAATCGTTTGCATAACCAAAGAATTTCTGCACAAACTGTAAGAAACCGTCTCAGGGAAGCTCATTTGCATGCTTGTCGTCCTCATTGGGGTCTCGACCTGACTGCAATTCCTCGTCGTAACCGACTTGAGTGGGCAAATGATCACATTCGATGGCGTCCAAAAAAAAAAAAACAGAATCCTACTTAGCCATTTAACTGGATAGAGAGTCTTTAGTAGTCATTCTCCCTCTTCATGGATGAATCCCGGTTTTTACTGTACAGGGCAGATGGCAGACAGCGTGTATGGCGTCGTGTGGGTGAGCGGTTTGCTGATGTCAACGTTGTGGATCGAGTGGCCCATGGTGGCGGTGGGGTTATGGTATGGGCAGGTGTATGTTATGGACAACGAACACGGGTGTATTTTATTGATGGCATTTTGAATGCTCAGAGATACCGTGACGAGATCCTGAGTCCCATTGTTGTGCCATTCATCCACGACCTTCACCTCATGTTGCAGCATGATAATGCACGGCCCCATGTTGCAAGGATCTGTACACAATTCCTGGAAGCTGAAAACATCCCAGTTGTTGCATGGCCAGCATATTCACCGGTCATGTCACCCATTGAGCATGTTTGGATGCTCTGGATCGGCATATACGACTGTGTGTTCCAGTTGCTGCCAATATCCAGCAATTTCGCACAGCTATTGAAGAGGAGTGGAGCAACATTCCACAGGCCACAATTAACAGCCTGATCAATTCTATGCGAAGGAGATGTGTTGCACTGCGTGAGGCAAATGGTGGCCACACCAGGTACTGACTGGTTTTCGGGCCCCTCCGAACCCTCCAATACAGTAAAACTGCACATTTTAGAGTGGCCTTTTATTGTGGCCACCAATCACACCTGTGCAATATCATGCTGTCTAATCAGCATCTTGATATTCCACAACTGGAGGTGTATGGATTATCTCGGCAAAGGAGAAGTGCTCACTAACACAGATTTAGGTAGATTTGTGAACAATATTTGAGAGAACTAGGCCTTTTGTGTACATAGAAAAAGTTTAGATCTTTGAGTTCAGCTCATGAAAATGGGGCAAAAACAAAAGTGTTGCGTTTTATAATTTTGTTCACTATATGTCAACGCGTAAGTACAACGTCCCGGAGGACTTCAACGCAGAGTAGAGGCAGGGTTGGTACTAACTCTGGCAGGCTCAGCCGGCCTGCCATGAATGAGTTTGTGACACCTAGTCCGCAGGGGGCAATTTTTGAACTACATTTTTTTTTAAAAATTCTAGTGAAGAACTACACTACCCATAATCCTAAAGAGAGCTCCAATTACCATGGAATATATAGTAGCTGCAATTACAGGGAACAGACTTTGGGTCCCCGGTGTCCCTGGCCAAATGCCGCCACTGGCCTTTGTCATCATGGCCCTCCTAAGAATCCCCATCACTTGTTGGCTCTATGACTCTCGCTCCCCCTCTCACCTGTAGCTGGTGTGTGGTGAATGCAATGCGCGTTGACTAATGGCTGCTGTCGCATCATCCAGGTGGCTGCTGCTGTTGGTTGTTGAGGAGATACCCCCCCATATATTATAAAGCGCTTTGGGTGTACATCATACACAATAAAAGTGCTATTAAATGCATCATTCATTCATTCATTCTTCTAGTCTGACTTCTTTTTCTCAGAATTGCAAGATATAAACTCACAATCGTGTATGATAAAATCCAATTTTGAGGGGAAAAAAAACATTTCTAACAACTGCGACTTTATCACGCAGTTCTGACTATTATTTGCAATTGCGAGTTTATAACTCTGTATTTCTGAGAAAAAATCTGAATTGCGAGTTTATGTCGCAAAAGTCGCAATTACCTTTTATTTTTTAATTAGTGGCAGAAATGGGCTTCTACACTATTTATGCACATAGTCAATTACTAAAAAGTCAATTATAAAGTTGTAATATTGCAAACTTTTCAATGTAATATTTTCACTCTTGGCCAGAAAATATAATTGGCAGTTGAAACTGAAACCATAATGAAACACTTTTTAAGTGAGCTACATTGTTAAAATCGTACCTGAAATCCTCCACCACCTGCGGCTGAGTGTCGGCGGTCCCAGCGACAGACAGGGCTCTCTGTGGGTGAAAGACGGGATCGGTAGGTGGTGGTCTGTATGACGGGGCCTGAGGAAGCGAGGCGGCCCTCATTGCAAGGTGGCTCCGAGACACTGCAGTATGTCCTGAAAGCTTCTGTCCAGCCAAACTTGGAGGTCCGTGATCAACATCGAGTTTAGGCTGAGGTTCTGAGGGGTGATTGGAGCTGTTGGGGCTGGTTGGTTCAGCCTGGTTGCTCAGCTGCTGCGGTTTAGGAGATTCTGGAGGTTTGGGCTCCGATACGTCGATAGATCCTTCCACCCGCGGGCTCCTCTGAGGCCGGCGTGGCCTGGATGGAGCCGCTGGTGGTGTAGAAGGGGCAGGAGAAGATGTGGAGGATGGGGATGTATCTGCTGGTCCTTTTGGTTGTCCAGATGATGCCAGATCATTAGTCTTGCACTGGCTTTGAATATGTTGCTCTGGTTCCATCCTTATCTAGCAAAATGAAGCACACTGGTGGATCAATCAGCATGTGCATTTCAACTACATTTACTTGTTAACTACATTTTCGATTTCTCCTTGGTAAAACTCCTGATATATATCCTGGCATTTAAAAACAAACATGGCATGACAAAATAAAGGCTGCTCATATAACGTTCATATACTGTTCCCATTTATTTCCAAATTCAAAATGGTTTGAATGAAATGATGTAAACAGCAACACCTTGTTAAAAGGAAGCACACTTTAGCATACTCTTAAACAGAATACTTACTACAGAAATAATATACTTAAGTGCAAACTGAATGTAATGTTTCAAACACTTGAACTGCATGTTAATCACGACTAAATGAAAATGTACAGAATTTTACTGCAGTTGGACTTAAAGGGGTCATTTGATTTCAAGTTTTCCTTTCTCTTTGGAGTGTTACAAGCTGTTCGTGAATAGACAAGATCCCTAAAGTTGCAAAGACTGAAGTCTCAAACCCAAAGAGATATTCTTTATAAAAGTTAAGACTTGTCCACGCTCTCCTAAAATGCCTCGTTTAAACACCCCCCACATGTCTACGTCACTGTGTTGGGAAAGATTTGCATAAGGCCGCCCAAATGTGCCACCATATCGTGGAGACGCTGTGTGTTTCATTGCAAAAGCAAAAATACTTTGTTTGACCTTCCAAAAGAGCCACACTAGACATCAGTGGTTAAGTTGTACTTACAACACTGTTCCAGAACACTTCAACCCAAATATTCAGATGTGTGCAGCGCATTTTACGGAGGACAAGAACTGTTTCCTGGGAGAGTAGACTACAATACCAGTGTTCTGACAACTAATTCTGACTCATGTAAGTACGTTTTCATTTAAAGGTTTGCCACTGATGATTCAACTTGATTTTTTGAGCAGTGTAGAGTAGTGCTCGTTGTTTGTCATTTCTCCAATCACAAAATGCAGACATTGTTTTATGTTATGCGGCGCGATACAACGCAACGTGTAAAAAGACAGTACAAGTAATTATAATCAATAATTATGTCCCCACTGGATGCAACAATGCCTCATTTATAATGGGTTTTCATGATTTTGAATCATCGCTCCAGCCGGACACGGCATCAAACTATGGTAAGGGGCGTAACATTTTTCCGTCACACGCTTGAGGTATTCCAATCACAACGCACTGGATAGCTGATAGCTTTTCAGACCGATGAGCTTTGTAAAAAAATTACGTGTTTCAGAAAGGCGGGGCATAGAGAACAAACAATAATGTACCGTAGGTGGAAAATAATGTGTTTTTTTTAACCTTAAAACCGCATAAACACATTTCATTACCCAAATACACAAAATAACGTTCTTTTTTAGCAACATCATATGACCCATTTTTTAAGTGGGTCAAAGACATTAAGATGTCCGCATCAAAATAAATTGACAAAAGTTGTTTTATGTCCATAGAAAGCACATTAAAAATAAGTAAAGTGTCTACTTTTAAGGTTTTTTTCAGTAATGTTTGAGAATCAAATGTACATTATTTAACCAAATTTTTAACATTGTCATTCAGTGTAACACTTATATTTATGTAAAAATTCAAACAACATGCCTATTCTGACTTGTATATATTAAAATATATAAAAGAATAAGGAAGCATATTAAATTTTATTGTGTTTTGAATGAGTAAAAAAATCTTACTGACAAATGGGCAAAACCTAGGATAATGGCAAATTTAAAAAATGTAAAATGACAACTAATTAGTATTTGGGGTGAAAGTAATTAGACTTTTAATATGCCATAATTGATTTTTGTTGTAAATATGCCTGACAAGATTGTTACACTGTATGACATTTTAGTGGGTCTCTTCTGTAAATCGGAAAAATGTATGATATTTATTTTTTGCTCATAAAAACAAAATTGCAATTAAATTAAACAGAATTTTTTTTTGGGAAAAACAACAATATTTTAAAGCAGTATTACACTTACTGTTTTTATGCTTAAACCCTTTTTCGTCTTTGACCTAAGTACATCTGAATGAAATTGTAAAATGTAATTTCATAATTTTATTGTCTTTGAAATACGGTTCAAGTGTACTTTAATGTAATTTCTACTGAAACCTGGATATCATTTAATTATATTTGTAATTACACAACTGTAATGAAAGAAGTACATTTAACATAAATGAATGTAACTCTACTTTTATTGTAAGGTTTTTGCCTTCGTTGTGTTACTTTCCTGACTTTACTATATATATAATATTATACCATTAATACAATAAAAAAGATAATAACAATATATTTTGTATAATTACATGCAAGTAACCCTAACCCAAAAGTTAGGCCACTGATCAGTTTTGTTTTAATAACAGTTATATTGGACACCTAGCTTAGTGACATGCATTGCCTAGCTGTATTTTAACAAGTTAAATCTCTGTAATCCTTTTGGTTTGTTTTAAGTTAAAACAGGAACTCACCAAAACCACATGAGCAGTGTTGGGTTGTACTGACACTGGGTTGCATAATCTTAAGACTTTTGCCGTTGAAAAAGTCTTCAACAGATATCCTGTGACCAATATTAGAATTAAGTTTATTTTGTTTGTTTGGTTTAATTACTACATTAAAATATTCTGTATATGATTACACTATAATAACATAGACAAAACACTCGGTTAATATTTGATTGGTTGGCATGATAGCTGAAGAGTTAAACACAGAGAAGCTCTTCCAAGGTGATGGGTTTCATCTCTAGCTTGAGGGGAGTCTATTCTAGTTTGAAATGACTCTCTCTGAAATGACAGCTGACAGGCTGGACAAAGAACTAGACTAGACAACAGACACAGCTGTGAAAGTTCCTTACCCACAGGAAACACTAGTTGAGTCAATCATTTCAAAACTGTTCTTGATGTTTTTGTGATGCAAATACCAACAATATATCCATTGATATACTTATAACAGTTATGTTATGTTGAAAGGGTAAGTGACTGCTGTGTACTAGAAGTGAAAAACACCACTGTATGATTATCAGCATAAGTAAAACTTGAAAAACCTGTTGTACTGAAAAGTCATGTTCAAATACGAGTATCAAATATGAGTAAGTTTTTGAGGAATGCTTACTTGTGCTTCTCTCAATCATCGTTACACTGCATTAAATATTTTGATCATCAAACTAAGCATTTAAATATAATCTTTTTTAACAATATTAGTGATTCACTAACAAACGATATATTATGCCATTTATTTCAGGAGTCTGGTATAAGACCTCTAGAATTTCATCTTTCTTTTTGGTCATATAAATATCAGCATTTGCACCAGATTGGATATGTTGCTAACTTTGGGCCTCTGCATAAAACTGGGGTGTTTTATAAATGTATCCATGATGTATCCAATTTTTTTTGCTAAAGGTCCAATTCTGTTCTATTTAAAAAAAAATAAAAAATCGGATTTTTATTTTATATGACAAGATTAAAATCACTAAAACCCTCCAGTATCGCTTTCAACAATACAAACGCCATTATTCAAAGCCATTAGTCTGAACCTATAGGCAGATTAAATATTGAGACAAATAGCCAACACCCCAATTTCAAATATTTATACAGAGTCATGTGTCTACTATGTTTCTGCACAGTTGACATGCTCTTCGCCTCGCTGTGCTCTGCTCTGCCTGCCTGACCGGCTTTCACTGTATTGACAAGATTGTTACAGTCAAGCACACGTCTAGAGGTATTTGCTTATCAGTGTGGAATAACACAAAGCATGTGACCAGCAGGAAAAAGAAAAGAGCCTAAAATATAGACTCCACCTAGAAATGACCCCGAACGCAATGAGTCATTGTGTATGTATTTGAATATGCATACACACATATACACCCACATCAATGGATGTGTGCAAAATTCTAGCAGTGAATCATTGTGTTTGCATTTGAATACATGTTTGTTTGTAAATAGATGGGCACACAGACAGACAGACAGACAGACATACAGACAGACAGATAGATAGATAACAGACAGATAGATAGACAGACAGATGGCTGCTTTAGGCATGCAGCTGTGCGAGTGTTGATATAAATGCATAATTAGAGAAGCTTGAAAAATTAAGACGTTTGTGGGGGTGGGTGGGATTCAATCACTTCATAGCAAATGAGTGAACTGTACTTGTTGTGTTGTCCATGGTAAAGTTTAATTAAAATCATTGCAAATAAGTTAAAATTGTGCACTGTTGTTTTATGAGTGGTTTTATATATGCAATGTAAATATTCTAATACTTTTGAATCATAGTTATACACGTGAGGTTGGTGACTGAGAAATTGCTGAAGGTCACCCTTACAATAATGTGCATTATGACCTACTTCTGTGTCTGTGTGTGTTTTATTAGAGGACGAATGAAGAAGCTTTTGAACCATTCGATATCTGACGAGCCTATTACATTGAAAGGCTGTCTTGCGATATAAAGCCAGTTACACATATGCACATGCATTTCCTCTTTCAAACACACACACACAAACTAACACACACTGATTAATGTCACACATTTATACATACAATAGAAATTATAAACAATAAATAAAACCCAGATAGAAAACATGTAAACAATATCAGTATCAGTTAAACACCACTGAAGCAAAGACACAGCACTTGGGTCCAATCTAAATGTATATAACCACAGCTGTAATAATAATAACATAACATATAGGCTATTATATTATTCAATTATGTACGAATTATCACTCATACCTGTGCAAGCACTCAGCGTGTTTGCACTTGTGCTCTATTGCATATTACAGTTCAACAGTTATAGTGTTTGCATCAGTCTATTTCTTACCCAATTTCCTTGTTCAAGACAGACTGAAAAGAACTGGTGGTATGTTGACAGGAAATATTATTGGCACCGATGGAAACCAGGCTCACTGATCAATATATTCGTGTTCAAATAGCTTCGCAGACATTAAAAAAGCTCATCATTATGCGACAATATTGTCCAAGCTGATAAATGTGAAAGCTCGTTCACTCAATAGCTAGATCCAATGTGTCACCTCAGTGTCCGTTCTTCCTGTTACATTACCGGCGAAGGACCTTGAGGTTTCGAAAGAGAAAATGAGTCGCTGAAGGCAGGTGCATTTCATCTGCGGATGTCGCGGTGTTCTTCGACGTGATTTGGTTTCGCCAAACAAACCGCTGCGCCTGCTGTCAATGACAGACGCGAACGGTCACTGCTGTCCTTCAGAACTGCTGCTGCTCGCGCTTCATTCTTACAGCAGCGCTGCTGGCGTTGCTTTCGTCAGCGATTTAATCACCGCGGACGTAACGCTCTTGTCACGTGGTATTCCGCTGAAGCGCCGCTATAGATATAATAGATCATATTTGAATTTCCACCAGAGCATGCGAGGTAGCCAAAAGGTTAAAGGTTTCGCATTTAGCATTGGTTCCATGCTCTGTTTCAGTGTAAATGATATGCCGCATGAGAACACTTTGCCGTTGTCATGGCAATCAGCGGGTATCGTTTTTTTAAGCATACATTTAAGTATGCACATTTTCACATATTACGCTTTGAATGCCAAATGTGTATCTTTTTGTCAAATTTTGTTACATTATTACAATCATTACGTATGAAAACAACGTATTAAGTAGACTAAAATTATGTACAAAACAAAGCTGAGGGGGTCATAGCTATATCACCCTGCAGCCCAAAACTGGTTGCCCACTGAATCTAAGCAGGATTGAGCCTGGTCAGAACCTGGATGGGAGACCTCCTGGGAAAACTAGGGTTTCTGCTGGAAGAGGTGTTAGTGAGGCCAGTAGGGTGCTCACCCTGTGGTCTGTGTGGGTCCTAACACCCCAGTTTAGTGATGGGGACACTATACTGACAAAAAGCACCGTCTTTCGGATGAGATGTTAAACCGAGGTCCTGACTCTCTGTGGTCATTAAAAATCCATGGTCTCATTGTAGACCTTTGTACAAATCATTGTAGGCCTTGGTCATCTGGGCCTACAACGTCACCCTGGTCCTCCATGCCTATTGTGTTGCGCTGGTCCTCTATTCCTCCAGCTCTACCTGGGTCTCTACCCAGCCAAGTCCGACTCCCCTTTTTCATTCAAAAAGCTGTTTCACTCGGATATATGTCACGATAGAGAAGAAAAGATGATAATGCTGTTTCACGCTGACTTTAAGTGATTACATGCTTTATGCATTACATGCAGAAATGTTTGTAGAATCATTAACCATATGAGAAATAATAAACATTGTTTTAAATATTTTAGTAATTGCAGTTAACCGTTGATGGGCAGGTTGATGTTGTTTAAATTTCTGTTTGGTTGCTGTTGAACTTCATAATCCTACGATTCTTTTATGAATGCACCTGTCATACCATTAATTTGATAACAGCATCTTATAAGAAAGTCACCACTTTGTGATATGTCACCCCAGCACTTCAGACCAACACATGTAATGTCCATACCCAGAATCATGTGTTGCATGTAAGCTATGTTTATTTGCATTGGGTTTAACTAAGATTTTTAGCAAAATTGTATTATGAGATATGACTGTGGTGTTGTATTATATAGCTACAGAAAGTGAGCCATTTTAATAAGATAAGATGTTGGTGTGTTTGTGAGAGTGATTATGTAAGCTGAAACTGCCACTGGTGAGAGGGTCTTCTACAGAATTTCACACTCTGGTGCACACTAGACTTGAGTCTCTGTACTGCGTCGGCTTCTGCACAAACAGAGGCAATGCTGCTCACTACACAATATTCATGCATTTAGGCTCTGTACATTGTTCATACTAGATCATTTTTCCACACTCTGTTTTTTTTTCTACAGATATTACAAAGTCTCCCATCATCCCAAATAAGTTTTTAAACATCTGACTAAAGAAAAGGGGATCAGAAGAAAGATGTAAAGCTAAAGAACAACTACAGTGCAAGGAAAAAATACAATTAATTGCACCCAATAAAGTATATAGTCTATATTCATCTGCTTATATGATTAGTTTGTCACATATGTCACCATGAAATCAAAATTGACAATGTTTCATGAAAACGCTGATTTTTACACAGTAGAGAAGAAAGATAGTAATGGACATATATATAGAGATATATTATTATATATATATATATTATATATCTATAATATATAATGATATATAAATGCAGTTACGCAGTTGCATTTAGATCAGTTACAATCATTACATTACAATATGCAACATTCACTTTTACCATCCATGGATAATAACTCCCAGCCCATGCCGTTTTCTTGTTTCACTCAGAATTACATCACGATATGGTAGTAAAATCTGTCATACCTTCCATTTCATGCATGCTGACTTTAAGGTGATCAACTGGACAATGTGTAATCTTTAACAATTAATTGTACAACAGATTAAGAATAAACATGCTACAAATGACATCTGCAACTACAGCATGTTGAATGTGTACTGAGTTACAGTCAGTAGGATAAGAGGTTGCATAGGATACAATGAAAAAGAAGGCTGTTCCAAAGCCTTATTTGTATTTGAGAGATGTTCAGGCAGAGTGAACCCAAAATACTCCTTAATGACACAGCAGTTCAGTGTCAGGATAATAGACCCCATGTCTATTTAAAACACCACTATGTGGATGTTTGTCCAAAGAGCTATAGAAGTCAAAACAAGGTTCGCCTGTAGCATCACACTTCGTTACTGTAGACATACTATGTTATGTTTCACATAATATGACTTTTCCAGAATCCAGATCAGACTTGTTCACCAATGGATGTTTTGCAGTGAATGGGTGCCGTCAGAATGAGAGTCCAAACAGCTGATAAAACATCACAATAATCCAAGTAATCCACATGACTCCAGTCCATCAATTAACATCTTGTGAAGGGAAAAGCTCCATGTTTGTAAGAAACAAATCCATCATTAAAGGGGTCATATGATGCTATTTTAAAGATCATTATTTGGTGTAACAGAATATGTTGGCATGCTTTAATGTTCAAAAAACACATTATTTAAAAAATACTGTACATTATTGTAGGTCATCTATGCCCCGCCTCTCTCAAACGCTTCGTTTTCTACAAAGTCCCTCCTTCCGACAAGCGCAGTCTGCTCTGATTGGCCAGCTGACCCAGTGCATTGTGATTGGCCGAACACCGCAAGCACTCGTCGGAAATGTAACGCCCCTTACCATAATCGCGAGCTTCATCTTTCAAAGTAAATATCAAGACAGTTAATAATGTCGTTAGTTTTACCATCAGTTCAAGCCCGAAAGGACAACAGAGCCGCGTGACAGACACAGTGATAATGCAGTACACAAGCAGCGGTTAAGACAGCTGACGTGCTATGATTTCTGACAGGCAGTTCACTCTCCTGTGATGTGACCCTGTTCCCCTCACACACACACACACACAACGCGTTACTCTGCGCAAAACTCCGCATTTGAACAGTCAATAGCAAATACTTAAACTGATAACAAAACATACTTACAGTCACTGATTCAGAAGCGCCAGATTGTCATAGCAAAGTCGGAATTTACCCTTTTTTTTTTAGAAATAGCCTTTGTGCACAGCCAGCCTTGTACTCTTCTAGGTTCAAAAACTGTCGTCCATAAAATGCGTAGCACAAATTCGAACATCTGGGTTGTGCTGTTCTGTTGTAAATAAATCTTAACCAATGATTCCTAATTGCATCTACTTCCGGAAAAGGCCAAATAAAGTGCTTTTGCTTTCGCACTGAAACACACAGCATCTCCCTGACATGGCTGCATCAACACTACTGCTGTTCCTGAAACCACGCCTTCTTTCTTTGCGTGCACATTTGGGCGCATTATGCTAATATTCCCACATAGTGAGGTAGATATGTGGGGGCGTGTTAGAACGAGCCGTTTTAGGGGGGCGTGGCAGAGTCTTAACTTTTATAAAGAATATCTCTTTGGATTTGAGACTTTAGTCTTTGCAACTTTACAGATCTTCTTTATGCACCACCAAGAGCTTGTAACACTCCAAAGAGAAAGGAAAACTTGAAATCGCATCATATGACCCCTTGAGATGTTTTTTATTCCGGCTAAATAATTTAGCTGTTTCTGAAAAGGTTGTCTGGAAGGAATCAGGAGAGAGATATGCACAGATCAAGCACTGTTTACAAAGCCAAAACAGTTCTAAACAAATATGTGGTTGGATTTAAGCGTTAACATGGCCAGATGGTATGCTTTAACATTAAAACATCTTGAGGATGGATTTGTTTTTTAAAAACATGCAGCTTTTAACTTCACAAGATGTTAATGGACTGGAGTGGTGTGGAGTACTTGGATTATTGTTTGGTTTTTATCAGCTGTTTGGACTCTCATTCTGACGGCACCCATTCACTGGAGAGGATCCATTGGTGAGTAAGTGATATACATAGGCTACTGCTGAATTTCTTCAAATTTGTTCCCATGGAGAAGTTCATCTACATCTATGATGACATCTATGAGGGTGAATAAGCAATTTTACATGTTTAGGTTAATTTCTTTAAAATCTGTCTGCAAGGTTTGCAAACCAAACTGAATACAACTTAAACGTGCAACAGGTGTACTCTAAAACATCTGCATGTTTTATAACATTTGTAGCCTATATTACGTAGGCCTATATTTTATTTATTGTAGGCTATGTATTTTCTAAATCTTAGTGTGTGCATGTATGGGTAAATCTTCAGTTTATGAAACAGGCTACTGTCACACAAACCCAGAGCAAACACTGAAATTGTATCATTTTATCACTAAATCCGTAGTCCCGTTTAAACCCATTTCACACGTATGGGGAATTCCTCTCTCTGCCTCTAGATAGCGATAGCAGTTCCCTTCAAAAACAGCAAGAAAAAAAGAGAAAGCGAAATATGAGCGCCGTGACGTGGCAGAGTCAGTGTGGAGAGCGGACAGCTTGACCTCGAGCTCGAGCATCTTCTCCGGCAGCATGTGGACGCTGATCTTCACTGCCCTGTTTCCCTCCGTCATCTTATCCTATGAAGTGGACACGAAAAAACTCAATGGTCTAGCGAGAGCCAGAGTGGAGGTGAGTGAAACCCTTCATTCCGCTTCAATCTCCAGCGAGTGATGCGTTCAGACTCAGACATACTCGGCTTGCAATCATGAGAATTTACCTGAAAACACTTACTGTAACCTACTTGTGTAACTCGTCGTTTGTTTGAATTGGCAAAGCTCCGACGTTTGTACGCATTGTTTTATATGAATGTGTAGGCTAATCCCTAGAGTAAGGGAGACGTTCAGGAAATAGCAATTGTAAATGTGTGTTAATTAAGGCTTTTAATTACTCTTTATAAACGTGAGTGTTTGTGTATGGATTAATGTTTAGGAGTTTAGTGAAGGATACACCGAAATGAAACCAGGGTTTTGCTGCAGAATTCAATTAAAATTAAATGTCAAAATATAAGTCTGTATGAAATTCACATGTCAAAATAAAAGTCAGTTAGGTCTAGCCTGAGGAAAATCTTTTAAAGGGGTCATATGATGCGATTTCAAGTTTTCCTTTCTCTTTGGAGTGTTACAAGCTGATTGTGCACAGATAAGATCCCTGAAGTTGCAAAGACTAAAGTCTCAAAACTAAAGAGATATACTTTATCAAAGTTAAGACTCTGCCACGCCTCCCTAAAACGGCTCGTTCTAACACGTGCCCACATATCTACGTCATGATGTGGGAAAATTTGCATAACGCCGCCAAATGTTCACGCAAAAAAAGAAGGTGTGGTTTCAGTAACCGCAGTTAGTGTTGAAGGAGCATGTCAGAGAGACGCTGTGTGTTCTAGGCGAAAGCAAAAGCACTTTAATTTGGCCTTCCGGAAGTAGATGCAATTAGGAATCTTCAAGATCACTTACAACAGAACAGCAGTGCATTTTATGGACGACCGTTTTGTGAACCTAGGAGAGGAGGTAATTCTGACTGTGCTATGACAATCTGGCACTTCTGAATCAGCTACTGTTTTGTGATTAGTTTAAGTATTTGCTATGGACTGTTCAGTGTGTGTGAGAGAGGAGAGAGAGGAGAGAGAGAGAGAGAGGGAGAGAGAGAGAGCGAGA
This sequence comes from Sinocyclocheilus anophthalmus, assembly GCA_018155175.1. Lineage (NCBI taxonomy): Eukaryota > Metazoa > Chordata > Actinopteri > Cypriniformes > Cyprinidae > Sinocyclocheilus > Sinocyclocheilus anophthalmus. Next base: position 222,080 of record JADLZN010011968.1, on the reverse strand, counting down.
GGGGGTCACATCACATCACAGTGGAGTCAGCTGTCTTAACCGTGGCTTGTGTACTGCAAACACATACCAGCTTCATCACTGTGTCTGTCACGCGACTCTGTTCCCCTTTCGGGCTCTGTCTTTACATTTATTTTGAAAGATGAAGCTGGCGATTATGGTAAGGGGCGTTACATTTCCGACGAGTGCTTGCGGTGTTCGGCCAATCACAATGCACTGGGTCAGCTGGCCAATCAGAGCAGACTGCTTGTCGGAAGGAGGGACTTTGTAAAAAAACAAAGCGTTTGAGAGAGGCGGGGCATTAGAGGACCTACAATAATGTACAGTAAAATAATGTGTTTTTTGAACATTAAAAAAGCATGTCAACATATTCTGTTACACCAAATACACCAAATAATGATCTTTAAAAAAGCATCATATGACCCCTTTAAGAAAAAAATTGAATACCCCAAAAATAGAACATATTCTTAGAAAAACATTTAAACATTATACAACAGTTCTGGTCTTTGAATTTAATTGGTTGAGTGCTGATATAAACTCCAACGGCACTGTTTTCATTTCGCGTTTGAGACGATATTTATGTGTATTTGTGGTAAAGATTTACCAGTGACTCTTTCTGAAAATTACACCCTACACTATTAGGTGACGACAAGTGATTGCCTTTCAGTCATTGAATCATTCACTCAACTGTTTGTTCAAAATCTCTTACTTTATGCAACATTTAGTGACTAGAAGTGTACTTTATTTGTTTCTACATATCTTATTTCTCAACTTTCTCCAGACATGTGGTGGATGACAGCTGAATAGGCTGAGGGAGGTAAGCTTACATTCACTTCGTATATCATCACTGTGATATTCATGTTCTCTAGACAAACAACTGTAATGAAAACTATTACTGGAAACTTCACATTAGCTCACCTGGTTATGTTGTATTATTTACTTCTTTCTCCTCTCAATTCATAACAGGTCAAGGCTTTTGTGACCCAGGACATTCCTCTTTAGTATCCTTTAAAATCACCTGATGACCAGTCAATCAATTATGGAAAACAAGAATGTCGATAAAAAAAAAAAATTTAATTAAAAAACACTATACAAACTGACCATCAAATTGACATTTTTGAAAAATTAATTTAATTCATATTTAAAAGTGTTGTTAAATATAACAATAAAAATTGGATTAAGCAATTGGCAGATTCTTTTTTATTATTGCAATTTAAACGTTGCTTTTAGGATGATTATTTATTATGATACATTTATCTACATATTAAAACATGAAATAATTTTAAATATCTCATTTGTCAGTTTGTAAAAAGATTTTTATTTTTTTTTCAAATTAATAAATTGATCATTTATTCCATCATATTTTGAATTGTCATTATAGAGGACTAGAAATGTCAAGACATTTACTGTAACAAAATGCTGCATTAATGAATAAACACAAATAATTATTAATTTTTTTCCATTTAATCAGTATTCATGTTTATTTATTATGTATGCATTCATATATTCAAAATGTTAAGTCTCCTTAATGTTGTAAAGGCAACTTATGTTTAATGTAAAATATACGTATACATCTAGAAAACAATAACTGCACCTTTCATTCTCAAATGTATCTTTTTACAATCTTTTGTCTCACGCTGTTTCCACTCCCTTCTCACTTTTCACTTCCCTCCAGACTTATATTCTGCGTGTCTTTGCTGCAGCTCTTACTCTAGTTCTCAAGCCACAACATCCAGCTTCAGCTAAGGTTACCATGCTTTCTGTGGTGGGACAGAAGTCTGTTCTGTAATTCAATCAAAAAAAAAAAACGAAACCTTTACAGGGTTACAGCTTTAAAACAGATTAACTTTCAGCTGTTCAGGTCATTGTCATGCGATATCCAGTGGTGTACCCACATCCTTCACCTTTCAATCATTTCTTTGTTCAACTGCAATGCAAATCTATACATTGACACCTTAATTGAATCTAAGGCTGGGACAGAAACGTGTGTAATTCTCAGGACACTTATTTCTGATATCTGTCAGGCAGTAGGCAGCTTTAAGTGTTTAGTACATCCTTAATGTTCATCCGTTCAGCCACAACATGGTGATGAAGCACATTCCTGGGGCCGACCCTGAACTCCTCCTTCTCAACCACTACTATGAAGAACTAGATGTAAGTAAAATGTGTCAATGCTTAGCAATTTGTAGTTATAATTTCAACGTCCTTTTAAACCAGGATTAGCAACCTCAGACTACCATTTCTACTCCAGTGTAGAAAACCCACAAGCACTTGGTTAATTCTCTCAAGTGCAACCCTCACAAAAGTGTCATTAGTCTTTTCTGGAAATTGCCACTTGCATGATATGTCTGCTGCATTGATCCCTCTTTTGGCATTAGTCAGACTTTACTAAAGACATGCAGTGAAAAAAACGGCATGGACAGAGTTCTTTTGTGGCTGACTTTATTGCATATGCATTTGTAGGAGTTTCCCTTTCAGACACACAATATATGTATTAAACTTCATAAAACAGTTGTGAAAGTTGCCATTATAAAGACTGCAAGTCTATCAGACTCGCTTTGACCCGCGTTAAATTCAATATGCATCTATCATGATTAAGGTTTAAAATAAAGATTTACATGTTAAGAGCTGTCGGGTCGGATTTCGCTGGAAATTGTGTGCATATGACAAATGGCAGTGCGTCATGTTTTGTTGTTATAAGAACAAGAAGACAGTGACCATGGATCTTTCAAAACGACAAACCTCCAGGGACTAACAAAACAAAAAAAACGGTATTTAAAGGGGTCATATGATGCTTTTTTTAAAGATCATTATTTTGTGTATTTGGTGTAACAATATGTTGACATGCTTTAATGTTCAAAAAACACATTATTTTTCAAATACTGTACATTATGGTAGGTCCTCTATGCCCCGCCTCTCTCAAACGCTTCGTTTTCTACAAAGTCCCTCCTTCCGACAAGCGCAGTCTGCTCTGATTGGCCAGCTGACCCAGTGCATTGTGATTGGCCGAACACCGCAAGCACTAGTCAGAAATGTAACGCCCCTTACCATAACGCCAAGCTTCAGTCTTTCAAAATAAATGCTAAAGGCAAGCCCGAAAGGGGACAGAGTCGCGTGACAGACACAGTGATGAAGCTGGTATGTTTTTGCAGTACACAAGCCATGGTTAAGACAGCTGACTCCAATTGTGATGTGACTGTCTCTCTCTCTACTCTCTGCTTTCGCCTAGAAACACAGCGTCTCTCTGACATGGCTGCTTCAACACTAACTGCGGTTACTGAAACCACGCCTTCTTTCTTTGCGTGCACATTTGAGCAGCATTATGCAAATATTTCCACATAGTGACCTAGATATGTGGGGGCGTGTTAGAACGAGCCGTTTTAGGGGGGCGTGGCTGACTCTTAAATTTTATAAAAAATATCTCTTTGGATTTAAGACTTTAGTCTTTACAACTTCAGGGATCTTATCTGTGCACAATCAGCTTGTAACACTCCAAAGAGAAAGGAAAACTTGAAATCGCATCATATGACCCCTGTAATATGTCCCAAATAAATAGATGTCCTGTATCACCGTTGTCTCCAATCACATTCATCCACGCAGAGTCGAAGCACAACCAAAACCGCAAGACCCATGCAGTTTTATTGTTAACCACTAGATGGGACAAAAGTTAACTGCAGTTTCAATAGATTCATTCTTATAAATGTGATTTTTTTTTTTAGCACTTGTTAAGACCTGATGTGATGCACTTGTCCTCATAACCTATGCATTTCTTTTTCTTATCTCATACTTATAAACTGAGCTGTGTTTGTGTTTCAGAGAATCCCATTATCTGAAATGACTCGCACTGAGATTAACAAACTCTTGGAAACCCTGGGCTTTTATAAAAAAGAGAATCCCGAAGACCAAGTGCCAGAGGAGTTCCGCTTCGCTCCAGCGAAAGACAGTCCCTTTGAGGGCCAATCTACCAGCCCGCCCCCTAAGACTGATACTGACCAATCAGAGGCCGATTCCCAGCACACAGATTTGTAACCCCTTATGTAAGAGCGATGGCGTGGGACGCTAGCGGTGCGAGACCTACTTGATTTACAATTACCGTGAGAACTAAAACCGAGCCAGTCGAGCTCTCTTCAGTTTAATGTGGCCACATTATTGTTATATTACTGTCAACACACATTCAGCAACTTGATTTGATTATTAGTGGTGTTACGGAGTTCAAACACTGATTGGAAAAATATGTATTTAGAAATTCAGTGTGAGAGCCTACAAGTGTGCGAGTAGTTTATGTTTGTGGCAGTGAACTGTAACGGTTGTTGATCTTGTGACCGCGTTCGCTGGACGTGTCAACCTGCCCGCACGCGGCAAGGTTCTTCACCGATTCCACTCGTCATGCATTGGCCGAGACTTTTGGGACCTCTACAGCTGCGACCGTGATAAGGGGGCGTAGAAAAGAAATCGCTCGGGGGGGGTGGGGGGGTTGTGGAGGGTGGCTTCAAAGTGTCGATTGTTCGTAAACTATTTTTTAGGATTTGGCAGCATTGTGTATTACTTTTAATTGCACACTTAATTATGCAAGACAAACAGATGCAGGGCTTTTTTTGCGGTGGTCCACAGCTGTAAAAGCCTGAGACTGGCTGCGGACTGATGATCTCTGTTCTCATGGCCACAAATCAGGCCTCCAAACAGACTGTGGGAGCATTTCTCAGGTACCACTGAGAAAATAAATGGCTTAAACATCACAGCAAATGTGTTTTTTTTTTAATTATTATTATACAAAATAAATTATGAAAAAGTATAGAGCCCTGGAAGTCTGGGGAAAGAAAGTTCATGTATCTTTTAAAGTCTTGAAAGCTGTAAAATCATGGTAATGCAAGAGTCATGATAAAAGACCAATGTTCAGTAATGACATTATTAATAATGATAAACATTTTTTTAGCAGTAAAATTGTAAAACATTGCGAAAACTAAAGATATAAAATTCAATTGATGTGGTCACATGCACATATATAAGACAATGGCTACAAATGTGGCTCATCTAATCATAATTTCGACTTGTTTAAAAAAAATAAAAATCTACCTATATAGAAATAGACAGATCATTTTATACACATTCAGTAGTATGCTTTTTGGGAGTTTTACTCAATTTTATCTTGCCATTTTTCTACCATCAATAAAACATTTAAATAAATGTATCTAAAATGATCTTGAGTCTCTTAGCTCATTGTAAAGTCTTGTTGGACTCATGATTATAAATCTTTTTCATTCCCTATTTCAGAAAATGCAATAAATGACAAACACATTTTTGGTGTCATTTATGGTTTTAATGATTACTATACAACACCATGGTGTAGGGAAATACTGAGTGAACAATAGTTTTTGAATGAGTGTGTACAAACATTATAATGTTAATGTTTATCTTTCCGTGTGAATGAATGTTAATGAGCTCTACTCATGCAACCTTCCAGTACCAAGCAAAATCACTCTCTGGCGTGGCTGCTGCAGTAGCTGTGTTTCGTCTTCAAAATTAAATTATGTGCAGTCATTAAAACTACAACCATCTTTAGAACCAAATATATAAACATCATTAACCTTTTCAGGTGAATTTACTGCTAAAATATTCTTCTTCTCAAATTGACTCAAGACTAGGGTTACTCATATATATACACACACACACACACACCGTTTAAATTAAACTTTTGTTTCTGTCCGAAAGCCACGTTGTAAAGATGTACAAAGACAGACCCTTTAAGCTTATGTTTTGGGACAAACTTCATTGTGTCCAAATGAAGTTTAGAAATATCAACAAATCCAAAATATACTCATCCATAAACGAGGACAGATCACAAGTGCATCTATACATGCATGTTTGTGTATTTGATATCACTTCAAAATGTTTGTTCAATTCTCGCTAAGAAGAACGAGGCAGACGTCGGATATCTGCAGAGAAACTAACCAGTGTTCAGTGTAAAACCAAACTTTAAATTAAGTGAAAAACATTTAAAAACAGTTCATGAGCTGCATCTTGCACTCAATGGCTGAAGCCAGAACAAGCAGTGAGATTAATATTCTTGCAACTTTTTTAAATAAACAATATCGCATACAAATGAACATATAACCTTAATTTCTTTTTGAAACAAAACTAAAACTTCAAGTAAGCTTGTGAAAGCATGCAAGTCAGAACTCCATTAACAGCAACAGTACCGTAAAAGCTTTTAAAGCCATAGATATGGGCAATCAACATAAAATCATGTTTCGTTTTAGCACATGAAATCAAGTAAGAGGCATCTTGGGAGTTACACTAAATATAACTTGCAATTTTCATTTTTTGCTAACTTTTTTTTTGGAGCAAACTACTGTTCGTTTAAACAAACTAGTGTAAAAAAAATAATTTTCCATTCATAAAAAATCCCTAATGAGTTTTTACAGCTGGTACAGGAGAAGTTGTTTGGATCTGTCTGGAAAGTAAACACAATTTTAACTGTTGAACAGGGTCAGAATGAAAAAAAAAAAGAGTTTAAAGCATGAGTCGTTAGAGAGTGTTGAGCATCAGAAGTCAGAGGTCTGCTGCGCCCGCGCCATCATCATCTCATGCTTGCGCAGATGGTTCACCAGTGACTGAACATACGTGAACACACACTTGGAGTCTGGTTTCTTACCCATGATCATCATGTCCTCCACCTCCAGCAGGGGCATGCAGTTAGCATTGGCCCTAATGAAAAGACAACCACAGACAAATTATAAAACAATGGAAACAATGCAAACTAAATGAAGCTTTATATGCTGTCTACACTAACTCTGTGCAGTTGATATGCTTAACCAACAGGGTGCAGCACTGCCATTCAATACAGAGAGTTTACTATGTACTGGAGAATAAAGCAACTCCTGCAGCTTTTGAAGCAGTACAGTTAAAATGTATTGACAGCATGCTGGCGATTACCACAGAAATTCATTTCGATTTGTTTGTGAAAACAAGAATAACTGTTTAAAAATAAAAACTGTGTTTACAGTAATACACCAACAACATAACTTAAGATGAGGCACTGCACCGAAATAAAATCACAACATATTACACACGTTAACATGAAATTGGTTATGAACTGTCAACAGTTCCAAATTTTCAGGATGATTTACACTAGGACATTTCATAATGGGGCGTGTAAAAAATGTAAAGGGGGAAATACTTAAATAGAAACTTAAATATGCATTTAAAAAAAAAAGTTGTACAAAATATTGGTAATACTCTTTAACAAAATAAATAGATTTTTTTTTTTTTTTTTTACATTTTCCACAAAACTATATCATGCTCATTTTAATTATTTTCTAAAATACAGAGCCTTTATATATTATGCAAGCGCATCTCAGGGTATTTTAGGATCTAGTGATATATATAGTTTTTAATATTTTGAATTTTATTTTATATATTCTGTTTTTATTTCAGTTTTAGGTAAAATCTTACTAACGTTTTGTCTTTTTATTTTTTTTATTGTGTCTAAATGGCTTTTATTAAATTACATTTTTGAGTTTCCTTTTTAGTACTTTCAATGTTTTAATTCAACTACAATGAAATAAACTTTACTAAAATAAAATAACAACTTGCTTTATTTCAAATAGAATTTATATATATATATAGTTTTAGTTTGATAAGCCTGATGTGAGGGTCCTTGATAAAGCTTGGTATAAATGCACTTTTCTGTTTTTAAACCCTCCGAAATGCACGGCTCTATAGACTTCCACTGTAAGTGCATTACTGTTAGCTTCAAATGCTGTACTTCAACCAGCTGAAATAAACAGTAAAATATAACCACTTACTGTAGTTCAAGTAATATGCATTACTGTAAACTTGTTTTAACAAAATTAAAAATGATGGAAGATGCTGTAGACAGAGGTTAAGTTGCACTGAATTCTGAATAATTTACCCATTGCTACTCTTCTAAGTAAGGCAAAAGGGAAATCTCTAGAAGTTGTGATAGCAAACATTCAGCACGTGCCAAGAACAAGCTTCTGTTTAGTGTCTGATGTGCTCTTTACACTGGTAGCTAAAGCAGTGTATTTGAGCAGGCCAGGCTTTGATGGGCTCATTTCACATCTCTATGAGCAGGACCATGTTTGGGCATCAGCGTATTCACTGCTTCAGTCTGTCGTTTCATACGCTTTCTCTCTGACAAAAGCGGGTGAGCTGGCAGACGCACAATTTTGTTATGCTAATTGTCAGAAACTTACTAACAGCACGCTGATAAATAGCAATTCCTGTCATGGTGCGCGTGTGAGACCCAAAGGCCTTACCTTTTAAGCTCAATGTCCAGGTGTGCTATAACTGGATCTAATATGTTGACTTTTATTTGGCACTTGAAATATCTGAAAATATCAAATCTGCTAATATATGATGTTTTCTCAACGTGAATTATTGCAGTGACTTTTAACCAGCTGGTGTTTTTCACCAGTTCACACAGGTGTAGGTGAGTAGTACTTGGCTCATCATGTAATATTAATATTTCTTCCCTGTGATGCAGCCTCTCTGTGTGAAATAAAACAGCTTTTATTAAATCTTCCTGTCATCTTGAGTAAAAAATTACAGTGTGTACCTTAAAGTTGCACTATAAATTGAAATAAAATCAATATCGTGATATGGCCGAATGGGTGTTTACACAACAATTTTCATCTCAAAACTTTTTATGCATTTTGACCATTCATTTACATGACAACAGTGTTTTGGGGGGCCTGAAAACGCAAACTTTTCAAAATGCACATTTTTAAAAACAATGCTATTACCGTGACAATGTAAACTATAAAACATGCATTTGTGAAAATGGTAACGTAATACACATGTATTGTGTTCAGTCTATAGTCATGTGCGAGTAATGCTTATGTGTTTCTTTACAAAACTACATCGCCAACTACTGGTCTTGTCTTTTTTTTTTAAGTTTAACTTTTCAAAAAACACAAAATAAATTTTTTTGCATTTTTAGTCCAATCGTTGTCATGTAATAATGTGATATATAATTAATTAAATATGTGCTGCATGTTTCAGAGTTAAGCACAGCTCTGTGTTCATTTACATGCATGCAGCTCATGATACAGAGTTTCTGAGTCTTAAAGCATCTTTGTTAATTAACTGTGAACTGAGTGATTCTGAGACACTTAAAACACTATCATGAGCTGCACGAGTAAATGAACACAGTGCTGCGCTTCAGTCTGAATCACGCTACAAATATATTTGGCAGCAAACCACCAAAATAAAAGCTCATAGGGTTACATTTTTAAAGCAAAAGGTAAATATTAGAATTGCAATACATTTATTATGTTAAATATAAATATAAAAAAACTTATTTCTTTTTAAAAATTTTATAGTCATACTGAAAGAGTCAAAAAGGAAAACTTAGGAAAATTGGCCTTTCCACACTGAGTGCGAAAAAGCGGAACGAATATCGGACGCGATGACGCGCTGGAATAAAACAATACATTTATATGGAGGCTTCCACATAGACCACGAACATTCGCGGACCGAAAATGCGAATGTTTTTTTTCGCACCAGTCCGACGAACCTTTTCAGTTTCGCAAAGCGAAAACACAGGCCGTCCAATAAGATTTGAGCTAGGATCATGTGACCGGAGCAGCTGCTGTTGCACAAAAAGGCAAGAGTGGTGGCGCTGTTTCGAAAACCAGTGAAAACAAACACCGAAGAAGAGTATCCCGGATAAGAGAGTGGATGCTGAGTTCTTGTTATCATTGTTATTTGAGAACAGATTTATTCTCACATATTCTTTATACAGAATAACATTTCTAATAATTCTCCACTGAATCGTGATCTGGAGAGCACCGTCCGTTTTCTTCCACGTGCGCAAGTGTTAGGAGTCAGAACACGTTCACTCTCTAGTCTAGATCTTCCGTATTTAAAAAATAGAGTGAAACATTTTTCTACACATGAAATATGAAAGCAAATAGACATGATTATGACGATATATTTTCTGTATGTGTTTTGTATGCAGCTCATGGTATTTTTTTATAGCAATAAAGGATGTTTATGACAAATATTAGCAGTGAAGCATTATTAAACATACAAAGAGTGCATGTATCTGCTTATTATAGAATCAAAATCAACTATAAATCACAATCGGAAGCTATTACAAGCACTCGATGATGGTTTAAAGTGGGTAAGCAAATACATTTTCAAGTGTACCTTGATGCGAATTGTACTTCTAATTATATTTTAGGATGTAGCCTATTCTTGTAAGCATTATAGTTTGTGTTTCTGGTGTAGAGCCAAACTTTGTTTATCATAATTTAGATGTTAAATCCATATATGAGATACATATCTGAGGAAAAATGCATTGTTGGTCAGCGCCACCTAGCGTGCAGGCGTGAATTAGCAGAAGACGAACAATCGTTTTGCGCTCGGTGTGAAAGCACTGTTCATCTGCGATTCGCCTCGCTTTTTCGCCTCGCTTTTTCGCGTCGCGCTCAGTGTGGAAAGGCCTTTAAGCAGAATTTTTTTTATAACTCTGTTCACTTTAAAGTTACAGAAAGAGGTTTCAGTCAGTACTTCTGAAGAATAAACCCAAATTTGTAATTTTTACCAAACCTGCACAGTACTAAAAGTATGGTCCACACTAAAAAAAAAATACAAATACAAATAAAATACAATAAAATAAATTAGAGTAAAAAACACTTTATGCAGATACGCTTACCAACCAAATCACCCCATCATTCTAAAAGAATTATTGCAAAATCTAATCACAGAAAAACTAAATATTGCCCTGTCACACAAGATTGTGCAGCCCTATAGTGCACCTTTAACATAATGCCACTTGTTTTGATATTTTAATATCTAACGCAGTGATATTCAAATATTTTTAGTGTGCAAATACTTTTTGGGGGGTCACTATATGTGGTATTACTGATTTAATGTGTCTATTTTATTCATTTGTGTTCATTTTAATTCAGCAATAAAAATCTATTTCTCCAAACAATTAAAACCAAATCAATTTTAAAAAGTAAAATCCCTCCTTATTCTCTAATTGTCAGTCTCTTCCTGATCATTACTACTACTTTGATTTCTTTTTATTTTACTATCTATTTTTTCATTGAATGTTAGAAGGAAATGTTTTAAACGGTTAGTTTGCTCCATCTTGTTTCATTCTTGCCAGTCCCAAGATTGACTGAACTGAGTTTCTCCTCAAAGATCTGATCTGGCTCTCACCGTTTTGACCCTAGGAGGAGTTTTTGGTTTTGACCAAGCCCTTCTGCACCAATCCCCTGTAGAACTCCTGGAGGTACGTGTACACGCACTTCCAGTCCGGCTCCCGCATCCGCACCATATCCTCCACATCCAAAAGCTGAGGACAGTCTGCCAGTTTCCTACTCTCACGTCGAGGTTGGGGACAGAGGAAGGGAAGAAGACAGAAAAAGGACAGAAACAAGTGGGATATACAAAGCCAGTGAGGAGAGAGAAATGAGACACAAGACAAAATCAAAAAGCCAACATTAAACTCTGTGATGACAGCATATGTAACTGTGTTTTCATGCCTCACATCCATAACAAATATATGTGCAAAGACAAACAACATCAAAAAGAGCAACAATGCATCCATTCTGTGATCTCATTATGCAAATGTGACCGTGAACAACAACATACAATACGGAGACAATAACAGCAATGCAAAAAGTGATGACTAAACACGTAACCCTTCGTCTCCAGACAAACACTGTTTGTCTGACTGTAAAACAGCCTATAGAAGATCAGTGATGGGATCATGCTGGAGCGGTGGAGAGTGACCTCTTTAAAGGCACACATCTGTTAATGCTTGCAAAGTTCCACCAGGAACTGAGTGAACAGCAGATTTCAAGTTTTAAAACAAATTTAAAACTTTAAACAAAGCCTTATTTTTTTAAATAAGGAGTTCCACTATTCAACAAACAGTCGGTGAGATCTGAATTTCTGAATCTCAATGTAGTCCATTGGTATATCACTAAAGGTGCTTTAGTGGTTTATAATTTCTATCTGAAAGTGTGATTTTTTGCATCCTTTTCCAGCTACTATTGCCCACAACTCTAAACATCGGAAGGGGAGCAGTTTGACACCATTCTCATTTGACTTTTTCCAGTCAAAAGTCAAGAGTATAAGAGGTTGAAGCTGTCACAGAATGTAATGATTTAATACATATAGAGAGATGCTAATGTTTACAACCAAACAAAATCACTTAATTGAAATACTGTTATCTCAATTTTGGCTTACTGACTTACTTCAGACTAGGGCTGGGCAATAAAACGATAACAATAATTATCAAAAGATATTTTGTTCTCTATAAAATGACAAAACATGATCGCTAAATGTTTGATATGTTTATGCACCAAAAATGGAACAAAACAGCATTAACGGCGCCACATGGACCAATTATCGGCTTTGCTCAAACGGCTTTTACATGCATATACCATGGTTTCACTGTAGTAACACTAACTGCACCATGGTATTGTGGCAGAAATATGGCGTATGCAATATGGAATTTTATTATATTATTAAAGGGGTCATATGATGCGATTTCAATTTTTCCTTTCTCTTTGGAGTGTTACAAGCTCTTGGTGCAAAAAAAGATCTGTAAAGTTGCAAAAACTAAAGTCTCAAATCCAAAGAGATATTCTTTATAAAAGTTAAGAGTCAACCACGCCTACCTAAAACGGCTAACGCCGCCCAAATGTTCACGCAAAGAAAGAAGGTGTAACTTTTATTTTTGCTGTAGTATTGTTGTTGCCGCCGCCGCCATGTCGTGAATAAATGGTGTGTGTTTGTGTTCTGTTGTGTTTCTTTGTGAAAGCGAACTACTTTGTTTGGCCTTCCAAAAGAGGACAATATTGCTTCGTCTGCCTGTAGCTGATCTGTGCTGGTCCTTGAGGAAATACTTCAACTTCGCTGTGGATCGCCGGATCGGCTTTCATTGTGGACGAAGCGGAGTCCAGCCCGGTCGTCACATGTGGTTGCCGCAAGCCCGCCGTCCACGCCGTGCTTCAAGCCCAATGGCCGCCACTCACTCTAGCCCGCCGTGTGTGACGCTGTTTTTCGTGGTAAAGCCATTTTGTTTGGCTTCCAAAAGAGGACACGACTAGAAATCAGTGGGTAAGTTGCATTTACAACACTGTTTTCCAGAACAGTTCCACCCAAATATTCAGATGTGTGCAGCACCTTTTATGGAGGACTGTTTCCTGATCCGGGTAGACTACAATGCCGGCTGTTCTGATTCAAAGACTGTAAGTAAGTTTTTATATTTAAATAATTTGCCAACGATGATTCAAACACGAGTTTTGAGCAATGTAGAGTAGCACTTATTGTTTGTCATTTCTACGATCACAAATGCAAACATGGTTTTATGTTAACGCGGCGTGATGCAACGCAACGCGTAAAAAAACAGTATAAGCCCCGTTCATCCAAGAATGATAACTATAAAGATAACGATATTTGTCCACACCAGCGAACGATATCGTCTTTTTATTCTAAGCGCACGCTCGTCTGCCGCTCTAAATTCTGCAGTTTGTTATAGCAGGATGGATTCTGACTGGCTGTCAGTGTTTTATCGTTCATCAGCTGGAAAAAATCGTTTTGAAAGTGATCACAACTATATCGTTCCTCTGTATCGTTATCGTTATAGTTGTGGTGTGAACTATGCTTTTTTTTTAATATTGAGAACGATTTTTAGAACTATATCGTTATCGTTATAGTTATCGTTATCGTTTTGCTTGTTTGTGACCGTGCCTTTAGGGCATTATAATCAGTAATTATGTTTCCACTGGATGCAACAAATGCCTCGTTGTAATGGGTTTTCATGTTTTTGTCTCATCGCTCCGGCCGGACAGGGCTTCACAGTATGGTAATGGCGTAACATTTCCGTCACACGCTTGATAATTCGGCCAATCTCAACACACTGGTTAGCTGGCCAATCTGAGCACACCTCGCTTTTCAGAACGATGAGCTTTGTAAAAATCGACGCGTTTCAGAAAGGCGGGGCATAGAGGAGAAACAATAATGTACTTTTTGTGGAAAATAATGTGTTTTTTTAACCCTTAAACCGCATAAACATTTCATTAAACAAAATACACAAAATAATGTTCTTTTCAACATCATATGACCCCTTTAATGAGGAGTATTAAATGAGTATTGGGTTTTTATTAATCGATAAGCTCTTTGTATTTGTATTTATACTAAATGTATTTAGGCTACTGTTTTTTTAATATACAAATACAAATATTGTTACATTTGACCATGGTAGTGAGGTGCTGTGTGTGATTTTATTTGTGGTTATCATGATCTAATTATGATACTATAGATGACTAATTGTTCCTTTAAATAAAAGTACAGTCCTAACTCAAACAGTCAGAATATTACAATTTTACCCTATAAATATAAGGTTGTTACAGTTTTTACAGATGTTGCCATTTTTGTTAATGAAGATAAATTTACATCTGCATCATGCCATAAAATTCAGGGAGCACAAACCTGTTTCATGACTTGAAACAATATCAGCCATTAGAATGCAGAAACTAATAAATTAATTTCTCTATTAGGATATTTTGTTAAGGAAATAAGACAAAAAGGATTTTACTTCAGGTTACTCATGCATATTTTGATGTAGAAAAATATTTTATAATTATACATTTTTTGAATAATGAATATTTTTGAATATTGTACAGATTTGTGAAATGTTCACCTGTTTAGCAAGTGTTTATCATGTTCTGACAACAACAAAAAAAAGTTTAAAACTACAATTAACTGTCTGGTTTCTACAACTTTCACTCATGGAAAGTAATCTGCCTTTAAACTTAAAATAAACTTAAAAGATTTTACATTTAGAGTGATGATTATTAATATCGACTGATATGATACATTTTATCATGATAATATTTTTTGGCCATATCACCCAGCTCTACTTAGTTTAGACAACAACATTCCGTGAAGCAAATTCATTAGTTTTCAATGAGAGTTGAAATTCTGAGAGCTGAGTCCGAAATTTTCGCAAGTTAAAAAATAAATTTGACCTCACGTTGTGTCAATCACGTTTACACACTGCCTCCGAAACTTTCATCCATCATAAAAAAAATTCAGATCAGGTTAGATTTTCTGTGTTTTCGCATCGGTAGCAAGCATTTTGATAGGAAAGGATGACGAATAAGAAAAAAAAAAAAAAACACATATGAAAATTAAGGGCCTTAAATAATTGAAAAGTGACGCAATGTGGCAACTACCATTGAAAATGATGACAACAGAGCTCGTGATCGGCCAGAGAACACTGAATGCTGCAGGACTAGCAAACAACAGTACAGAGGCTTAAATAACTGAATATGAATTCACCTTCAGGCCACAACAGCAATTACAGATGGTGCCTTTAATGATGACAGTTGGGGTAGGGAGATAAACCAGTGCTCACAATCAGGTGGAGGAAAATGAAATGAGAAAGTGTCAGCTAGAATTACCTGGACACAGACTGACCAAAGGGGAAGCAGGTTAAGGCCTATTCTCAGGTCAGAGAACAATACTGACTTTGAGTAATGCTCTTCTGTTAGCAGACACTATTCTGGGGAAACTCGTGAGCGTTCAGCTGGATGTTTCTCATTTAGAAATGCATGAATGTTAGGTTAACTGGGAAACGAAAAAGGAAACAAGCAAATTTAAATCATAATTTAAAAAGCTAGTAATTAAGGTTTATTTATTTAAGTGGAACGAACTCAAGGAAATGACAGCTATTAAAAGGTGATTAATCTGAGAGGACTGGAGATGCAGATCAGAAGAACTTGTTAAAAATTTTGGCTGTATTAAAACAGGCTCAGAAACCAAGCAAAACATTTACTTTTTAGTTACTCAGCAAGGATGCATTAAATTAATCAAAAAAGACAGTAAAGATATTTCTAATGTTATAAATGATTCTATTTCAAATAAATGCTGTTCTTTTAAACTTTCTATTTATCAAAAAATCCTGAAAAAAATGCATCACGATTTCCACAAAAACATTATTAACATGGATAATAATCAGAAATGATTTTTGAGCAGCAAATCAGCATATTAGAATGATTTCTGAATGATCATGTGACAATGGAGTAATGATGCTGAAATTTCAGCTTTGATCACAGGAATAAATTAAATTTTTAAATATATTCACATAAAAACTGTTACTCTAACGGTAATAATATTTTACTATATTACTGTTTATACTGTATTTTTGATCAAATAAATGCAGCCTTGGTGAGCAGAAGTGACATCTTTCAAAAACTTTTTTTTTTTAAATCCTAGAGCCCAAACTATGTATATGAAGGCAGGTTACTACAACAAACTGACACTGAGTGTTTGCCTAAGTGTGTTATTTGGAGTTTGACAATACTACAAACATGGGGGAATTCACTAAGAATCAGTTGCGCCTGCTGATAGCATCATTTATTTGCACACGCTCTCTGCATGGTTTCAAAATCTGATTCAAAAAATAAATCATTCAAAATAGGTAATGCCACAAAAAAGCCTACAAAAATAAGAGCTGAACACAATTTGCAAGGCATATCTCAAGACGGTTCTGAGCAGTAGGCTGTAGCGGACGCAGCAGACCACCTCAATCTGGCATCGTTTACTGAGATTGTACAGCCTCGCTCCACCGCTGTGATATCCAGGCACTTGATCAGCTCAAGATGCAGAAAGTGCGCATGACACGTCTGGATATTTGCCTGGTTATAACGGAATTAAAACAATGTGCACAAACACTTGTACACAAACAACTGTTTGCTGCCAGCTTTCCATCTGAGGTAACAGCAACACATTAACTGTATGAGGCCGATGTTTCTAAAACACATTATTCGCACAGAAGAGACTGTGTGTGTGTTTTGTCACTAAAGAATAAAATTCTTACATAAATTGTGACATTAAATGCAACATGTTAATGTAAGAATGCATTGATGAACATGCTAAAGAACACACAACTGGTTGAGCTCGACGTCAGAAGCAACTGTTTAGTGAATTCACCCCGTAGTGCAGAAAGTCACATTTGAATTGCATTTCTGTCTGTCATTTTATTGGTTCTTAAATCTTTTGTAGGGATGTAACGATTAACCGCGAGACGGTTGAAAATCGATTCAAATATGTGACGATTCAAATCGGTTGAGATGCTAAACAAATCGCGATTCAATTAGGGGTAGGAGTTTATATGAATGCATGTCTGAGGGGAACATACTGTCTTTAGAAAAGTTTAGAAGGTATTTTTTCTTTTCATCTTGCCTCTATAATGCATATAAAAGTGTCAAAGTGCAGCTTTTGTTGTACAGCAAACCAGGAGATGCTTTAAGCGCCACCTGCTGGCAGAGGGTGCATCTGCGTCTCGTTCAGCTCGTCTCATGTTTCGGTTTCATGCAGATATTTTTTTTTGTATAGTTTCACAAAACTGAAGTCAAACCATTTTGTTTTTGCTTCAAATTTCGAAATTATAGTATGTAATTTAGATTTAAAAACTGCTCATGTTGCATATTTGCAGCACCTTTGTTTGGATCAAGATTAAAATGCAGTGGTTGCCTCTAATTTTAAATGGAAAGAGCACAGACAAAGCCTTATTTTGTTTGTATGAAGAGATTTATTTTATTTGTTTTATTTATTTGATTTGGGGCTTGTTTTAAATTTTTTATTTAGTTTTGTTATTTACATTTACATTATATTTAAATTTTGTTATTTAGCAGACGCTTTTATCCAAAGCAACTTACAAATTAGGAATATAAGAATCAAAACCAACAAAGGGCAATTCAGTGCTATAGTATATATATTATAGTTTTATATTTCATTTCACAAAGAAACGTGCAGCATTTTGTCCAAGCAATAATAAAAGGACACATTTAATTTATAATTTGTCTTTAAAAAAAAATCGTGAATTTGACCGAATCTGAAAGGCAAAAAACTCGTAATCAGAATTGTGAGTTGACTGAATCGTTACATCCCTATTCTTTTGTATGTGTTTGATCATGTGATATATGCGACTCTGGACTCACTCTGCCGTGCTGAAGGCCACCTCAAAATTCTGCCTGCGGTTTGCGGGACTGAGGCTGGAGTAATCGAAGGCCTCTGGAAAGAAGTTATGCACCAGAGCACAGAACGCCATGCCATTACTCCAGCTGGAGGAGAAGTTCTGGATATCCACATTCTTCAATGGAGGAGAGAGAATCAATATGAAGACAGAGAGCAACGATTGCCAATAAGAACATACACTACCGTTCAACCATTTGGGGTCAGTAATATTTTTAAATGATTTTGGAAAAAACGTCTCTTCTGCTCACCAAGGCTGCATTTATTTGATCAGAAATACAGTAAAAACCGTAATATTATGAAATATTATTACAATTCAAAATAACTGTTTTCTATTTGAATATATTTTCAAATGAAATTTATTCCTGCGATGCAAAGCTGAATTTTCAGCATCATTACTCCAGTCTTCAGTGGCACACGATCCTTCAGAAATCATTCTAATATAATGATTTGCTGCTCAAAAAACCTTTCTGATTATTATCAATTGTTGAAAACAGTTGTACAGCTTCATATTTTTGTGGAAACCATGATACATTTAATTTTTCACGATTCTTTGATAAATAAAAAGTTAAAAAGAGCGGCATTTATTTTAAATAGAAATGTTTTGTAACGTTATAAATGTGTTTACTAACACTTTTGATCAATCTAATGCATCCTTGCCAAAAAAAAAAGGATTAATTTCCTTATAAATAACTTACTGACCCCAGGCATTTGAATGGTAGTGTAATTAAATAAATGCAGCAAATCTTAAAGAATGAGTGAATAATGACTTCTATTTCAGTCTGTTCCTCATATGAAGCTACTTTAGTACTTTCTACAGCACACCAATGAACTATATTTCAAGTTTGATGACTGTTTTTAGGGCAGTTATGTGGTGCTTTGTCATTTTTTGGAGCTTGATAGCCCTATATCTCATTCACTATTAATTGTAAGCACATGCTAAATAACTGTGTTTTATAAAAGAAAGAAAGTCCAAAATGCTTTGGAACAACTTGAGGGTGAGCAAATGAGCAATTGAGGTTTAATTTTTCATTCAGGATCCGATTTTCTCCAGTTACCTCATAGGAACGGGTCTTCGATCTGCACCAGTCCAGCAGCATCTGTTTGATGGAGTTCGCATTGGGGACACCAAAGCTTGTGGAGCGCTGCACCTTGTTTACTTGAGTAATGGCTGAGTTGCTACAGTCAGAAAGAGAAATGCTGTTGAACAGGTGGTATTTATGTGAGCTAAATGAGCCTGAAAGTGTGTGAAAACCACAGGCTCACCCTCCAGAGCCTCCAGTGTTCTCGAGCTTCTCGATCATGGCTTTTCGTGCCTGTGCTGCAGATATTTTGGGTAACGTCTGAGCCCTCATCAGCTCCGATCTCTCCGCCTGTCTGCGCTCAAGAGCTGATGTTCTGCTGGAGCTACGAGATGTGTTGTCCTCACGGTCAAAAACACTGAAAGAAACAGAGAGGAAAAGTATATAAGAAAGAATACATTACAGAATAAATCACCCAACTATGACGAAAGACCTTAAACGTCCTCAGAATCCACGCTCACGCGGGTTGCCAGATTGAGGACACGCAACAGGAACAGAATGGAAGGCAACAAGCCTTGCACTATAAGGTGATGAGTTGATTTATCTGAGTTTTAATATATTTTAATATTTTTAGGTTGGGTAGAATCTGCAGTCTCTGACCCAGTTCGTTTGCTGGCCTGCAGACACATGACTCGGCACATAGACAACTGGCAACCCTGGTTGGCTAAATTGGCAGTGTGCGAAATCACAGACCAAAAAAAAACAGACATTCTGACACAGAACACACATTTCAAAAGTAGAATAACTGACTGCAGCACTGTTTTTCGGAGAAACAAGTATGTGAACTTGCATGTTTCCTAAATCCATTTTTGCATTTTATGTTTTAGTACAGTCCAAAAAAAATACAAACAGCACCTTTACTAAATCGGTTTAAAATCTGAAGATTTGTAGTCAGTGTGCTGCTTCATATTTTTGTGGAAACTGTGATACAGTACATTTACATTGTGTGCATATTTCAAGTTGAGGACTGTTGAATGATTTTGAACTTTTAAATAACAAATTCACTTTTAATTGTAAGCACATGCTAAATAACTGTGTTTTATGAAACAAAGAAAGTCCAAAATGCTTAGGAACAACTTGAGTGTGAGCAAATGATTATTGAAGTTTCATTTTTCACTCAGGATCTAATTTTCTCCAGCATTTATTTGAAATATAAATATTTTGTGACATTATAACAATCTTCACTGTCACTTCTGATAAATTTACTGCATTGTTGCTGAATAAAAGTATTAATTTCTTTTAAAGAAAAAAATCTTATTGACCTCAAACTTTTGAACAGTGTTCAATGTGTATGTACCGTAGGATGGGATTTAATTTTATGTTGGTATTACATTAACTGGCATTACTATGTTATATAAGGCCTGAATAGTTATTTGGGAATTATTTTAAAATGAACTACGGTGTATAAAATAAGGCCAGGACCAAAAAAGGGTTCATGTTGACTTTAAAGCACTCACCTGCCAACCTTCCTAGTGGACGTGGTGCTGGAGTAACTGTAGGATTTTGTTTGCACTGTGCCTGCTGGTGAGATAATAAGAGAAAAGTGGGCTTGACATGGGTGCTGGTAGAAAGTAAGACTGAATACTGAGCACAAATAGAATAAACTAACTGTCTGTCTTTTGAACATAGCTGGATTCCATGATAGTGCTGCGGGACGTCCTGCCATTATCATCTGCACACACAAGCAATGACAGTGTCACAATCAAATTACACACAGAACAAGAGGCTCTTGTTGAAGGATCAGGCAGCATTAAAAAAACTGGACCCCCCCAGCTGTAAGTGTTTTTACTCATTTTAAAATGGCCAGCCAATCATAAGAGAGAAGTATTTTACTATAACACTACAATATTTTCCCATTTTTATTGAATGAAGAGATTCTTCGAAATTTAAATTTTTACATAAACTACAGAAAACCCACTGTGATGAACGAAAGAAAATATAAATTTTTGTTCGTGTGACAAATTTTAGTTGAATACATCCTTGCATGAAATTTATAAGAGGTAACAATTTAGTTTAGGGAACAATACTAGCTGTTTATTAGCATGCATATTACTACCACATTGACCGTTTATTAGTACTTACAAAGCACATATTAATGCCCTATTCTGCATGACCATAATCTAGAATCCTACCCCAACTACCTTACTAACTATTAATAGGCAGCAAATTCGGATTTTATTGAGGCAAAAGTCATAGTTAAATAGTTAGTGAGAACTGGACCTAAAAATAAAGTGTGACCATATATGAATATTCAATCTAAAAATGACCAGTATTAAGTTAAATAAAATCAATGGATTTAATTACATACTTTTGCATATTTGTTTGCATTTACCAACACAAATCAGTCCTAAAAGTGTGTGAGATACATGGGAAAGAGACTAAATATATTTTACAAAAGTATTTTTGAGACAAATCTAACCAACATATAAAAAGTTATACAATGTACTACAATGTAACGGTCTTGGAAATGTCTTAACCCATTTCCAAAGTTTTATTCCTGTACCAAAAATTACAGATTTTTTAAGATACATGCACCATATTTACAGGTCAAAACTGACCTGAATGCAATTTTCAAGGTACACAAATACGTCATTATTTTACAGGAGAGTTTTACTAGTGAGTCTGCTGACTCATCTGCTGATATTAAATACCTAAACATTAATTCATTCCCAAGGTCTTGTAAAACAAAACTATTTGTTTTTGTTGCAAAATCTTGAACATAAACCTTACATTTTAAGTGGACTACTGAGGGAAAAAAAATCCAGCCAAGTAGAGTTCACTACATTACTGCTGTGCTACCTGAATGGGAAACACGATTGGTGACGTGACTGATAGTGGAGCCGTCTGCAGAGCGCTCGATCTTCTTCATCACGACTTCACTGGTGTCTGCACCCACCCGGGCTTTCTGAGATCTCTCCTCCCGCTGCTGTCTGAGCTCCTGCATACGCAGATCTCGTTCCTTCTCTCTCTGGTCTGAGGACACGGGCAAAATGAACAGCGTAAGGAAGAGAAGTTAGGGTTAAGATGGAGAATGGATCAAGGATGCACAAAACGTGTGACCATATTAGTACTTTTGCAACGATCGACATGGCCGAGACTATCTGACTAGGGTGTGTCCAACAAACTTGTTTGAAAACCTTATTTTGCAACTCTAGTGACACAGAAATCACACACTTCAGACTCTATCACTATCATGTTTAAAGCACTTGTGTGAAAGTGTTAACATCTTAAGATTAACACCATAGTAGGGTTGTGCAATATTTACCATCTATCACAATATCAACAATTGATGTTTAAATAATGTGCCAGCTGACACGTTGTTGTTTTTCCTGAATATATATATTGTGATATTGATGTGATACCAAATGTGATAATGATTTTTTACAACAGTTCAATAAACATATGGCTAATATTGTGAGTTACATTTTTAAAACAATATTACCATGATTATCAATGCTATATTTCACCAAAAAAATATATATATTTATGAATAATTTACACTGCATTTGTGTAAATGCATTCATTCCACCTCTGAGCTGCATTTAACAGTATATGTGTAAATACATCTAAATGTCACTTTGGCGTAGCTGTGTCACTTCTGCAGTGCAGAAATGGATTTTGTTGATACTGATTTCATTTGATTGGTAACAGCCATTGTATTTATTGATTCAATTTGAGAATTCAACATAAAACATAATGCTTATATCTAAAATGGTTAGAAAAAATGCCTTTATAATGTAAAAATGGAAATTACTGCACAGAATATGAAAAACTTGTCTATGACAGGTCTAAACCAGACAAGGTTCCAGCACCGATTTAGCAAAATAGTGTCTAATTATTGACAAAACCCCAGAAAACACAGAGATATAATTTATAGTCAATATTGCACACCACCACACCATAGATGATCATAGCACTGTGTGTACATTTGATCAAGCAAACACACATCAAGCAGTACCATATGATCACCAAATAGATATACTTTCATGCATGGTCAAAAAACATGACCAGATCACACATATCACACAAACCACACGTGGCACATAAAAACTACATACCGTATATTCAAATACAAACCAAGTCTATAGACATATGAAGCCTAACTGACACTTCACTAAGGCTCTGGGCATTAGTAAAGGGTCAGTAGGGCAAAAACACACACAATCCAGAAACCCTACCCATTTCCTCCTGTGTGCATCCCAGCCTAGCCTCTGAGAGCAAAGAGAGAGAAACAGCACTCAACAAAAGGGAAGTAAAGAAGACAGACTGTCTAGCACTGTGAACAGTACACTTTCTCCAGTATGTTGACGCCCCTCAGTATATAGAGAGAATAAAGAAAGAACAGAAGGAAAGATGAGTGCTGTGCAAGAAAACAAAAGTAGAGATAATTACCTCGCTTTTTCTTTCGTAGTTCTCTCATTGCAGTCCTGATCATTTTCCTTTCTTCAAAATCTTTGCAATCATCAAGCTGCAAAAACAAACAAACCCCACCCCAAACAGACCATAATAATAATAATAATAAAGCAACTCATTGTACTTCTATAACGCCAAGCATTTCAAAAAATGAATAAATAAATTATGCACAATAATACCAGGAACTTGTATTTTAAAAGTAAAACGGTAAAATTTCATCTTTTTATTTCTTTAAAAGAAAGAACAGGAAAATTAGGTGGTAAAGAGGGTGGAACATGATCAAGGAATGTTGTGAGCCAAATTTAAACTGATAGTTCATCCAAAAATGAACATTCTGTCAAAAAAGATATTTTGAAGCATGTGTGTAGCCAAACAGTTGATGACTACTGACTTCCATAGTATTTTTTCTATACTGTGGAAGTCAACGGCTAACGGCAACTCTTTGGTTACCAACAATCTTCAAAACAGAACCAAGAAAGAAACTCATAGGTTTGGAACAACTTGAGGATGAGTAAATGATGACAGTTTTCATTTTTGGGTTCTGTGTTGTCTGCATGAGCATCATGCCTCAGTTTGTCACAACACATCTTTGATCATTTTTTGTTGTTGTTGTTGATATGTGTATATACAGTGCACAGCATAAATGAGTACACCCCCTCTGATTAAATATAAAATATGTATTTTCTTAATGATCACTAATGTAATTCATAGAAAGATGGCAAAACTGAAATGTATTAAACATTCTTAATAAAAACAGAGAAATACATGCCATTAATATCTGCAAAAAAAGAAACTTAGCCAATTTTTGTTTAAATGAAGGATTGCAGAATTGAGTACAACCTAGATTTAATTCAACCAAGTGTAATATTCTAGAACATAATATGTCCTCCATAACTCTAAGTACACTGCTCTGACACTTCTTGGCACTGAGTGTACAAGTTCATGACAAATTTTCACATCTGTGCTGTTTAACTCCTGGAGGACGACCTCCTTAAATGCCCTGGTCTTTAATGGGGAGTGTTGCTCAGCTCGTCTCTACAGAATCTCACAGCTGCTCAAGAGTGTTAAGATTAAGTGAAATACATGTCCACTGAAGGATTTTCAACTCAGGAGAACGAATATCTTCATTGTCATGTTAAAAAAATGCCCAACAATGCAGGGAATGAGAAGAGGGTAGCATCTTCAGTTTCAGGTTTTTGTATTACATCACACAGTGGTGTGTGAATTCATGACAGCGTTGATAAAGTACAACTCCCTCACACCTTCAGCACTCATACATCCCTATAGAAGAGCTTTACTACCACTGCATGCCACTGTGGGAACCAGGCACTTCTCTCTGTACTCCTCCTCTAGCATCACCAGAACATTTTGGATGCTGTTAGATCTGAAATGATTGAACTGCTCTCATGAGACCAGAGTATGGATTCCCAGAAGTCTACATTTTGTAAATATGGGCCTTGAAAAAAGCTAAATGAGTTTATTGTGCTTTGGCTACAGTCGGTAGTTCTGGTGTGGATAAACAACCATGCATGTCACTTCTGCATGCTGCATCTTACTCCGAGATAAAGTTTCACTCTTTTCACAGCTTTTGCCGGCTCTGAGACACTTTCACAGTGTTTCTCCTGCTCTTTTTCTAGCAAAAACTCACTCATCACTAAATGAAAGCTTAAAGTGAAGACCTGATTATTTCAGGGGCCTTTTCACAAGTCCATTTTTTTTTTATTTCTGTGTTACTTTGGCTATATTTTCACACTTAAAACAATAATTTGGTATTCTTCTTGTACCATTGTCCTCTTTTATGCTAAGAAGTAAATCTCCTGACAGTTCTCTCTCAAGTGGTTTCATTGTTGTCAGCATTAAGTCTGAGTATGATTCAATGGGCCATATAACACTTAATTATCAAGAAATGACTTGCCTTTAACAGTTTTGGTTCAACATACTTACCTGTTGATCAATACTTGCCTTAACCTTACACCAGAATTTTTTTGTTTGTTTGTTTTATTTAGTAACTTTCAGGAGGGTGTACTCATTTTTGCAACACAACATTTTATCACTTTGATAAGAAAATGTTATTTTCTTGAATAATTTTAACATTCTTCTTTGGTAACTGATCAAGCAGACTTGCTGGAATATTATATCTCTAAAAAATCATAACATGTCTTCTAAGCAAAGAGTAATTGCTGAATTTGTTAAGTTTCAGAGGGGGTGTACTCATTTATGCTGTGCACTGTAACAGCAGGAGAAATAAAGTACCATTTTATCCAGGATCTCCTCGTCCTCAATCTCCTGCAGCTTCTCTGAGGTCAGCTTATCACTTTGCACCTTATTTTTGATGGAGGTCATGGATGAGCCGTTAGGAAGCACAGGGACGTCACGGGACGCCTCGCTCACAGATTCACTCACAAGAGATATGGGCTCCGTCTCCATCTGTGTGTGTGCAGGGGGATAAAAGACAATGTATGATACACTATGAAGGGACACTTTAAAAATTATCGCAATTTTAACAGTAAAACACTGTAAATATGCTACTACTTTAATATATATTCCCCTACTTTAGTATATATGGTGACGTTTCATGTCATTTTACAGTAAAATACTATTAAATTTACAGTTTTTATGCTGTGAAAAAGAATAAGCCATATTATAGTTTAAAGTGAAAAAACAAGCTGAGTGACAGCTCACATTTGATGGGTTTCCATTTAAATAACTGTTCTTCTTAGCTTCTTTCTTGTCAGACAAGTTCATTTGGGTTTTATGTTGATGAATGTTTATTACATTATTTCAGGTCATTTGTGTTACCGTGATGGTGTTTTGTATTTGGGTTCATGAGAGCATGTATCTTCTGTACGTGAGTATTAGTATTCACCTCAGCTTGTGGAATAGCTAGCTACTTGTGATGAACTTCAATTAATTGTGTGACTTTCTCATTACCACCTGTATTTTTAACGTGGTTGTATATATATTGGTATATATTTCATTAAATGTTTATTACAGTTAATGAAATAAATATTTTTTTATTGTAAGTTTAAGTTCAATCTTTAAAACTTAAAATGTTGCTACCATATTTTATGGTTCTTTTTAAGTTCTGGCAACTACAGCTGCAGATTTTTTTTTATTGTAAATTTTCCAGATTTTTTTAAGCTACTTTAATTAGCTAACCTAAAGTCATGCTATCCTTTTAACAAAGTACTGTATTTACTAATAAACAGAAGGACTTGATGAGGATTAGGATGACAACATTAAATTTGCCATTAATCTTATCAATGGTATATGTACATGTAAAATTTCAGTCGCCTCACCACACATGGCCTTCAGCTTAAGGAGGAACTTAAAGGGTTAGTTCACCCAAAAATGAAAATTAGCCCATAAATTACTCACCCTCAAGTCATCCTAGGTGTACAGTGGGGCAAAAAAGTATTTCGTCAGCCACCAATTGTGCAAGTTCTCCCACTTAAAAAGATGAGAGAGGCCTGTAATTTTCATCATAGGTATACCTCAACTATGAGAGACAAAATGAGAAAAAAAAATCCAGAAAATCACATTGTATTTATTGGTAAATTCCTCGGTAAAATAATTATTTGGTCACCTACAAACAAGCAAGATTTCTGTCTCTCACAGACCTGTAACTTCTTCTTTAGAGGCTCCTCTGTCCTCCACTCGTTAACCTGTATTAATGCATCTGTTTGAACTCGTTATCAGTAAAAAAGACAACTATCCACAACCTCAAACAGTCACACTCCAAACTCCACCATGGCCAAGACCAAAGAGCTGTCAAGGGACACCAGAAACAAAATTGTAGACCTGCACCCGGCTGGGAAGACTGAATCTGCAATAGGTAAGCAGCTTGGTGTGAAGAAATCATCTGTGGGAGCAATTATTAGAAAATGGATGACATACAAGTCCACTGATAATCTCCCTCGATCTGGGCTCCACGCAAGATCTCACCCCGTGGGGTCAAAATGATCACAAAAATGTGAGCAAAAATCCCAGAACCACACGGGGGTACCTAGTGAATGACCTGCAGAGAGCTGGGACCAATGTAACAAAGGCTACCATCAGTAACACTGTGCTGCCAGGGACTCAAATCCTGCAGTTCCAGACGTGTCCCCCTGCTTAAGCCATTACATGTCCAGGCCCGTCTGAAGTTTTGCTAGAGAGCATTTGGATGATCCAGACGAGGATTGGGAGAATGTCATATGGTCAGATGAAACCAAAATAGAACTTTTTGTAAAAACTCAACTTGTCGTGTTTGGAAAAGAAAGAATGCTGAGTTGCATCCAAAAAACACCATACCTACTGTGAAGCATGGGGTTGGAAACATCATGCTTTGGGGCTGTTTTTCTGCAAAGGGTCCAGGACGACTGATCCGTGTAAACGAGAGAATGAATGGGGTCATGTATCGTGAGATTTTGATTGAAAACCTCCTTCCATCAGCAAGGGCATTGAAGATGAACGTGGCTGGGTCTTTCAGCATGACAAAGATCCCAAACACACCACCCGGGCAACAAAGGAGTGGCTTCGTAAGAAGCATTTCAAAGTCCTGGAGTGGCCTAGCCAGTCTCCATATCTCAACCCCATAGAAAATCTTTGGAGGTAGTTGAAAATCCGTGTTGCCCAGCGATAGTCCCAAAATATTACTGCTCTAGAGGAGATTTGCATGGAGGAATGGGCCAAAATACCATCAACAGTGTGTGAAAACCTTGTGAAGTCTTACAGAAAACGTTTGACCTCGTCATTGCCAACAAAGGGTATATAACAGAGTATTGAGATGAAATTGTTATTGACAATATACTTATTTTCCACCATAATTTGCATAAATTCTTTAAAAATCCTACAATGTGTTTTCTGGATTTTTTTTCTCATTTTGTCTCTCATAGGTGGAGGTAACCTATGATGAAAAATTACCGGCCTGCTCTCACTTTTAAATGTTGAGAACTTGCAAATTGGTGGCTGACTAAATTCTTTGTTTTTCTCCCCACTGTATATGACCTTTCTTCTTTCAGACGATTCCAGTCGGAGTTATATAAAAAACTGTCTTTGACATTTCAAGCTGTTTAATGGCACTCAGCGGGTGTTTCATGCATCAGTCCAAAAGAAGTTAATTAAAAAGCGCCCATCCATAAAATAAAGTGTTTCACACGGCTCCGGGGCTCTGGGCTCTCTCTGTAGCGAATCGATGCGTTTTGTAAGAAAAATATCTATATTCAAAATGTAATAATCACTTTAATGTAGATTGCGCCAACAGTTGTACATAGAAGCAGCTCTGGGTGGATGGCGTATGAGTTCAGCGTTGCGCATGCATGTGCCCTCAACCCGGAGCAGTGTGAGACACTTTTTTATTTTTTTAAGGATGGGCTCTTTTTATTTAACTTCTTTTGGACCGATGCACTTCAACACCCGCTGAGTGCCATGAAACAGCTTGAAAGATCAAAGACAATTTTTTATATAACTCCAACTGGATTCGTCTGAAAGAAGAAAGTCATATACACCTAGGATGACTTGAGGGTGAGTAATTTATGGGTGAGTCATTTTTGGGTGAACTAACCCTTTAAGTGCACCTCAAAGTCCTTTGGTGGTTTTAAACATTGTGGTAACAGCATTTACACAAACATTTTCATTAAAATGAATTCATTCAATGTCAGTAATTTTTGTTCTACTTAGGTCAATTACTCTGATTTAATATTTAACAATAAAATGTCTTTCATACTTATTTTGAACTACTTTTAACTTTAAAATTTGCCATAAATTAATAAATAAATAAAAATTAAGACCATGTAAAAATTTAAATTAAAAAGTTACTGCAGATGCATAATCATCACAAAATTTCATGTTATATCATGTTAAAATGCATTATATTGGTGTATGGAAATAATATCTATACAATGCTGACAGACAGACAGACAGACAGATCCGGTTAAGATCTTATACTATGACCTAAAACAGTGATGACATTTAATACTTCTGAACACAAGCTAACCCTAAGCAGCTTATACTTGCAGCAACAATTGACATTAGGGTTTAGAGGGTATCCGCCCTTTTCTTGTCCAGGAACATGCTTCAAACTCCTTGTTCAAGCTCTTGTTCTGTCCAGAAGATTAATTTTTAACGAGCCAAAAAGAATGCATGTCACCTCTGTTCATCAATTTGCACTGGAAACCAATAGCTGCTCGCATAAAATTCAAGGCCTTAATGTTTGCCTACAAAACCAACACTGGCTCCGCACCCCTTCACCTAAATTCATTACCTCAGACTTATGTGCCATCTAGAAGCTTGCATTCTGCAAGTGAACGGCGCTTTACTGTGCCATCCCAAAGAGTCACAAAATCACTTCCACGGACTTTTAAATTAAATGTTCCCTCATGGAATGACCTGCCCACCTCAATCCGAGCAGCTGAGTCTTCTCCCTCTTCTAGCACTCTCTATCTAATTTATATTCTTAAAAACAAAAAAAAAAAATACCCAACACTTGCTTCTCTAATCTTTTTTGCATTCTATTTGTTTTCTTTTTATTTATTATACAATTATAATTCTGACTTTCTGATTTCTGATAACAAGCAAAAAAGACCTCTAAACTATCTTGATGCTATTCCTTTTTTTCTATTCGATCGTTTTCTTTTTCCTTTTTTTATATATTATTATTTTTTTAAACCTTGCTGTGTCCTGCATTAAGTGAACTGAGACTTGTTATAGCACTTGCTTATCATTGCTCTTTTGTTTATTTTGATTGCTTCCATTGTCCTCATTTGTAAGTCGCTTTGGATAAAAGCGTCTGCTAAATGTCTAAATTTAAATGTAAGAGCAAAGATAAAAATAGCCATCCAAAAATAAAACTGGCAGAGTGATGGAGAGATGGGCAAAAAAGAGCAATGAGCGAGTGAAACCCTTGCAGCAGACAGAGGAGATGGAAAAAGGGGGCTGGTGGAAGGGAGAGAATGTTTCTGAATCTGATCTATGACTACAGCTGTGTTTACACAAAAGCCGTGGAAGCTCACTGACATTTAGACAGGAATGAGAGCTCAGTGATTTCTGTGAATGTCCCCGAGTACCTCAGCCTGCCGCTCTCATCCACGTCACACTCAGCGCTTCACTGATCTCTGCTTAAATGAAGGGCCGTGGACGTGCAGGCCAGGTCGGACGGTTACTAATGGAGAGTGTTTAGAGAATTAGCACCTTGAGACAATGGAAAATTAGGTATCCACACTGTATAAAATGCTTGTTACGAAGGAAAAACAATGCACAACTTTAAATCTATCTGCAATCTATAAATTGCAGAGATTGATGCTTGTGTTTTTTGCTTGTGCTCCTAAGTTGATTTTTTGATATATACAGTGGGTACGGAAAGTATTCAGACCCCCTTAAATTTTTCACTCTTTGTTATATTGCAGCCATTTGCTAAAATCATTTAAGTTATTTTTTTTCCTCATTAATGTACACACAGCACCCCATATTGACAGAAAAACACAGAATTGTTGACATTTTTGCAAATTTATTAAAAAAGAAAAACTGAAATATCACATGGTCCTAAGTATTCAGACCCTTTGCTGTGACACTCATATATTTAACTCAGGTGCTGTCCATTTCTTCTGATCATCCTTGAGATGGTTCTACACCTTCATTTGAGTCCAGCTGTTTTTGATTATACTGATTGGACTTGATTAGGTAAGCCACACACCTGTCTATATAAGACCTTATAGCTCACAGTGCATGTCAGAGCAAATTATAATCATGAGGTCAAAGGAACTGCCTGTAGAGCTCAGAGACAGAATTGTGGCAAGGCACAGATCTGGCCAAGGTTACAAAAAAATTTCTGCTGCACTTAAGGTTCCTAAGAGCACAGTGGCCTCCATAATCCTTAAATGGAAGACGTTTGGGATGACCAGAACCCTTCCTAGAGCTGGCCGTCCGGCCAAACTGAGCTATTTGGGGGAGAAGAGCCTTGGTGAGAGAGTTAAAGAAGAACCCACAGATCACTGTGGCTGAGCTCCAGAGAAGCAGATCGGGAGATGGGAGAAAGTTGTAGAAAATCAACCATCACTGCAGCCCTCCACCAATTCGTGGGCTTTATGGCAGAGTGGCCTGACGGATGCCTCTCCTCAGTGCAAGACACATGAGAGCCCGCATGGAGTTGTGAGATGGTGATAAATAAGATTCTCTGGCCTGATGAGACCAAGATATAACTTTTTAGCCTTAATTCTAAGCGGCATGTGTGGAGAAAACCAGCCACTGCTCATCACCTGTCCAATACAGCCCCAACAGTGAAGCATGGTGGTGGTGGCAGCATCATTCTGTGGGGGTGTTTTTCAGCTGCAGGGACAGGAGGATTGGTTGCAATCGAGGGAAAGATGAATTTGTACAGGGATATCCTGGACAAAAACCTTTTCCAGAGTGCTTAGGACCTCAGACTGGGCCGAAGGTTTTACCTTCCAACAAGACAATGACCCTAAGCACACAGCTAAAATAACGAAGGAGTGGCTTCACAAACACTCTGTGACTGTTCTTGAATGGCCAGAGCCCTGACTTAAACCCAATGAGCATCTCTGGAGAGACCTAAAAATGGCTGTCCACCAACGTTTACCATCCACCCTGACAGAACTGGAGAGGATCTGCAAAGAGGAATGGCAGAGGACCCCCAAATCCAGGTGTGAAAAACTGTTGCATCCTTTCCCAAAAATCTCATGGCTGTATTAGATCAAAAGGGTGCTTCTACTAATACTGAGCAAAGGGTCTGACTACTTAGGACCATGTGATATTCCAGGTGTTTTTCTTTTTTTATAAATCTGCAAAAATGTCACCAATTCTGTGTTTTTCTGTCATATGGGGTGCTGTGTGTACTTAATGAGGAAAAAAAATTAACTTAATGATTTTAGCAAATGGCTGCAATATCACAAAGAGTGAAATTTAAGGGGGTCTGTATACTTTCCGTACCCACTGTATATTAGTGCTGTCAAACTATTAATTGTGATTAATCACATCCAAAATAAAACTTTTTGTTTACATAATATATATGTGTGTGCACTGTGTATATAAATACAAACACATGCATGTATTTATTTAAGAAAAATATGTTGTTTATATTAAATATATTTATATATAAAATAAATTATATGAATACAAATATATACATGTAAATACATGTAAATATTTTCAAAAAATACACTGTATGTGTGTGTATTTATATACACATAAATATACACAGTACACACACACATATTATGTACACAAAAACTTTTATTTTGGATGTGATTAATCGCGATTAACCATTTGACAGCACTAATATATACTGTATATATATATATAAATATATAAATAAATAAATATATATATATATCTAGTATTAGAGTATATACACATTTAAAACAGAGTATCACGATGCATGCGCTTGCTTCCAGTTCATGTAAACAACACATGCGCATAGCACCGCTGCAGACGGGATGAGGAGGAGAAGAATTGTTGAATAAAGCCATTCTTTTTGTTTTCTTTGTGCACAAAAAGTATTCTTGTAGCTTCATAAAATTACACTGATGTCACCTGAATTATTTTACCGATGTCCTTACTACATTTCTGGACCTGGGAACATTGCAGCTGTGTTGCTGTCTATGGAGGGTCTGAGAGCTCTCGGATTTAATCAAAAATAGCTTAATTTGTGTTCCGAAGATGAACGAAGGTCTTACGGGTTTGGAACGACATGAGGGCAAGTAATTAATTAAAGAATTTTCATTTTTGGGTGAACTATCCCTTTAAGACCTCTTAAATGTATGATTTAAATACCTGCAGGGAATTGTTTTATTTGAATACGTGCTCCTAAATACATTTTACAGTTCACACACATCTATTTTTAAATCACAAATGCAAGTGAAGCGCTAGCACTGTCAAACCCTGCAATGAAGCAATTGTTACGTCAAATCAGGTAAATGCATTAGGGGTGTTAAATGAATTTAACAGCATTAGACATATTTAATTAATCTCATAAGGTAACGTGTTAACTTTGGCAGCCCTATTGAAAATCATTGGTATGTAATGCAAAAGTGCTATTCCTAAAATGAGAGTCTTTGCATTCAATCACAATTATTTACATCACTAACCACATACAAGGAATTGCAACAGACTTGTGCAGAAATAGACCCAAATACCCACTGCAAATCTTGTGCCACAATGAGTTACCATCTTTTTCCAGTTTACTAATCCCAGTTTAACAAGGCTTTGCTTCACACTAGGAAATTTTAGCCCACTTTTAACCAACTAAAGCATTTTAAGAGCTACACAAACATTAGTTTTCAATCTAAAACTCTAATATTCACTTTATTTTAAAAATTTAATTACCACCAACTTTCCTGCTCACTGAACTACTTGTACTGTATCTAGAGCGTAACTTGCCCTAGATCAAGAGATCCCTGGAAAATCTGATCTGACTGAATCAAATCTCTTCCTGGAAGCAAACTCGGACAGTAAGACTTTCAATTAATCAGGCATAAATGAGCCATATGATTCATTTTGTTTTCAAATGTACTGCGCAAAGCCATAAAATCTATTTGAAGCATAAATTAAAATTAATTATTCATACCAGCTGGGATCTTTCATGGTAAGTTTACAGTATGTTTTATTTGTGAAGAAATAAGTATGGCACAAGCTTCAATGAAAGAAAATCTTTAACTTGAACCCCTATATTTAGATGGTTTTCTTGGCAGATTTTCCAGTCCATGTTATTCACCACAAGTGCAGATGACTAATAATAATAATACATAGTGGAAAATTATGCTTTTAAAACCAAAGCCATCTAAATGATGACAGCAGATTCATGAAGGAAAAACTATTTTCCAGCATTGGTAAGCATAAGTATGCAAAATACTACTTGATTCAATTGGCAAAAGCTTACAATATCCATCTTTCTGAGTCACAGTTCACCGACGTGAAGAAATATTTTTTTGCAAACCACAATGTTAGATGTTATTGATGGCCAAGGGATTGCTATTAGTTTGCTTAGATGTTCTGAGTAGTAAATAAACAGGCCCAAATTAAAAGACCCAAACCAAGTGGTCCCTACATATTGCTCATATCCCATTTAGCTCACTTTATCGCAAAAGTAGGGCTGTTCCATTCCGAAATTTTTGGAATCTAGTTCGATTCCTGGTTCTGGAATTGATGTGAATCTCACTGAAACGAATCAGACTTCTAATCACTTTTAGCGAGCATGAGGGAGGTGAATGGTAATAAAAATATAAAAATGAAAATAATCTTTTATCTCACAACCCTCGTAATTACGGCTTTTAGCGAGCATGAGGGAGGTGAATGGTACTTCTCAAATGGAAGACTGCATCCTAAAAATCAGATGATCTCAGTATCGACTCGTTTTCTTTCAGTTTATTTTCGTGAATTTAAATGTGTGCAGCCTTCGTAGGATGCAGCCTTCCGTTTGAGAGGCACCCATATAGATAAGCTTTGTTGAACTGAAAAAGGCTCTGAATGAGGAGTCGATTCCCCTTGATGGAATCGATTCCAACCTTTGGAATCGACTCTCGATTCCAACCTTTGGAATCGACTCTCGATTCCCAACGCCTCGGAATCGATTCCCAGCCCTTCGCAAAAGTGATTCTTCACCTTAGCAAAACTATTAATGTTTACAATCAGACAAATGTCTGGAGTACCTGAAAACCACACTCGAGTAAAAGTACAGATACCTTACAACAAAAATGACTCCATTACAAGTCACCAATTCCAATACAACTTGAGTAGAAGTCATAGAGTATCTGATTATAAAAGTAGTGAAGTATTTTACTTGTACTAAATGTAGGCTCAAAAACACACTAATCCTCAACATCTAAGAAATGCCAGCGAAAAACAAGCCACAGTTCATTTGTGAGGAGAGCAATCACATGATTATTTATTTTCAAAAATCAAAATAAAACTGAATTGCAATAAACAGCCTCTTGAACATCTACAAACACTGATGTCTCAGTTAATCTCAAGCACTCAAAAAGGGCACAATTCAACCAATAACTTTCAAAAAGGTCTCAGCCATGTCATTATCTAATACGAGTCAAAATCTGCTAAGGGGTAATAATGGAACAACAACAAAAAAGTGAACAAACAACAAGTTTTAATAAGTGAATTTTCACTCTTATTTACAACAGGGTCTGCATTTTCATGGGTTAATTTTTTTATATAAGAGACAATAAAAACATCTTTGTGCATCAAAACCACTTCTTTTCTGGTTATAAAAAAGGCACGATTTTCAAAAGCCAACATTTTGTCTGTCAAAAAAACGTGCACAATACACAGTGGTATTTATGAGATATTGTTGAAACATTCGCACTTTCATTAGCGTAAAGCAGTGCTGTTGACAAGTTTGGGTGAGTAAGGGCAAATCACACAAGATGTAGTACCTTCAACGGCCTGTAGATGGGTAGATGGCGATATCACTTCTTTTGTAGCAGAAATAAACTGCTGCAGAAAAAGTTAGGTGCCATGAAAAATATAACTAGTAAGTTGCATTATTTGCATTACTCATGACAAATGTAATGGAGTAAAGGGTACATGTTCAAAACTTTAGTCAAGTAGAGACTAAAAGTTGCTAATATCTTTGAAATGCATTAAAACTACAAAGTAGCCAAAAGGACATAAGCACTCAAGTTACTCAAATATTTTACACCACTGGAAAATTGTCATGCATACTACCATGCTACTGTTCTGTGAGACAATTTTCTATAAGCATATATGCGAAATACTACTTGTTTCAATTTATCAAAAGATATGGCTCAGATCCCAATGCAAGTCTGTTTTTAGCTCACTTTACATTTCAACAGTGATTCTTTGCCTTAGCAAAACTACTAATGTTTACATTCTGCTAAATGTCTGGAAAAAAAGCCACACTTATACTACCATGCTAGTTTTCCTTGAGACACTGCCGGGTGGAGATAACACAGATGATGCATGGCAAACGGCAGCAAAGGTTGGAGGGTGTAGCACTGGGTTTACTTCCCCATCAGAGGGATTGCTGTTTGCTGGATCCACGTTTTGCTCTTGTGTCAGTTTTGGTTCAGGCAGTCCAAGGGTGTCACAAAGCGCCATTACTTGCCTTACAAGCTTCTCCTGCTGGATCTTTAAACTTAAGTTCTCCTGTTGTAAGGCAGCAATTGTCTCGACAACAGACGCAACCTGGGCTGTCGCTTCCTCCAAACGGGCCTCTATACTTTTGCCGAAAACCTTCAAATCGCAATTTACATCTTGCACGGCTCGCTGAAGATTGAGTTCCAGCTCATAAAACAGTTCATCGGTTGCTTTTTCGTCTTCATCGTCTGAAACGGTCTGTAACAGAAGGTCTCCGATCACAGCCTCTAGGCCCGACTCGGCACAATCTTGATCCAGATTGTCCTGGAGACTGACTTGGTTGCCTAGGTCTGGCATGGAGTCCGAACTGACACCAAGCATAGTCTGTTTGGCTGCTTCTCTAGTAACTAATCAACAGGTGCCAAATAATCATCAAAAGCTCCAACAATTAAAGTTTATAAGAACAATCAGAGCAAATCACCTTGCAATAGGTATAGATGACACAAAATATGTCTAACTTCGACTCCCAGTTGAGACAAACCCCAGCCCTTTATACCTCACTCAAGACCCCCATCAGCTGTCCAACACGTCAGCCAATGGCGAGCCTTGGAATTCTGTCGCCATGGCAGCTGGAGGCCCCAGAGCCCCCGCTAACTCAGGTGCCACAGTCATCTATTTAATCAACAGTGGCCATTATTCTAGTGGGCAATCGCCCATAAGCCCCCGGCTCTCTTTTTTTTTTTTTTAGAGCTCTTGTCCTTCACACCTTTCACTAGCAGAGAACAAAGTCTGCAGAGCAGCGGTGAACAATGTGCCCACATGTACATAGTGCAAATCCAAGGCAATGAAGGCACAAATGTTTTTTTTTTTTTTTTTCAAGGATGTCTGATCGATCTTAAACCCTAGATGTACACATCAGCAGGGTAGGGTTGCACCAGCCGTTTGTAAGTTCTTACTTTAACTGTAAAGTCCACACTACACATATAGTAACTACTAGCTAGTTTGTTACTGTACTTTATTTGGTTGCACCATTTGTTCTTAAGGCAGAATGCAGCTAGCAGGTCTTAAGTGCTCCTAAAACTAACACTTGGTTATGTAATATGACATTTAACCTCAATGATTCAGGATGAATAAATAAACTGGATCACACTTTATTTTAGGGAGCAATTCTCACTATTAACTATGACTTGTGCGCAATTAAAACAATTTGTGATTATAATAGTTAGTAAGGTAGTTGTTAAGGTATGAGGTGGATTAAGGGATCTAAAATACGGTCATGCAGAATAAGGCATTAATATGTGCTTTATAAGTACTAATAAACAGCCAATATGCTAGTCATATGCATGGTAATAAGCAATAAGTAAGAATTAGTCCCTTGTTACCAAATACTGATAAAAAAAAAAAACATAAGAAATGGCATTATTTATTACGACTGATTATTTTTGGCACTCACAACACACAGATGTGCTGTTTGAGTCAGGATTGTGTTGAAGATCTGCTAACAAAGTAATTTATTCTCATAATGTCCTCTCAATTAAATGGTAAACCACTGTAAATGTCAACATTATCATACATGTCTAAAACACTGTCAGGTAAAACAAGAGCTTACTGATGCAATTCAGTCAATCTGCTGTTTTATTCCAAATGTTACTCCTGCTCACAGGCTCCCCTAAATATTTATGGTATACATAGAGATATGATTCAACTAATTTTAATGGTGCAACACAAAAACATTTAGTGCCTCTTTACGTCAAAACTAGGCTAAGATGTAACTTAAAGATGCACTTTAAACTCATATGATGGTTTTCCTACAGTTATGCTTGATGTCTTTGTAGACACTTCAATAAAAAAGTGACTCTGTATAAGGAATTCAAGCTATACTTTTCTCAGTACACGTTACTTAGGAACCCATGACCTTGGTATCGTTAGTGTTATTCTTTATTGAGCTAAAGTTTGCAGTAGGGCTGCCCTCAACTAAGGATTTTTATGGTCGAGATGAAGTCGGCGACACTGACTAGTCATCTCCGCAGTAGTGGATGCGCCTGTATGCATGTTTTATACGGATTACATAATCTGAGAATATTTGTTTTCTATTTGAATTGGTTCATTTGAAAGTAGACATTTCACTCTCTGTAGATATAATTTTAATATCTGTAAGGCAAAGATATACACGACGTTTCGCGCTCAAGTTCACAGACCGAGACGGCAGAAAGCGCATCCTGTTTGCCTTCTTTATTTTACAAAAGCACGTTTTGTTGTCATTATGAGTGCAAACAAATAAACGTAGTGTCTTTACAGATTTGAAAGATGTATTACTCTTATCTGTATGACCAAAAATTACGAAATTACTTAAAGAGTATTTTAAGAGCAAATGAGCGCACAGGCGCCTCCATCTGTCCTGCAGTGAGCGCGTGCACAGACACTTGAATAGCAGATATTTCTCTAGGTTAACATTAAATTGAGCAGCCATATAAAGTTACTAATACTTACAAATTTCAGATGATAAGCCATATTTGTGGTGGATGAATGATAGGCAAGCGTTTGGATGTCCTGCCCGATGTACTGTATTACCATAGACCAGCCGTTAACGATCTACTTGACTTCGCCAATGTGGGGGGGGGGTTTCTGCGACTAAGCGAATAATAAAAATTTGGTCGACCAAGGCTCTTCTGGTCGACTAACGATTAGTCGACTGTTAGGGAGCAGCCCTAGTTTGCAGTGAAACTGAAGTACTGGCAGGTCTTTTTTCATATTGACATATGACTTACATTCAAGACTGGATTATCGAGAAAAAAATGGACAGGGACTTGGTGCTATCCATTGGTTGTTAATTGAATGGAAGCAGATCTGAATGTGATTTTGCAATGGATTGTATGAAAGCGATGGGATTTAAGTGGACAAAATGATTTAAGTGGACTAGATTAAATCTGGTGTATGTCACCTGTGAGAAGATGCAAAACACAAGCGCAATGGTCATACAAGTTTTCATAGAAAAACAATGGAAAAGTAGTGCACTGGAATGGAGAAACGTGATGTGTGTGAATGGCCCTATACTAAATAACTATTTAAAAAACAATGCATTGATGCAAATTTATGCAAAAATATGCAAATAAATATTCCACTATAAAGCTCTGTACAAGCAATTCATTGAAACCACTACTGTCCTGTGACACGTTTCAGATTTTTGGCCTTGATTTGACATAGTATTGATTTGACAGGTGTATCACTAAAAAGCACTTTAGCTGTCATCAGGAAACTTTGAGTAGCAAAAACCACCTCTGAACTTTTTGACCCAGATGACAGATCATTCAATAGCATGACTGCGTCAGTGTATATTTGAGGCTCAGACAGCTATTCCAATCAGTCCGGTCTCATTCGAGCAACAATGCCTGACCCTCGGACTTACTGACAGCCATGCAACTAAAAATATCCGGCATAGTTCAAACAGAGCATCTAAATATACCACCGCAAGCTGTAAAAGAGTGGCCACAAAACAAACCCTGTGAAGAACGTAAGGTACATATAGCCGGAAGAAACAGACAAGCAGTACTTTGCCAGGAAAAGTTTCAAAATGTCTGTTTGGCTTGGAACATCATTCTATAGGCATCCATGTATGAAATTAAAAAGCTACTACTTCTTTCTAGGAAAGAGTAGTGAAAAGTACCGGTTTGCATTGTGTGGTGGATGTCCATAAATAGTCAGTGACTGTAGTTAGAAGCTTTCTGAATAGCACAGATTACTCTGGACACAAAGTATTTAAATGTGTATGTTCACTGGCACTAGACATATAAAGGTATACCAATCCATATATATATAAATATATATATATATAT
Organism: Sinocyclocheilus anophthalmus; assembly: GCA_018155175.1. Lineage (NCBI taxonomy): Eukaryota > Metazoa > Chordata > Actinopteri > Cypriniformes > Cyprinidae > Sinocyclocheilus > Sinocyclocheilus anophthalmus. The sequence goes on along the minus strand of JADLZN010011968.1, from coordinate 181,684 downwards.
ATATATATATACACACACACACACAAACACACACACAAACACACACACACACACACATATATAAATATATCCATTAAATTCATCCCCGTAGTTATATTGGTGCACTATAAATAACTGGTTAAATATTTTTTAAAACCTGTGCCTAAAACATGCATAAATATTAGATTTTTGCATGCTGCCTTAAACATTTAGACATTCATTTGTTTCCATTCAGAACCTGTTACATAAATTTTGAGAAATAAGTCAATAAAATAATGAAATGTATTAGATATTTTCACACAGCCAAGGTCAAACAAAAAAATAAATACACATAAAATACAATACTACAATATACTAATAAGAATGTAAAAAATAATATGTAAAAAAAAAAAAAATCATTAGGACAACTGTCTCTTACACTGTCCTAAACAGGGACAGCTATTGAAAAAAGAAAAGTCGTGCTGCATTGAATTTCTCATACCATGAAATATCATTGAACCAAAATCCATTTTCATTCAAACCATTGATCCCCTTCACATATTGATCAGCTGTGATTTTGTCACCTTGAGCAGCATTTTTGCTTTCACACTGGAAACTTGAGTCATTTGTGGTCGGAAGAGCTGTAGATTATTTCCCACACCACCCCTTGTGGTTTTCTCATCAAGTCTCTCCAAACCCTGCTTCTAATTACCATCCCATCAGTGCTAAACACTTTGACCTACATCTAGTACAATCTGTACTTCAAATCACCATCCAGGAAATTGCTTGCAAAAGAAGAGAGAAGCAATGGGCAAACAACATCCATTTTTTTATGACCACACAAATGCATCTGTTATGATCAGCTGTCAGACGTTTGTCTGTCATTGCAGTTATCACTGTATTTATAATAAAGCTCAACCAAACCTCTACAGAGTATGCATTAACTCCAGCGGTTCATGTTTGCTAGTACACAACACAGCAATCACTATCTACTCCTCAAATGCTACTCATTTTTACCTCTGACCCAGACTGCCGTATACAAGTTTGCCTTCAAATCATGATTCCTGCTGTGTGTGTTCTCTCTCGAGGCTTTTTCTTTCTTCTGTTGCTCTCACACTGAGATATTAATCCCTCATTTGTGCAAAATAGCCTTGTCAACCTGCTAATGAAGCATCAGTACTTATCCTTTAACGAGATTACTACACTGCCCCACATGAGTTACAGACGCAACAGGAATTACCAGCAAAAGACACGTTTACTTATGTACCTGTTGTGATGTTTCGCTATATTTCAAATGATTTACTTCAATTATACACATAGGAGCAGCTTTTCCTGCCTTGTGAAAAAGTGTGTTTAATTGTATTCAATGTGCTCTTGTAGTGTACTTATTAAAGGTTTTGAAGTAAACTAAAACTTAAAATACTTCAAATTGGGCTTGCAGATAACAATACTAATTAAAAAAAGACCACTTAAGTGTACTTAAAGAGACACTTTCGTGACTGTTTCTCAACACACTTATGCCAAGTTCACACTGCATGATTTTAACCCCGATTTTCACTCGCCGGCAGGTTTTGCGAAATCGCCGACAAATGCTCATATTTGGAGGCAAATCGGTGCTCATTTACGAGAGTGACAATCACGCAGTGTGAATTATCAAAGCCGCGATCTGAAAGAATCGCCAAAACGTCGCAGACGCCTGCAAAATATTTGGCATGGTAAATATCTGGACCTGTCAGCGATTCAAAATCTTGCTGTGTTTAATGAGTTCTGACTGAAAAACACATCGGCGATGACCTACAGGGCAGCGGGAAGTTCGCAGAGGAGTTATATGAAACATAGTTTGCGGACCAGACAGAGTTGTCGGCGATTCTTCCTATTGTAAAGTCATGAAGTGTGTAACCTGTCGCCGATCCATCGTGCAATGTGAATGCAGCAGCAACTGAATACTACCCCAGATAGTCGTGCAGTGTGAAAACAACGGTGATCTGACGAGTTGAAAATCGTGGAGTGTGAACCCGGCATATAGGTATACTTACAAAAAGTACACTTTGTAACAATGTCAAATTAAGAGTTTTACTTTAAAGTACATTTTAAATTGTTTCAATTATCTTTAATCATGCTTTAAAAAAATTCTTGGATGTGTTGACTAACATACTAAAGCATGATTTTAATCTTTAATTTATTTGAGAACACATTTAAAGATGTTAAAATGTACTAAATGACAGCTTTATTACAAATATATTTAAATACAAGGCATTAAAGTTCCAATAGAATTAAAATCTATTTTAGTTTACAACAAATGCTTGTCAGTACATTCAGCAGTACACTTTAACCATATTTCAAAGTCAATAGACACAATTATAAATTTACGTGTAAAGATGTGATTAAGCCCAACTTAAGTGTAAGACTTAATCACCAAATTGCAATTAATCGAAAATAACATGAAATTAAATATCCAAAACCATTACATTCGGTTCACAGTTAAGTATATTCTTTTAAAGTACAGTGGATTCAGAAAGTATTCAGACTTTCAGTTTTTTTATTTTTGTTATGTTGCAACCATTTGCTAAAGTGCTTTTAATTGTTGTTTTTTTTACATTCCATAACCCATTATGACAAACTGATTTGTGATTACAGCAAATTTCACACTTGATTATCACACTGACATAAGCATTCAGAGCCTTTACTAAAACATTTGAAATTTAGCTCAGGTGCATCTAACTTCTCTGGATTATCTTTGAAATATATCTACACATTGAAGTAACCAATCAAACATCTCTGGAGAAACCTGAATACAACTGTCCACCACTGGTCCTCATCCGACCTGACAGAGCTTGAGAGGATCGGCAAAAAGGAGAGGCAGAATATTCCCAAATCTAGAGTGCAAAGTTTGTTGCATCAGACACAAAACACTTAAAGCTGTAATCGCCGGCTGTAAAGGTGCTTCAACTAAGTACTGTATTACGGAATTTGATACTTCAGTTTTATTTTTTTAATATTTGCCAAGTTATTACAAATCTGTTTGTTTGTTTTTTTTGCTTTGTCATTACTGGGTATAGAGTGTAGATTGATGTGGAAAAAAGTAGTTTAAAAACTTTTTGGCACAAGACTGCAAGAAAGCGTGAAAAAAAAAATATAAACTAAAAAATGTCTGAATACTTTCTAAATCCAATCTGCATTGTTTTCATAAATACTCAGTGCTTGAAGTGGGCTGGTACGCAGTAAAAGCGTCAGGGTCTGGGTGATTATATGATCCCATATATGATTAGAAAGGACACTATATAAATCACACTACCCAGGCGGGATCACCTCTCATCTCGACCAATCACGTGAATGAATGCAAGCGTGCAAGAGTGTGTGGGACACGAGAGCATGTCAGGGGAGGTGCGCAGAGTAGTAGATTAATAATTAATTATTTATTACTAATTTGAATCAGTACTTTTTTAACGAAAATAGTATCTTAGAAGCAGGCTTTTGCGATCACATCAATTTAAACCGGTAAACTCCTGCAAAGTCCAAGGAATCCAGTAAACGAATTCAAACCGTTCAAAACAGTGCTAATGCAGAGAAAACACGGCCGATTTCATCAGAGATTGCGGAGAGAATAGTGACTTACATCCAGATGTAAGTTAAAATTATTCTTTTCAGCGTGTATTTGGCTTAAAAGCAAGAGTGTTTTATAATAGACGCTGGCTGAAGGTGGTCAGAGGTTTAGCGATTCTGAATGGATTCGTATAGTAGTAAAGGCAGGTGATTTAGTGGTCTTTGGTTTCTCCCTTTGGTCCTTTTTGGTATCGCAGCTTGACTTGTGCTAAATTGTATTGAAAACTTTTATTTAATTATTGATTGATTGATTGTGCACATACAGACATATATTTAAAAGTACGATTTACTAATATAAATAATTAATTAATTAATTAAATAATGGGGGGGGGGTACTTCTTTTTTCCACTTCAGCACTGTAAAATACTCTTTTACTAAAGTGCTTAAGTGTACTTCATTTTCACAAGGACTGTCGTCCTCAATTGTTTACAGGTTTGCAGATGTTGTCCTTTTAAGTGTTTATTATGCTCTGTGCAGTATTAGCTATTGGGGAGACTGGATGACTGCAACACACACACACAGATTCAAGAGTTCCAACTGCAATTAAATGTGGTTACTACCAAAATTGCAATGATGTCTATCAAAGGTTTCACATTTCATAGCTGAACAACAACTTAACTTGTTTGGTGTCTGATTTTTGACAGAAGTTACTGGAGACGTATTATAATCAGACAAATTTTAAGTAAACCTCTGTCAATAGAGGCATTGTGTTTTAAGTGACGTGATGTGTGGCCAAGTATGGTAACCCATACTCGGGAATTTGTGCTCTGCATTTAACCCATCCAAGTGCACACACACAGCAGTGAGTAGTGAACACACACAAGGAGCAGTGGGGTAGTTGGGGTTTGGTGCCCTGCTCATTCACTCCCCCCAACTACAATTCCTGCCGGTACTGAGAATCGAACCTGCAAACTTCGGGTTACAAGTCCAACATCTCTAACCACTAGGCCAGACTGCCCCATGTCGTTCATGGTCATAAAAGTTGCTGTTTTTAAAAAGTGTGCATTTCTTTTTGTGTTGCCATGTCTGCATTTATAAGCTTAGTTTTTCATAAAGATGCTTATTTATGGGCAGTCCTGTTGTTTTATGCTTATTTAAAGAACTGAGTCCCGTATTAGAGCTTATTTTGGTGAAGCAAGTCACTTGTTTTGGCTTTGAATTTCCTTGGGAGATCTGGCAATAGAGAGATGTGTGAATGAGTGAAAGCAAATACACTGCTCAAAAGTTTGAGAATGAAATTAATACTTTAATTCAGCAAGGACGCATTGAATTGATTAAGTAATAGTGAAGATTTTTATAATGTTCCAATATATTTCAATTTTTTAAAATGCTGTTCTTAACTTGTATCATGGTTTCCACAAAACATATGAAGCAGGACTGTTTTCAGCATTGCTAATAATCAAGAATGTTTCTTGATCAGTAAATAAGAATATTAGAATGATTTCTGAAGGATCATGTGACACTGAAGACTGGAGTAATGATGCTGAAAATTCAGCTTTGATCACAGGAATGCATTACATTTTAACATATATTCACACAGAAAACAGTTCATTTAAATTGTAATGTTTTTTTTACTGTATTTTTGATCAAATAAATGCAGCCATGGTGAGCAGAAGAGACTTCTTTTGAAAAGCGTACTGACTCCGATCTTTTGAACAGTAGTGGAGTTGTCACTACATTAACTTTTCAGGATTTAATTTGATTGTAGAATGCGTTTCTCACTACAGTGAATGTCCAAACTTTGTGTACAGAAGGAGATTAAGGAGTATCAATGATATGTACTGTAGCTGATTTGTGCTCATGGCCTAAATGTCTTCAATCACAAATGTTAGGTTAGTTAAAGCAGTCTTCTACAGAATACATGCTCAGTTCAGATCATTCTTGGCCTGAGAAACAAAAGTATGATCATTTCACCTGGAGTGAAATTTTAAAAATGATTTTTGAAGTATGAACATGGATTATCTGTACTTTTCTGCTGCTCTCTAAAGTTTCTTTTTTTTTTTTCCAGTGCCAACCTGCTTTCTAATGTTTTGATGCTGAAAATTTTTATTTAGTTTTGAGCTGTTTGTTAACAGCTCTTTGGTCCCAGAGGCACTTCCTTTCTGAAGCTTTTGTGAATTGTTTACAGACCATTTAAAGTGTCAAAGTTGACGCTGAGACAGTGTTGTTAAGAGGGGAGTGTCTCTAACAAAGCAAAGTGCTGTCACTCATTTAACGTGCTAAGATGTCGTTTATGTGAAGGCCTTAAAGGCACAGGAGCAAAAAAAAAACTATCTGTTTGATTATAAGGGTCAGAGAGAGGATGGACCATTATCAGAAGCAATTGAATTATTATGGTTTATGGTACAAAAAAAAACTGACTAATATAACAAGTGGACATCCGGGGGGAAATGAAGAGAAACGCTGAGTAGAGACTTCATCTGCATGCAAATATAGTTTTGTTTTGTGTATGTTAAATACCTTAACAGAGGATCCTGATGAGAGACTTGAGTTGGTCACTTTGAACGGCATTGCTCTTAAACCAAGCGTCAGCTATGAGAGAACATAGAAAAACAGCAAAATGAGAACATTTAAGACACTAACAAGATTAGAGGGGGGGGGGTGGTGGGGGGGGGGGGGGGGTGGGGGGACTGAGCTTCTTAAGAACGTCTAATGATGGTGTACGTTTGAAAATATCATACTGCCCTAAGAAATATTTACACAGCACTGTTCAGATGTTAAATAGAGCTTCAGTTGGAGTGGATGAGAGTGAAGTGGAGTCTTTAGTCTGTTATGTAAGCTGCCACAATGGCACCACATAGAGCTCATAAATTAGCATGGTCACATTACTGCTAAATGTAACATGTTCAGCACCCTCCGTGCTCTCTGGATGTTCAGCATGGAGTACAAAGCACTCCTGCACAGGGTGTTACTGGCCACCGTAGATAGTAACTAAAACTAAAACCATAAAAATAGGTTTTGCTAAGTAAAATAAAATAAATGTTAACCGAAAAAAAAAAAAAAAAAAAAAAAAACATGAATATATATATTATATATATATATAATATATGGAGTCCAGTCTTTCAAGTTTTATTACAGATGATTACCGTAATGAGACATACCATAAACTTTGAGGTCGGTCGACTTTTGCTTTTCGGTTTCTTTATCAGCAAGGATGCATAAATTGATCTAAAATGACAGTAGACATTATAATTGTTACAAAAGATTTATATTTTTAAATAAATTTTTTTTTTTTTTATTTTTTTTTTATTTTATTTTTGAACTTTCTATTCAATAAAATGGTTTCTACCAAAATATGAAGCAGCACAACTGTTTTCAACATTGATAATAATCAGAAATGTTACTTGATCCGCATATCAGAATGATTTCTGAAGGATCATGTTACACTGAAGACTGAAATAATGATCACAGCAATAAATTATATTTTGCAATATATTGAAAAATAAAACAGTTCTATTAAATTGCAATAATACTTCACAATATTACTGTTTTTACTTAATTTGATTGAATAAATACAGGTTTGTGATAATAAAGAGACTTCTTTCAAAAACGAACAAATCTTAACGATCCAAACTTTAAAATGTACTAGTGTACAAAAAGTCTCTGAATGTCTTGATTTGTTTTCTCCAATCTAATGAATTAAATTATGTTGTTTCCCCAAGAGAACTTGATAGTATTCATTGAAACCTTCATGTTTTATCCCAAGAGACCTGGTTTGTTTAAAGACATAAAAACGTCATTAAATTCCCAAATAAAAACCTTTGTTCAAGAACACACTGCTGACGAAATCAGAGAGTGTACATGACTCTTAAATAAAGCAGCCAACTCTGTTTATGGTATCTTCATCAGCGAGCGATTACACAATACGTCAGTGTCCTTATGTGGTTCAGTGAGACGGTAAACACTCTTTTACTACAGGTCTATATCATTAAATATCCTGAGGCTTTCAAGTACGTTTCCACCGCCTGCGAGACCTTTCAGAAGCAAGGATGAGCAAAGCGCTTCCAAAAAAGGAAGATCTGACAGAGCTGTGGCACTACGACAAATACAGTCTGTTGATGATACTGAGAAGAGACAGACAGAGAGAGATATGACAAAATGAGGAGAATAGAGATTGTGTTTATGCATCATGCGGGTGAAAGAGGGTGAACTGGCATGTGAGTTATGATTATATGACAGGGGTCCTTAGGCACACATGCCAGTTAACCAAAATACTACGGTAATTTTATGGATATCACTGTGACGGTATGGCATTGCTATATATGGTCTATATACACTGGAACAGTATAAAGATAAGCTATTTTTAATGGAAATGCAAGTAACTATTACAAAATAGTTCTTTACTTGAAGCCTTTATTTATAATGTAAAGTATTTTAAATACATGAATTATGCATTGTAACACATCTTATAAGAAATCAACACTTAAGCATTTTTGCACCTTTAGAAAGTACAATGTATTACACACATGGGACATTTCAAATACAAGAAATGGGCATATATAATGCATCTATATAATATATAGGATAATATATTATTATATATATATATTATATATATATACAGTGGGTACGGAAAGTATTCAATACATTTTTCACTCTTTGTTATATTGCGGCCATTTGCTAAAATCATTTTAGTTAATTTTTTTCCTCATTAATGTACACACAGCAACCCATATTGACAGAAAACACAGAATTGTTGACATTTTTTAAAGATTTATTAAAAAAGAAAAACTGAAATAACTCATGGTCCTAAGTATTCAGACCTTTTGCTGTGACACTCATATATTTAACTCAGGGTGCTGTCCATTTCTTCTGATCATCCTGGAGATGGTTCTACACCTTCATTTGAATCCAACTGTGTTTGATTATACTGATTGGACTTGATAGGAAAGCCACACACCTGTCTATATAAGACCTTACAGCTCACAGTACATGTCAGAGCAAATGAGAATCATGAGGTCAAATGAACTGCCTGAAGAGCTCAGAGACAGAATTGTGGCAAGGGCCAAACGAGCTAGCGGGGAGAAGAGCCTTGGTGGAGAGGTAAAGAAGAACCCAAAGATCACCGTTGCTGAGCTCCAGAGATGCAGTCGGGAGATGGGGAGAAAGTTGTAGAAAGTCAACCATCACTGCAGCCCTCACCAGTCGGGGCTTTATGGCAGAGTGGCCCGACGGAAGCCTCTCATCAGTGCAAGACACATGAAAACCCGCATTGAGTTTGTTAAAAAAACACCTGAAGGACTCCAAGATGGTGAGCAATAAGATTCTCTGGGTCTGATGAGACCAAGATAGACCTTTTTGGCCTTAATTCTAAGCGGTATGTGTGGAGAAAACCAGGCATGCTCATCACCTGTCCAATACAGTCCCAACAGTGAAGCTGGTGGTGGCAGCATCTGCTGTGGGGGTGTTTTTCAGCTGCAGGACAGGACGACTGGTTGCAACGAGGGAAAGATGAATGCGGCCAAGTACAGGGATATCCTGGACGAAAAACCTTCTCCAGAGTGCTCAGGACCTCAGAATGGGCCGAAGGTTTACCTTCCAACAAAACAATGACCCTAAGCACACAGCTAAAATAACGAAGGAGTGGCTTCACACCAACTCTGTGACTGTTCTTGAATGGCCAGCCAGAGCCCTGACTTAAACCCATCTCTGGAGAGACCTAAAAATGGCTGTCCACCAACGTTTACCATCCAACCTGACAGAACTGGAGAGATCTGCAAGGAGGAATGGCAGAGGATCCCCAAATCCAGGGGTGAAAAAATTGTGCATCTTTCCCCCCCCCCCCCCCCCCCCCCCAAAAGATCATGGCTGTATTAGATCAAAGGGTGCTTCTACTAAATACTGAAAAAAGGGTCTGAATACTTAGGACCATTGTGATATTTCAGTTTTTCTTTTTTAATAAATCGGCAAAAATTTCAACAATTCTGTGTTTTTATGTCAATATGGGGTGTTGTGTGTACATAAATGAGGAAAAAAATTAACTTAAATGATTTTTAGCAAATGGCTGCAATATAACAAAGAGTGAAAAATTTAAGGGGGTCTGAATACTTTCCGTACCCACTGTATATATAATACATATATAATGCTTGCATATATACTGTATTTTATTTCTGAAAATATACTATACAATGCATTATATTATGAATATACACCTTCACACAGCAGTAGAATACGGGTGTGAGTCCTGTATTTGAGTCCTTAATACGGTTACGTTCACACACAGTTCGGTTATTTACAGGTGTGACAACTGCATTCTGTAACTGAACTCACACCCGTAAATTTTCAGGACTCACAACCGCATTCTCGGAACACACGCGCTGTGTGAACGGAACAGGACTGGACAACTAGTTGTCTGTCACGTCATACAGTGCGACAGGGAGCAAGATTTGACAGATGAACTCGCAGCTCGATTGGACTCTTGTCGTGTCAGAAAGTGATAAGACCTTCAGTTTTATGGACGTCGCCATCTTTGATTTTACTTTGGTCACTGTCACTATGGTTACTGGTAAGGAATACGGGCTTGACTCCCGTTGCACGTTCACACAGACAGTATTCTAAACACAACTGTAAGCTGCTGTGTGAACGGGACATTTCGAGACTCACACCTGTAAAGAAAATGCGGTTGTCAATCCCAAAAATTGACAGTGTGAACGTAGCTGTGACGAGAGGGGCGGGCCGAGGGTTGTGGGAATGGAGTGAGGCCGGTGGAGTAAATGCTAATGCACGACACCTGAGCCACTCACCGGTCTCGAGTCCATGGAGGAGCTCCGGAAGTATAAAAGGAGGAGTGACGACAGGGTTGGACGAGAGAGGACCAGGCCTGGATTTTATTTTGTGTTTTGGTTTTGTTTGTGCGCGACAGTCGTCCGCGAGGGGCTGTCGCGCTGTTTTGTGTTTATTTTATTATTAAAGTTTGAATGTTCGCCGGTTCCCGCCGCCTCCTTCCCGTGACTACGAACTTTGTTACATGGTGCTGAAACCTGGGAGGAAGGAGGGACACGCTGCCAGAGATCCCTCGCCGCTGTGGTGAATCCGCGGTGCCATCGAGCATGGTGGAGCAGTCTGCCGCCATGGAGGTTCGAGGTGGTGGGCTGGAGGGAGTTGCCGGGGGGGCGGACGAATTCGCTGCCGGCCGCCTGGGCTGTGGAGGGACGGCTGCCATCCGTGAGGGAGCGGAGGAGTCGCCGCCGTTCGCCTGAGGCCGGAGCCTGCTGCCATCCGCCATGATGGGGAGGAGCAGGGAACGGGGGACTCCTGCCGGCTGCCTGAACCCGGAAGAGCCGTCGCCGTCCACCGGGCGGCGGAGGAGTGTTGGGCCGTCCACCGAGGGCTGTCCAGTGCCGCCGCCTGGCATCGCGGAAGAGCTTACCCAGCTGGTGGAGGGCCGAGCGGCAGTGTGTCTGGGAACCAGAACAAGATTTTTTTTTCCCCTCTCTCGTCTCTGTCTCTCCTCATCCTTCCGTCTCCTTTTCTCTCACCTCGTCTGTCTGTCCTTACCCCCAGGTACGCCGCGGCCGCCGTGATCGGCTCCCCCGGAGGGGGGAGTAGAGCGCAGTCTCGTGAGTACCCCCCGGCCTGCGAGGGGCGATGGGGGTATGTGACGAGAGGGGCGGGCCGAGAGTCGTGGGAACGGAGCAAGGCCGGTGGAGTAAATGCTAATGCACGACACCTGTGCCACTCACTGGTCTCGAGTCCCACGGAGGAGCTCCGGAAGTATAAAAGGAGGAGTTTATTTTGTTGGTTTTGTTTGTGCGCGATAGTCATCTGCGAGGGGCTGTCGCGCTGTTTTGTGTTTATTTTATTATTAAAGTTTTGTTTGAATATTCGCCGGTTCCCGCCTCCTTCTTCCCGAACTACGAACTTTGTTACAGTAGCCTAAGTAACGCTTCATATATAGTGTTATCAAATAACCATGTGGTCATGTATATTTTGAATAATTCAGTGAATTAAATGCTTTACAAATGAAATGTACTTTACCTCATTAGATTATTTCAGAACCTAGAGGATGCTAAACAAAATTTGATGCAAATAATATTCTTAGCAAATAAGTCTGGTAACAACTTACAGTAACTTATGCAGCATAAGTTAGCTAATATTGCTTACATGACCCACTATCAGTGCATAAAGATATTTGCTTCAATCCATGTGAAAATGAAGACAAAAGTCTGGTTTATAAATTGAGAAATGGATACAAAACATCCAAATGTTTGGAAGTCGAAATCGTGCACTGCTGGTTCAATTGACAGGAAGTGGAAGTTAGAATAAACCATTCTAGACAGTACTTAGAAAAGGTCAAATCTAAACATTCACAGTGTCATCGAGAACACTTCAGAAAAAAGCCACAAAAATGACTGAGGAAGCAACAGATTTCAGAATGCTACTGCAACTTGGGAAAATATGCTGCTCAGATGAGGCCAAGAAATTAAAATGTGGTCTTTTTGGTAACACTTTAGATTAGTGAACACATTCACTATTAACTAAGAGTTTTCCCTCAATAAACTCCTAATTACTGCTTATTGACAGTAAGTAAGGTAGTTGCTGTAGCAGCTGTGTTTAGGTTTTGTGTAGGGTTAAGGGACCTTGAACATGGTCATGCAATAATATGTGCTCTATAAGTAGTCTTTAAACAAAGTTACCATATGGCTTCAGAAGAATTCAGTAAAGCACACAATATGATTTAAATTTTATTTTTGCTAGTCGTTCTTCATTTTGAATGGAAATCTCGTCTTCCACAGAAAAAGAAAAACAATATGGGTTTCAAGGGACATAAGGGTGCAAACCATCTAAAGTGAGATTATTTTCGTTTTTGGGTGAACTACTGTGATTTCACATTCATAAGTACCATTCAAGTGCACTGCGTGAAATCCACTCCCACTTATAGGAACCACAACAGTTTCCAGAAAAGAGATTATTTTAAAGTTTATATGCAGAACCACTGAATAGGCTTACTCATACTTTACTTGATTTTTTTCATTTTAGGGTAAAATTTCCAACATGGCTGCCAAACGGAGAATATGCACAGCTTGCACTCCAATTTGTTCCATCAGCTCACTCAGCCTTCCCCATAAAAACATCTGTGAAACGCATAGTAACTACCTTTCCATTTCCCCCTTTCCAGCTTTCAAGGCTTGTGACCTCACTACTTTAGGCAAAAATCCATCGTTACTAAGGAATTCTTTTATAATCATCATTCAAAACCAATCTGAATGAATCCTAATACCCATTTTCTTACAAAATTCCAACTTAAACACGAAACTAAAGAGTTAGATACAGTAGTTTTCAACTACTATGATTATCAACAGGAATGGGCCCTAGGAATTTAAAGAAAATGTCAAATTTTGATTTCCTTCTAATCAGTAAGAAATACGTTGTTGGTTTTGTTTTAGGTTTTTTTGTGTGTGGCTATTTTAATGCTTTTTAGTGGACAGGATAGTAGAGAATGACAGGAAAGCATGGGGTGGAGAGTTGATAACGGGCAAAGGACCACGAGTCAGGACTCGACCTCGAGTCACCAGAGGTGCAATTGCACGGTACGTTTGTTAATCAACAGGCTATCAGCGCTGACAGAACTGTTATTTAACACAATACAAGATATTAAACAATAACCAATAGGGCTCAAAAACTTGTTCAAATTTAGGACACAGGCCACGGGACCATGATTTCTCAGGATTAGGATACTTTAGAAAAGGGGTTTTCAAACTTTTTGAAGCCAGGAACCCTTTACAGGGGAAAGGATTTTCCAAGGACCCCCTCATAATTGTAACAGTGTTTAAGGCTAAAGTGTAATGTGGTTAGGATGAATGAACATAATATGAATGTTTTATTGGTGCAAATGGTCCCCATTGTATATGTACTTTTTAATACTACAGCATAATATAATTCAATTTACCATATTTTCCGGAAAGTTGCACCAGGTCAGGGGGGAAAAAAACAAAACAAAACATAAGTTGCATCGGTGTGTAAGTCACATTAAATACTGAATAGGTCTAAATAAAACGAACGTTGGGGGGGGGACATTATAACACTAACATGAATTTTACTTCCCCTCACTCCAAATCCTTTAAATTTTGTGGCATTCATAAGAGAACAAAAATAAATGAATATATATGTATATCAACACAATTTAGTATATTCCCGATCATTACAAACAACATTTATTTTAAATGTAGCGCCGCATCCCGCGGGTGCTCGTGAAAACACAATAGAGTCTTTTCGTCATTTTCACTACTAAGAAATGGAGTGCAGCTTTACAACTTTATTCTCGTATTATAGTTCCTTTGAGGGCAGTTTTTAGCATTATTTAATGCAAATGTCGAGGAAGTGCATTATTGTAATTATAGATGTCGCCAGCACTCATCTCTCTGTTTACAGCGGTCTTGCTCTCCATTATATAGGTACAGTGGGTATGGAAATTATTCAGACCCCTTTAAATTTTTCACTTTTTGTTATATTGCTGCCATTTGCTAAATCATTTAAGTTAATTTTTTTTCCTCATTAATGAACATACAGCACCCCTTATTGACAGACAAACACAGAATTGTTGACATTTTTGCGGATTTATTAAAAAAGAAAAACTGAAATATCACATAGTCCTAAGTTTTCAGACCCTTTGCTCAGTATTTAGTAGAAGCACCCTTTTTTGATCTAATACAGCCATGAGTCTTTTAAGTTTTTCACACCTGGATTTGGGGAACCTCTGCCATTCCTCCTTGCAGATCCTCTCCATTTCTGTCAGGTTGGATGTAAACGTTGGTGGACAGCCATTTTTAGTCTCTCCAGAGATGCTCAATTGGGTTTAAGTCAGGGCTCTGGCTGGGTCATTCAAGAACGGTCACAGAGTTGTTGTGAAGCCACTTTTTCGTTATTTTAGCTGTGTGCTTAGGTTCATTTTCTTGTTGGAAGGTAAACCTTCTGCCCCGTCTGAGGTCCTGAGCACTCTGGAGAAGTTTTCGTCCAGGATATCCCTGTACTAATTCATCTTTCCCTCGATTGCAACCAATCCTCCTGTCCCTGCAGCTGAAAAACACCAACACAGCATGATGCTGCCACCACCATGATTAACTGTTGGGACTGTATTGGACAGGTGAAGAGCAGTGCCTGGTTTTCTCCACACATCCCGCTTAGAATTAAGGCCAAAAAAGTTCTATCTTGGTCTCATCAAACCAGAGAATCCTTATTTCTCACCGTCTTGGAGTCCTTCAGGTGTTTTTTAGCAAGCTCCATGCGGGTTTTCATGTGTCTTGTACTGAGGAGAGGCTTCCGTTGGGCCATTCTGCCATAAAGCCCGACTGGTGGAGGGCTGAAGTGATGGTTGACTTTCTACAACTTTCCCCCATCTCCCGACTGCATCTCTGGAGCTCAGCTACAGTGATCTTTGGGTTCTTCTTTACTGCTCTCACCAAGGCTCTTCTCCCCCATAGCTCAGTTTGGCCGGACGGCCAGCTCTAGGAAGGGTTCTTCCATTTAAGGATTATGGAGGCCGCTGTGCTCTTAGGAATCTTAAGTGCAGCAGAATTTTTTTTTTTAACCTTGGCCAGATCTGTGCCTTGCTACAATTCTTTCTCTGAGCTCTTCAGGCAGTTCCTTTGACCTCAGATTCTCATTTGCTCTGACATGCACTGTGAGCTGTAAGGGCTTATATAGACAGGGGTGTGGCTTTCCTATCAAGTCCAAATCAGTATAATCAAACACAGCTGAACTAAAATGAAGGTGTAGAACCATCTCAAGGTGATCAGAAGAAATGGACAGCACCTGATGAGTTAAATAGATGAGTGTCACAGCAAAGGGTCTGAATACTTAGGCCCATGTGATATTTCATTTTTTCTTTTTTATTAAATCTGCAAAAATTTCAACAATTCTTTGTTTTTCTGTCAATTTGGGGTGCTGTGTTTACATTAATGAGAAAAAAAAATTAACTTAAATTATTTTAGCCAATTGCTGCAATATAACAAAGAGTGAAAATTAAGGGGGTCTTGAATACTTTCCGTACCCACTGTATATATTGATTCATGGCTCTGCGCTCCCATCAGATATTACGTGTAACTCAACTTTGTCCTTTGTGCGCGAATAAGTGCTTTTTGTAAACGAGGTAGTATTAAATAATTTTATTTAGTGAAGCGCAACCCTCATAGAAATAATGTGTGTATTATTTGGTTGATAATTGCATGCATTTCACTTCGCAATATAAATCAAACGCACCATTGGACGGAGTATAGCCTACTCTAGAAGAAACAAACACCCAGTATAATGAATTACTGAGTAATGAGAATGTTTAAATATGTTAAGCATTTGTTGCGTATGTGTATGATAACTTAGCCCGGTTATCATTTGTAAACAGCGGTGAAAATGTGTTTTATAAAAAAATAAACATTTTTTGCACCCACCGGCAGAAACATAAATCGGCGCCTATGGCTATGTCCATAACAAACTAACAAACCACATAGTGGGCTCGCAAACCTCTCATTTGGCATGAATCGTTTCCATGATTGCATCCAATCGTTACGCAGTCTAACATTTGGTTGCTAAACTATTAGGCTACTTATTATGTAAAGAAGGCTTTGTACTTCTCTCATGTCCGAATATCTAACAGCATCCTTCACATATGCAAAAAAAGTGTTTGGAAAAACACCCCGGCATGCTCACGCTGACCGGCAAAACCTACATATTGTACAACAGACAAGTTAAATTGAGTCACCAAATACCTTTTGTAGGTTTAGTTGTCTCATTTAGTTTGCTAATGATGAGGCTGTAATGTTAAGTTGCAATGCTAGAACTGATTTGTTGTGTGCACGCGGGAGGTGCCAGCGCGAACACTTTGGATTCCTTATCAGTGGAAAAATGTGATATCCATCGGATAAGAGCAAGACATCATACAAAACGGTCCATTTTTATTTGTGTACCTTCAAACTGACAGTGAAATGTTGTGCTTTTGTAAAATAAAGAAAACAAAATAAATGCGCTCGCAGTCTTGGTTTATGTGAACCACTTCCTAAAATGAAGAAAAACTCTGCAATACTGTCTACTTGTCAAACAGACATGAGAAATATATTTAGCTATATAAACCTATAAAAAGTGCCGCTTTTAAGTGTTTATGCTTTGCTTATTTGACATTAATGCATTATATAAGTCACTTTGGAATATAAATCATAACACGTTTCAGAAGGTAAAAAACGCGAGTTGCAGTCCGGAAAATACGATATAGCAAATTATTTTGCGGACCCCCTGGCTTTGCGTCACGGACCCCAGTTTGAAAACCCCTGCTTTAGAATTTATTTTATGTTCAAAACAATATATGGTAAAAAACTTTTTGCACTTTATAAGAATAAAAGAAGAGTTTTTTTGCTCTTTGACTTGAAATTGTGTTACATGTAAATGGAACCAAGCGCAAGATCCTCCTTTTTTCCAAAAAATATGGCAACACTTTATTTTAAGGACCAATTCTCACTATTAACTACCATGCATATGACTAGCATGGTAGTTGCATGGTATGACTAGCATGCATATGACTTTGCTGTTTATTAGTACTCATAAATCACATATTAATGCCTTATTCTGCTTGACCATATTTTAAATCCCTTAATCAACCCCAAACCTAAACTTAACAACTACCTTACTATTAATAAACAGCAAATTAGGGGTTTGAGGCAAAAGTCGTAGTTAATAGTTAGGCAATAGTGAGAAATGGACATAAAATTATAAAAAATATAATAGCATTGTGTGTTTTGGATATTTTATACACTCTTTTGAATGCCTTGACAAAGCAGATCAGCAGAATTGTTTTAGAAGTTTGAAAACAATGATCTGAATATGTCATCTTTATAACAGTGATTATGAGAAATAAACTTCATTATTTTGTGCATTGCAAAATTTGGCACTGATGATTTCGGTGTCAATTGTTTATTTGTGGTGATGCTACATTCTTACATTTGCCATCTTACATGTGTATCCTGGTAACACACACACCAAAATAATGTTGCAGCAGATTTACAGATAAATATGTGCATAAAGATAAAAGGTGTCTAAAATTAACACTCTGCAAGCATTTTTCGAGTAATGTTCAGACTACTATTTCTGTATTGCTTTAAATGTTACTCGAAAAATGCTTGCAGAGTGTTAATTTTAGACACCTTTTATCTTCAAATAAAAATATATTGGTGATACTTTTCAGGAGTTAAGCCACTTAAACATGGATTTCAGGGAAGAAGAAAAAAAACAATGCGTCTAAATATTTTGTGAGAGGCTTGAATATGATGTTATGAGCAAAACAATAACATAAAATAATTGTTTTATATGTGAATATATTTTAAAGTTTTTAAAAGTCTCATTTCTTTTTGATCAAAAATACAGTAAAAATCGTAATATTGTGAAATATTATTACAATTTACAATAGCTGTTTTCGCTGTTGGGTCGATATACTTTAAGCAATGTAATTTATTCTGTGATGCAAGATCGTGTAATTTTCATATCATTGCGCGTCCGTGTCTTGAATTCACATGACCTTGGAATCATTCTAATATGCAGATTTGCTGCTCAAGAAACATTTCTGATTATTATCAGCTTTGCTTCTTCATATTTTCAGGATTCTTTGATGAATAAAAAGTTCAAAAGAACACTAATTTAAAACAGAAATCTCTTGAAACATTGTAAATGTCTTTACTGTCACTTTTTATCAGTTTAATACATCTTTGCTGAATATAAGTATTAATTAAAACAATTCTTTTTTTTAAAGAAATCCTACTATCCCCAAAGTTTTGAACCGTAGAATATATTGCTAAATGATATGTACATTTACATATTTATGCATTTGGCAGAGGTTTTTTTCCAAAGACAATATCCTTGCATTAATGTATTTTTTTTTTTTTTGTTCCAGTTCATGGCAATCCTTCATACACCCACAAAACACATAATTATTTATATTGGTGTCTGTTTTATGAATCAGTTGATTCATTTGCTTACCTGTTCTCTGTGGAGCAGCAGATGTGATGATTCGAGGGCTCATGTTTACGGCTGTAGAGGATGATGGCAACAAAGAATGTGAAGTTGGGTTTCGTCCGTCTTTGATCTCAATGCTGAGGAGGGTCTTCATGTTGGACTCAGGTTCACCCCGGATGTCGTGGGTCCCTGAAGATGCTTCTCCCTCAGGAGTCTGCACTTCTTCTGAACCGCTGCATGCACGCCTGACATTTTCAGTGCAGCCGTGTGAGCCGCCCACTGTGGTGTGTGATTGGCTGGAGAGAAGCCTGGGCTGGGCCAACATGTTCTCAGTGACATTCCTCTCTTTCTTTGGGATGGAGGAAGAACAGGACGAGGTGTCCCAGGACCTCTCAGCAGACACTGTGTTTGTAGAATGAGAAGAACTGTGGCTGATTTTAGGTGCGCTCGTAACAGGTTCGGTGAACTTGCGCATCCTGTCACGAACAGAGTTTGCGCAACGAATGACGGGCCCGGAGCATAGGCTTGGTTTTTTAAAATTGAAAAGAAAAAAATCATATTATATTAAAAATATAATTAATAATATTTTATATCATAATAATAATTATTATTATTATATCAAAAAGATTTATTTTTTCAAAATAGTACATTAGATCACACTTTAGTTTATGGACCAATTCTCTATTAACTACGACTTTTGCCTCAATTTACTCCTAATTTGCTGCTTATTAATAGTTAATAATGTAGTTGTACTGTAGTTTATGTATAGTGTGTATAGTGAAGGAATCTAAAATATTCAGATAAGGCATTCACATGTGTTTTAGTACTAATAAACAGCCAATATGTTGTTAATAGTCATGCTAATAAGCAACTAGTTAACAGCAAGAATTGGTGGCTAAAGTAAAATGTTAATGTACATAAAAAATTATAATAAAAATAAAACTGCAAACATTTCTAACAATATAAGCTCTAAAATATGGCTAGCACAGCTCAGATCATGTAGTCTCAGAAGAATTTAATGAGAAATGCTAATTATTAAATCTCAGACATTTCATTTGGTATCTTGGCAAATCTCAATCTCTGATATCTCTTCTGAACCTCTAGAAGAGACCTATGTGAGATCATTGGAGCTTTTTTTTGTTTGTTTTTGGTTAAAGCAGGAAAGCATAAGATTTAAAGGGACAGTTCACCCAAATATGAAAACTGTCATCATTTACTCACCCTCATGTCATTCCAAACCAATGAACCCATTCATATTCAAAACACAAGTGAAGATATTTTTAATGAAACCTGAGGTTTCTGTCCCTCCATTGAAAGTCCATTCAACCAAAACTTTGATGCTTCAGAGACATTGTAAAAGTAATCCATATTAATTGAGCAGTTTAATCCAAGTCTTCTGAAGACAAGATATTGCTTATATGATGCTCAGATTTAATTTAGACTTTTATTCACATATAAACATAATATCAAATATGGTCAACTTGTTTTGAATTGAGACAGATAAATTTTTTTTGGGTGAACTATCCCTTTAATCAAAAGTCTTTACTTGCTCTCCATCTAATTTCATTGTGTCTAGAATAAACAATTGTGAATCTAAGGTTATTAATTCCATCTCATTTGGGATTTTTCATCCCTACGGGTCATGCAGGATGTTTTGTTTTTTTGCAGAAGGGGAGGAGACAGGAAATACTGATTAAAGCATTACACGGGACTGTGGGCCTCTAAGCTGTGAGTGGTAATGGCCCTATTCGGTCTAAGGAAGAGTTGAAGATCTTGGGATACTTCCTGCTGACTGCAATATGTGAGCATTCATACTTTCAAACAAAGCAGACACTGACTTGCTATCTGTCCAACGTATATTGTCAGGTATACAATACATGGAAGTCATATTCGAATAGAGAAAGTGTAATTATAAATAATAAACTAATTAACTAATTCTAGGGCACAGGTAAATCCACCATTAGTTAACTTTTTTTTGTGGTGTATTTTTATGAGGACATGCAGAACTGCTCACCTGTATCCTTGCCATTAGTAAGAGAAGTCAACAGAGCATCTCTACCTGATGTGATCTACGAAAAAAAAAACCTCAAAATCAACTTCTCATAGAATTACATAAAACATGGCATGAAACAGTTTACAGTAGCAGAAATGTCTGATTACAGCCGTAAACATATATTAATTTATATTCATTAAGAGGTAAGAGAGACTTCTTTCAAAAACATAAAAATGTAAATGTATTTAAACTATATTATAGGATTTGTTACAGTATGGTGTAGTTTGGAGTGGTTTTAAGCATAAGTTACCATGTAGAATCTATATTCTGGTCTCTAGATACGGCTCGTGTAAAAGTCTATGTGACTTTTTTGACCGTTTTATTGTCAGCCAGACAAGAATTGTAACAGCACACATTCTTCAACAAGCCACATAAATGATAAAACCCACTAACCCTAAATATGATCAATAGTAATAGTGATTCTAGCCAAACACCACCAATGATTCTTTCTTAATCACATCTGAACATTGTTATGGAACTGAGGAATGTCTGAGCAAGTGGTGGATGGATTCACAGAGATAAAACAGGACAACCTCAAACAGAGACAAATAGTACCTCCTGGTGGAACAAACAGAGCAAGTGTTCCCATGAGACTCCTTTCATTTCTACTTACCTTCTGTCCTGAGATGTCTTCAGCTCTTGTACTGGTCTCATTCACTGTGCATGCTTGTGAACCTGCTGTGCTCTGAAAGCGAGTCGTCTCCACGCCGTTGTCAAGTTTCTTCAGGTCTTGATCCATCTGCGGAGCCTCTGAATTCATAGCTGCACTGACTTCCTCTCCAGCTGGTCCTGACCGTGAGCTTTGGTCCCTTGGAGGAGGTTCAGCAGAGGACATGGAGTCGTGACTACGGTCTGAGGCGCTGGAGTTCAGCCTCTTTCTCTGATGGGAGCTGCTATCATTCGATTCTCCGGAGTCTGAACGCCCGGTAGGGGGGGGGGGGGGGGGGGGGGGGGGGGGGGGGGGGGGGGGGTGGGGGGGGGGGGGGGGGGAGGGGGGGGGGGGGGGGGGGGGGGGGGGGGGGGGGAGGGGGGGGGGGGGGGGGGGGGGGGGGGGGGGGGGGGGGGGGGGGGGGGGGGGGTGAAGTAATGACTGTCTGAGGAGGTGAGCCTGTTCCATTGGGCTCCGCTGGGTCAGAGGGCAAGAGACTTTCTCTCTGACCAAAGGATCTAGTACTAAAACCATGTCAGGATTTGAGGCTACAAGAGAAGAGGAAAACACATAACTGTAAGTACATTAAAATATAATTTTTGAGGTTAGAATAAG
This sequence comes from Sinocyclocheilus anophthalmus, assembly GCA_018155175.1. Lineage (NCBI taxonomy): Eukaryota > Metazoa > Chordata > Actinopteri > Cypriniformes > Cyprinidae > Sinocyclocheilus > Sinocyclocheilus anophthalmus. The sequence continues at coordinate 159,875 of JADLZN010011968.1, read as the reverse complement.
GGTGTTTTCACCAGTTTCCTTTAAAATAACCAACCTCAGAGCAGTTTAAGCGGACCAAAATGAGAAAACAAGACAAAACAATGGACTCAATCTAATTTCAGTCCACTTCAGCTATAACCAAGTCTCAACCTCAGCACACTTTCCGTTCATACTATTGATTTTAAAACCTGGACTAGTGAAAGTGAACCTTGCTTGGCATCTGTAAGATTTTTTGTATTTTTTTATTCAGCAATGATGCATTAAATTGATCAAAAGTTACAGTAAAGACTTTTAGATTGTTACTAAAGACTTGTTTCAAATAAATGCTGTTCTTTTGAAGTTTATACTCATTAAAGAATCCGTAAAAACAAAACTGATCACAGTTTCTACAAAATATGAAGCTGAACAACTGTTTTTAACATTGATAATAATCAGAAATGTTTCTTGAGCAGCAAATCAGCACATAAGAATGATTTCTGAAGGATCATGTGACACTAAAGACTGGAGTAAATGCTGCTGAAAATTCAGCTTTACATCACACGACATTTGTAAATATTTCCAAACAAAAAACAGCATTTTAAATTTTAATATTTCCCCATTTTTTACTGTATTTATCAAATAAATGACTCAGTGTGCAGAAGAACATTAAAAATCATAGCAACCCCAAACTTTTGAACAGTAGTAAAACAAGCAATTTCCCAGTGCTAAATAAATGTTATAAAAAGTATTTTTCCTCTAATATCATGTAGTCTTGGTGTAGTCTCTCTCTCTACGCATTTCAATTAAAAAATTATCTTGGTTTATTGGTTTTCCCGCATCCTGACTGTTACAGTCTCTCTCTCTCTCTCTGTGTGTGGTGGTGTGTGTGTGTGTGGTGGGTGTGTGTGTGTGTGTGGTGTGTGTGTGTGTGTGTGGTGTGTGTACAGAGTCAGTCGTTAGCATTAAAACAAATATGGGACAATTAGGAATTGCATTGCATTGTAGGGTAAGGCCTAGCTAAAAATACTCAATGCATACCAAATGAATACTGCATACTAGATTTCTTTCAGGGGACTTGCAAGATTTACACCAGCATGTATGGTGAAATGCTAGGTTAACCACATATAAAAGCAAACTTATGCTGCCAGGCACAGACAAAACGAACTGAATTAAGCCAAAGGAATGTCAGATGGTTATTGTAATGAGCTGTGCATGCTGGGTGGAGATAGGACATTTCCTTTCACATTTCCTGAATGTTTGCACACTCAGAGCAAACGCTGTTTGGGAGAACAGAGATATCCAGACACAGAATACATGGCGGGCGCAGGAAGTGACATTAGCGTCTCACGTTCAGAGTCCAACCTTCAGCTGACTATCAGCAAAATATTTTACATTTTACACATTTGCATGTACAAGCTCAAATTTGAAGATTCTTGTACCTGTGCTTTTTTTATATTATTATTAAAACAGTTAAAACAGTGCAGCAGTTACTGAAAGTTTCCAAATTCAAACCTGAGAGCCGAGATATTTTTATAGTGTGGCAAAAGCAAAGATTGTGACACACAAATAAATGCCCATTTCACTGATAATACCTGAGAGATTCGCATTCACGCGTCGGTCTCGGACTCCAGCTGTAATGAGAGAGACCTAATGCTCTTTTAAGGTAACAGCGTTTCTGAGTAGATCCCTGTAATTTGTAGGAAAGCAGTCTTGCCGACATCCTGATACTTTTCACATCTGGTCAGGAAGTATCATTCTGTTTCCACCATTCTCAGATCTCTGAAGGAGCAGAGTACAGTCTGTGCTTTTGGGTTGCTTAGTCTAAATGTACACTGCATTCTTTCCATTTCTTACAGAGTCAGGATATACTCCTTAAAAGGCCTTTTCAAGAATGTTTCCTTACATTAATAATTATAAGACAATTTTTTTAATAGCAAGATGCTGCTGAGAATGTTGGATTTTACATTTAATATTAAAAAATTAGAAATACAAACAGAAAAAATGATAGATTGCAACTAATTTAAGATGCATATACCATAAAATACTTGGTATTATCAATCAGAAACTCCCTTAAATGACTCTCTTTGCTCAATTAAGTGAATATAAATGATGCATTTAAGACGTGTTATTGTGAGGTCTTGAGGCTTTGGCCCAGTCGAGTGCTTAATTTGATTACCATCTTGTCTGCTTTGTTTACCACAAGTGATGTGGCAGGCAATGAAGTTAAAGATCCAAACCCCAGACACATTCTTCTCCTTCAGCACAAAGAAAGGCTCTCCACACTCTGAGACAAATGCTAGGCTATAAAATATGTGCATGTCAAACCCAACAACAGTCTCTCAATCATATCTTTTTAGATAAACAGATTTGTTTTAGCTGGAATTAAAAATGGGTTTATTGTATCTTTTGTTGAAAGAATATTTTACTCTGCAAAAATTACAGAAAAAGCACTAGTCCATTTGACCCTATATTTACATTGAGTATTGTATTAACTCCATTTTAAGTCTTTCATCTATTTTTTTTTTTTAGTAATTTAAATATACTCGAACACAAATGGGATTTGTATGTAAGCCCATTTTCGTCACATAAAAAAGCACTTTGGTAAATCATAATTATCTTACAATACGTCATAATGACAAAGAAGACTAAATTATGAGATATTAAGTCATATTTATGACAAATTTTCAAAGTCAATTGTAATAATTTCAGCTTATGTCATTATTATAACTTTGCCTCAATTTTGACTTAATCTTGTAATTGTTTAGTATGTCATAATTTTCACTGTCTTCTTATGACTGTATACTTTTGACAATTTTGACTTGTCATTATGATTGTCAATTGCAAAACTGAGATCAAAAAATTATAATTATGACAGTCAAAACTATGAGATACTAAGTTATAATTATGAGATAAAATGTCCAAATTGAGATAAAAAGTGATCATTATGACAGTCAAATTTATGAGATACCAAGTCATAATTTACTTATGAGAAAAGGCAAAATGAGATACTCTCACAATTGACTTAATTATAAGCAAAGTCACCTCATAATGTTGACTTATGTCATAATTATGACTTAGCATCTGAATTGTGACTTTTCATAACTTTGACTGTCGTAATCAAGACGTTTAATCTCATAATTTTAATCTTTTATCTCATCAACATCTCCTTTTGCGGTCTCAAAAGTAAATAATACGTGTGACCTATTCCTTTACCATTTTATTATTAGGTAGACCATCCCATTTTAACCCACTATGTTAAAAGCACTGACAGCCTGACGCTTTTGAATTACCACGGTATTACCACCTGACACCATCGCTGTACTACTATGCCACAATAGTGCTATTTTGTACGGCAAATGACAGATAAAAAAAAATGCTTTTAGGATAAAGCAGCAAAAAAGTTTTTAGAACACTTTCAAATTTCTATAGGTCTTTAACTCAAAATGCTCAAAAAAGAGTCTCTGAGCCAAACCAAAAACATGTCCTTCCCTCATTCTCCACAACACTGTGTATAAATGCTTTTCCCCGTCCTGTCCCAGCCCCAAACTTCCTTTGTCTCTGTCTGAATAACAAACAGTGGCTTCCCAAAATGTCTCATTTCTGCACTCATTAAGGCCGTCTTCGCTTGGCCCTGCTCTCACCCTGGCCAAAATTACTGGGTTGAGCAGCTGAGTAAGGACCACTAACACCACAAATGTCAGGGTCACAGGAAAGGAGTTTTACTTCAACAGACTTTGTGTCTAAATATAGGGGTTGACCTGGTGGGGGATGAAAGTCTGTGGGACAGGCATAAATGAGCTTTACATCTCTACGGGTGCGGAATGCCCCCCTCAGCCTTGTCTACCTTGATGTGGAATGTTTCTAAATGTTTCTTTTCTCAGATGGACATTCAGATGATTGAGAGATTGTTCTGTGTGATTTTACTTGCCTTCTCTGTGGTTCTCAATTCTCTCTGATTGGCTGATGAGTGCTTCTGCCTTGATTTTCTCTTGACCGTCCTGCAAAAAAGAAAAACAAATAAACTTACAATAAATGCATTGCCTCTGCACTGCAAAAAAGTTTTTTTTGTCTTGGTTTCCATTACAAATATCTAAATATTCTTAAATAAAGAGATACATTTACTTGAAAAGCAGAATGGCTTAAGATATTCAGTCTTGTTTTCCGGGGGGAAAAAAATATCAACATTTTGTTAGTTTTGGCTTAAAACAAGAAAAGATATCTGCCAATGGGGTAAGAAAAGTAATCTTAATTCAAAGGTAAAGTAAGATTATTTTTCTTACCTCGCTGGCAGATATTTTTTTTCTTGTTTTAAGCAAAAACGAACAAAATAATACATTTATTAGAAACCAGACTTAATATCTTAAGCCATCTTAAGTAAATATATCTTGAGTCAGGAATGTTTAGATATTTATAATGGAAAACAAGGCAAAAATAATAAGTAAGAAAAAGATTTTTTGCACTGTGAAGCCCTATTCAATGACAAAATCATATCATGATACAGATAAATGTGGCCAAAACAAAAAAGTTCAAAAGAAATCATCAGAATCACTTATAAATTGATTTGGGACTCTCCCAAAACCAAAACAACTGAATGGTTGGTTTACAGACAACAAATTTACTAAATTTCATTAGTAAAATTTGATACTTTTATAGCATCCTTTCCTATAAATTCTTAATTGAGAAAAAATAAAGTCAGAGGGTTTATAAACTCACAATTCTGAGAAAGAAGTCAAAATTGTGAGATTTAAAAATATATAAACATTTGAAATCTTTTGTTTTAAAGGGGTCATATGATGCAATTTAAATTTTTCCTTTCTCTTTGGAGTGTTACAAGCTCCTGGTGCATAAAGAAGATCTGTAAAGTTGCAAAGACTAAAGTCTCAAATCCAAAGAGATATTCTTTATAAAAGTTAAGAGTTAACAACACCTTCCTAAAACGGCTCGTTCTAACACGCCCCCACATATCTACCTCACTATGTGGGAAGCTTTGCATAACACCGCCCAAAAGTTCACGCAAAGAAAGAAGGCGTAACTTTTATTCTCGCTGTAGTATTGTTTTTTGCTGCCGCCATGTCGTGAAGACGCTGGGTTTAGTTGTGAAAGCAAAACTACTTTGTTTGGTCTCCACAAGAGGACGATATCCGCTTTGTCATGCCTTGAGCTGATCTGTGCTGGGCGCTGAGGGAATACATCAACTTAGTGCTGCTCAGCTCACGCTTGCCCGCCGCCTCAGCTCACGCTGGGCCGACGCCGGTGTTCTGACTCACAGTCTGTAAGTACGTTTTCTTTTAAATGATTTGCCACTGATGATTCAAATGCAAATTTTGAGCAGTGTAGAGTAACGTTAGCGCTGGTTTGTCATTTCTGATCACAAATGCAAACATGGTTGTGTTTACGCGGCGCGTGCAACGCAATGTGTAAAAAGACAGTTTAAGTCATTATAATAAGTAATTATGTCCCCATTGGATGCAATAAATTCCTCGTTTATAATGGGTTTTAATATTTATGTCTCGTAGCTCCGGCCTGACAGGGCATCAACAGTATGTGAGGGACGTAACATTTCCATCTCACGATTCTGAGGTATTCGGCCAATAACAAAGCATTGGATAGCTGGCCAATCAGAGCGCACCTTGCTTTTTCAGAACGATGAGCTTTGTATAAATCGACGCATTTCAAAAAGGCGGGCATAGAGGAGAAACCATAAGTACAGTATGTGGAAAATAATGTGTTTTTTAACCTTTAAACCACATAAACACATTTCATAACACCAAATAATATTCTTTTTAGCAGCATCATATGACCCCTTGAAAGGATAAAACTTAGGGTAGGCCTGGGCTGTAAACCGGTATCAATATTTATCGACGGTACACCTTCTTCGATACCGATATAAAAAATGTTAGATATAATGCACGATATAGTCACGTGCTATGAGCGACGTAGACAGCACGCACACATGCTGAATTGAGTGCTGTGCCAGCCTGTGATGAGGAGATTGTAAATAAAAAATGAATATTAGTTGAATTTAAAATAAACATTTTCATTTGAATGCAAAAATAGTACAATCAAATGTTAGGAGTGCGTCAAGGAGTGTCATCAGTGGAGCACGAGATGCAGTCATGATGATGTAAGTGACGTTGTAGTTTAATGTTTTGTTAGTCTAGCCCACGAGACGCGCAGTTGCTGCAGTTAATGTAGATGTAATGCACGGTTTTTTATAGACTTATTTCCTTGCGTTGACAATTTAAATGTGCTGCATTATTTTGCTCATTGTGCCCTCCTGTGGCCTCGGGAGACAAGACAAAAATTTAATAAAACCTATTTAATCTGCATATAAAAAATTAGAAATTAGATATTTATTTAATATTTTTATTGTGTTTGATTGTTAAAAAAAAAAAATTTGTTGTTTGTCTCAATAAATTGGGTTAATTTAAAAATACAGTGGTTAAATAAAAAAAATAAATTCTATTGCTCTTTGTTTTAAAAAAGCTTATAAAAAATTTCAATAATTATCGATACCGAATGATATGAAACATTATATCGTTGATACAATTTTTAGCTATATCGCCCAGTCCAACTTATGGGTTTGAAATATCACATATATATCATAATTTGAAACATGGGTTTGAGATGTCACAGAAATCACAGTATACACAACAACAATTTTCACATCAACATCTGTTTCCACTTGCAAAATTGCAATTTTGCACTGAAAAATGTTCTTTAAAATTTATTATTAGAGAAACAACAGGCTTTCAACTGCAATTTTAAGCATCTGATGCTCATTTAAGCACAGAATTACAGAATATAAATAAATATTCTCTTAAAAAGTTGAACCAGTCTGAACCTTTGAGTCTGCAAAGTAGTAAAGAAGGTTGAATGGACTAAGCTGTTTAGTGTTCGCTTAATGCCGTGGACTTTAAGTCTTTTTGGCTTAATGGAGTTTGTCTACCTGCTGTAAAAGGATTAAGAGTTATATGGTGCAATAAACACCAAACCGCTGTTAATCAGCAGCCCAACACAAACGGATATAATCGGGCATTACACTAGGTCACGTGTTTGTTTCAGACCAGCTGAAGTCTTGGAAGCCAGTCTGAGAGAACGATTTAAACCTAACATGTAAATGGGTGACTAACATGACTATTTTCACCAACAGCAAACCTGCAAGATTTTACTTGCAAACAACAGCAAAGCATCGCTTTTCTCTCTGTAAAAAACAGATATAAAGCAAACAGATGCAGAAACTACTCAACAGCAGTCACGTTCATATTTCTACACTATAATTATAAGTCGGCTGCCAAAGAAACAGAGAAATGGCTTCTTTTTTTTTTTTTTAAGTTCAGACCAAGGTTGCCGTTAAAGAGACATTTCACCCAAAAATAAAGATTCTGTGAACTGTAGCGGCCGCATTCGTGCTTAAATTTTGTATATATTTGTACATTTTGTAATTATGTATATGGCATGGCTTTAAACCACTTTGATTATAGTGCATGGGCTGCATGGACAACTTTATTTACTTTTTTTGTCCTTTAGGTGCTTAAAAGCTTCAGTCCCTTCACATTTATTTCCACTACAAACGAAAGTCAGTCAAATTGCATGTGATTCTAAGAGTAAAATCCATGACTGATTCTTATTTTTGAGTGAACAGTGACTGTAAATCTCCTAATGCATGTGTATGTGGTAGATTTAGTCCTTTCTGACAGGTTTAATCCAGCGATCGTGCTGCAAGAGTTTCAGATGGTGACCACAATAAAGTGTGGGCCAAATGGACTCTCCTGAATTTTTACAACATCTCTGGCCCTGTCCCAAATGGAACACTTCATGTGCACTTGTGGTCTTACGGACTTACAATAGCCGCCGCATGCGCGTGTCCGTTAAGACCACGAGACCGTAGGGTGTCCCATTCATCATTTTAGCGTTCAGAAGGGTGCTCGCGAGCGCCCCCTTTGCGGCCGTTATGCGGCCTCGATCCGCACTTCTGCTGAGCCCGCACCAGTGCGAGCTCCGCAGCAGACTTCTACCCAACAGTCAAAGCGGCATTACGTCACGAAAGTGCGGAATCAGAGGAAGACCGCGAGGGTTTAGGGTGCCATTTGGGGCAGGGCCTCCGTTTCTCTCCTACTTGCATGAAAAAATTATTTCCCCACATAAATGCCACATAAAGCTGTACGTCTTCTAAATTGCCCAATTTTGAGGTAGCTGAGTGCACAAAGCTCATAAGCTCTAGTGTGTGTGTGAAGAAGTCAGTGTCATTTTCCATGAGCGTCTGGATAAGTCTGGTGAACCACACACACTTAACTCACCATGAGTGAAATACAGTAGCAGGGCCTGTCATTTTGGCTCCAACACACACACACCACACAACACACACACACACACCCACACACACACACCACACACATATGTTAAAATGCAAGATGAAGAGACCATACACCCTATTCACTGAATAGCTGCTGTCAGCTTTACCGGCAATCGGTCTCGCAAACAATCCAAGGGAAAATTTCATTTTGAATTTTTTTTATTTATTTTGAACACTTTAGCAGAATGAGATTTTGTTCTCTAAGTTTTTATTACATGCACACACATACAACGATTCAAAAGTTTGGGGTCAGTGAGATTTTTTTTAACCCTTTAAATTAACCCTTTTATTCAGAAAAGATGCATTAAAATGGCAGTTAAGACACTTATAATGCTAAAAACATATGTTTATTTCCAATGCATGATAGTCTTATGGAACATCTTTTCATCAAAAGAAAAAAAAACGTTATCTGGTTTCCACAAAAACTATATCTGAAAATTCAGCCTTTGCCTCAAAAAAAATTTTATTAAATAAAAAATTCAGATAGAATAGGATTTTAACTATTTTTAATTATTATTATTATTATTATTATAAATTGCAGCAATATATCACAATATTTCTGTATCTTTTTATAAAACCCTTTTATCAGCCTTGATGAACATAGAAAAATATTTTCAAATAAAAAAAAGGTATATAAAATGACAGACAGACAGACAGACAGAAAGAAATGTATGTGTACATACACATCTGATTATATTATGTGGATGCTGTGAAAAAAGTGTATGCCTTTTAATCCCTGTTATTTAAAACAATGAAGAAATTATCACACCAACTAATGCCATTGAAGAGCAATTTCTAACTGATTTAACCTTTAAAAAGTTAGTTTTGTTGGTATGAATTAATGAATTACGGTTATTTATAACAACACGCTGAAAGTCATTTACCTTCTTATGGAGTTCCTGTCTGTTCCTGCTCTCGATCCACACGTGTGTACGCAGCACTCAGTCACTGAGCTCTGGCTACCATACACACAATCACATTGGCCACTCCCCCTTCTTCCTGGCCACTCCCACTCTTTTCCTCCCCACCTCCCACCCTTCCTGCTCAACTCAAGTCCCTTGCCTCTCTTTATAATGCAAGTCAACAGATAAACTGGTGAAGGACCCTCAGTCTCAAACTTGAGATCCATGTGCCTTCACGCATCTTAAAAACAAACTAAACCTGCTGAAATAAATAATAATATGTATTTAGGAAATATAGCACTGATCTATTTTTGATTAGAACATTTTTGTATTCAGAGCTTCATATACAGTCTACATTTAATAATAATAATAATTGCAAAGTTCATAAACTGACAAAGTTGATTTTACAAAAACAGTCAAAAACAACCTCCACACTGGAATTCAGAGTCCCATGATTCCCAACCTTTGTGCACAGGAAAAGATGTCAAACTGAGCTACAACACAACGAAGCAAACAAAACATGAAAGCACAAACGCACAGACCTCACGTCACCGAAGGAAAACGTTCAAAGGCAAGAGTTCTGCTGGTGCACACGAGGGAAAACACACAGGAAAAACAGCCTTACTCAGGACAAAAGTAAACTACTGTATACAAAGCAGATGTAAATGTCAAGGCCATTCTTCCATTAAGCCCTGTTTATTTTAACACATTTTATCTGTCATTTATTGCACAATATAGACTGTATTGCCACTGTTGAAAGATGAAAGATATGGCCAATAATAACCATGAAATCATACCTCCATTACATTTCAAGAATTAAAATACCATTATCAAAGCTGTAGGTAAAACACTGTAGTTTTTTGCTCACTTTAAGCTATTGTTTAGCTTCAAAAGGCTTAGAATATAGTGCAAAAAATGCATGGAATACTTCTATGGTGTTAATGATACACATACTTTTGCTTTTTTAGTCTCCACTTTCATTGGACTAAAAAAAGAGCAACATTAACATTCTGCTAAACACCTACTTTTGAGCTCCACATAAGAAGGAGAGTCAAACACAATTTAGGGATGCACAATTAATTAAATAAATAATCAAGATTGTGGCTGCTGTGATTCATTATGAAGTGCTGATTACAGCATCCCATTTAAAAGACATGAAATTCAAATTAAAAATAGTTGAAACAGTAATATTGTGAACTATTATTACAATTCAAATAACTTTTTTCTATAGGAATATATTTTAAAGGGGTCATATGATAAGATTTCAAGTTTTCCTTTCTCTTTGGAGTGTTAAAAGCTGTTTGTGAACAGATAAGATCCCTAAAGTTGCAAAGACTAAAGTCTCAAAACCAAAGAGATATTCTTTATAAAAGTTAAGACTAGGGATGTAACGATTCACTCAACTCACGATTCGATTCGATTCACGATTATTATTTTTAACAAAATGAGATTTAAGACAAATTATAAATTAAATGTGTCCTTTTATTATTGCTTGGACAAAATGCTGCATGTTCCTTTGTGAAATTGAAATATAACACTATAATAATATACTAATATAGCACTTGCATATTATTGCTCTTTTGTTGGTTTTGATTGCTTCTATGGTCCTCATTAGTTAGTCGCTTTGGACAAAAGCGTAAAAATAAATCTCTTCATATAAACAAAATAAGGCTTTGTCTGTGCTCTCTCCATTTAAAATAAACAAATTCAAAAACTGCATTTTAATCTTGATCCAAACAAAGATGCTGCATACATGCAACATGAGCAGTTTTTAATTAAATTAGATTGTATAATTTCGAAATTTGAAGCAAAAACAGAATGGTTTGACTTCAGTTTTGTGAAACTATACATAAAAAATATCTGCATGATATTTATTTATTTATTATTAATATTATTATTTATTTATTTTATGAAACAGAAACAGCAGAGAGCTGAATGAGACGCAGATTCACTCTTTGCCAGCAGGTGGCGCTTAAAGCGTTTCTTGGTTTCTGCTGTAAACAAAGCAGCGCTGAACTCATGAACTTTAATGTGCATTATACAGAGGCAAGATGAAAAGAAAAAAAATACCATCTACACTTTTCTAAAGACAGTAAGTTCCCCTCATACATACAATCATATAAACTCCTACCCCTAATTGAATCGCGATTTGTTTAGCATCTCAACCGATTTGAATAGTCACATATTTGAATCGATTTTCAACCTGATTAGAGACTAATTTTTTTCTGAGAAAAGATTTTTGCAAAATAGCATATAACGCCCCCTATAATAAACACCTTGTGTGCTGCCATTGAACTGAGCATCTGCCATTCACAAATGAAAGAACATGACTGGTTAATCGTTACATCCCTACAAAAGAAATTAAAGGGGTTCATATGATGCTGCTAAAACATTATTTTGTGTATTTGGTGTAAATAAATGTGTTTATGCGGTTTAAGGTAAAAAAAAACACAGTATTTTCCACATACTGTACATTATTGTTTGTCCTCTATGCCCCGCCTTCTGAAACGCGCGATTTTTACAAAGCTCATCGGTCTGAAAAAGCGAGGTGTACTGTGATTGGCCAGCTATCCAGCTAACCATGTCCATTTTTGGAAGGCCAAACAAAGTAGTTTCGCATTCACAACGAAACAGCGTCACACACGGCGGCCTACAGCGAGTAGAGGTTGGTGGCTAGAGTGAGGAACGGCCGGAGGGTTAGAGTGATCGGTGGTGGCCTACAGTGAGCAGAGGCCGGAGGCTAGCGTGAGGAAAGGCCGGAGGGTTAGAGTGAGCGGCGGCGGCCTACAGTGAGCAGAGGCCAGAGGCTAGCGTGAGACGGCCGGAGGGGTTAGGAGTGAGCGGCGGAGGCCCTACAGTGAGCAGAGGCCGGCGGGCTAGAGTGAGCGGTGGGCGGCGGGCTAGAGTGAGCGGAGGGCGGTGGGCTAGAGTGAGCAGAGGCCGGAGGCTAGCGTGAGGAACGGCGGGAGGGCTAGAGTAGGCAGAGGCCGGGGGCTAGCGTGAGGAACGGCGGGAGGGCTAGAGTGAGCAGAGGCGGTGGGCTAGAGTGAGCAGAGGCCGGAGGCTAGCGTGAGGAAAGGCCGGAGGGTTAGAGTGAGCAGAGGCCGGCGGCTACAGTGAGCAGAGGCCAGGGGCTAGAGTGAGGAACGGCGGGAGGGCTAGAGTGAGCGGCGGCGGCATAGAGTGAGCAGAGGCCGGGGGATAAATTGAGGAACGGCCGGAGGGCTAGAGTGAGCAGAGGCGCGGGCTTGAGAACGGCGCTGCCAGCGATTTCGATTAAGGAGCGTCCGGAAGGACATGTGACGATTCAGCTGGACTCCGCTTCGTGCACGGTTAAAAGCCGATACGGCGATCGACCGCGCAAAGTTTTAGTATTTCTTCATCAACCAGTACGGATCAGGCATTACGAAGCAGATATCGTCCTCTTTTGGAAGGCCAAACAAAATAGTTTCGCTTTCACAACGAAGCACACAACGTCTTTACGACATGGCAGCGGAAACAACAAAACTACAGCGAGAATAAAAGTTACGCCTTCTTTCTTTGCGTGAACATTTGGGTGGCATTATGCAAATCTTGGGGCGTGTTAGAACGAGCCGTTTTAGGTAGGTGTGGCTGACTCTTAACTTTTATAAAGAATATCTCTTTGTATTTGAGACTTTAGTCTTTGCAACTTTACAGATCTTCTTTATGCACCAAGAGCTTGTACCACTCCAAAGAGAAAGGAAAAATTGAAAACGCATCATATGACCCCTTTAGACCAATAACAATGACTGACAGAAATGCAATTCAAATTTGACTTTCTGCACTACGGGGCGAATTCCACTGGTTCACGCCCTCCTAAACGCCTCGTTCTAACACGCCCCCACATACCTACATCACGATGTGGGAAGATTTACATAACGCCGCCCAAATGTTTACGCAAAGAAAGAAGGTGTAACTTTATTGTTGCTGCCACCGCCATGTTGTGAAGACACTGTGTACTTCGTTGCGAAAGTGAAAATAATTAGTTTGGCCTCCCAAAAGAGGACACGACTAGAAATCAGTGGTCAAGTTGTATTTACAACACTGTTCCAGAACACTTCAACCCAAATATTCAGATGTGTGCAACGCATTTTATGGAGGACTGTTTCTGATCCTGGGAGAGTAGACTACAATGCCGGTGTTCTGACTCACAGCCTGCAAGTACGTTTTCATATTTAAAGAATTTGCCACTGATGATTCAAATGCGAGTTTTGAGCAGTGTAGAGTAGCGCTTGTTGTTTGTAATTTCTCGATCACAAATGCAGACATGGTTTTATGTTTATGCGCATAAAAAGACAGTATAAGTCATTATAATCCATAATTATGTCCCCACTGGACGCTACAAATGCCTCGTTTATAATGGGTTCTAATGTTTTTGTCTCGTCGCTCCGGGAGACGGCATCACAGTATGGTAAAGGGCGTAACATTTCCATTACACGCTTGAGGTATTCGACACGCTTGAGGTATTCGGCCAATCACAACGCACTAGATAGCTGGCCAATTAGAGCACACCTTGCTTTTCAGACCGATGAGCTTTGGTCAAATGGCAAAGCTGAATTTTCAGCATCATTACTGCAGTCCTTAGTGTCACATGATGCTTCAGAAATCATTCTAATATGCTGATTTGCTGCTCAAAGAAACATTTCTGTTTATTATCAATCTTGAAAACAGTTGTGCTGCTTTTTTTAGGATTCAAAAGAACCGTATTTTCCTTTAAAAACTATGAGAAGCTGGACATAACAGGGCCTTAATTGTACAACAAGAACATTGGATTAGAGACTAATTTTGTTCTGAGAAAAGAATTTTGCAAAATAGCATATAACGCCCCCTATAATAAACACCTTGTGTGCTGCCATTGAACTGAGCATCTGCCATTCACAACTGAAAGAACATGGCTGGGAAGTTTAGCGTTTAATTCCAAATGTTGTTTTAACTAGCTATGAAAACAGACTGATGGCTAGCTCATTGTATCATTTTCTCTATGACCCCTAAATAACCTTTACCATATTACTGATAGGAGATTTTTCCCTCATTGAATAATAGCTGCTTATGAAAATCCAGATAGGACTGTTATCAAAACAGAGCCAGACAGAAGCAGGTCAGAGGAGGACGATGTATAGTCACATGTACAAGTCTTTCTTTCCCAGTGCTGAAAACATCATTTTTGGTTACCTGTTATTTTCAATTAATGTTCTAGATGTTCTGCCAGTTGGATGTGGGTAAGTTTGCAAAAAATTATAACAGACAGGTAATGGTGCTGATTTTCAAACACTTCCAGACTGAGAAAGTCTGGCTGAGATAATGCCTGAGAAAGAGCAATGGAAAGAGAGGAGTAACTTGAGGATAGAGAAGTGAAATAAACAAATATGACAGTGAGGAGCAGAGAAGAACGTGGGTTGATTAAGGTAAAAGAAGTAGAATTTTTAACATTCTCCACATTTCAGTCAGTGGAACGATGAGGCACCATAAAGTCATTAAAGGACAAATGGATGTGTGTGTGTGTGGGATGAGGAATGAAAAGAAAGTGAAAGACAGAGAGGGAGAATAGAAGGTTGCTTACATACCCAGTATACCTATTTACATATTAAGAAACCAATACGTAACACAAGTTTCCAACACATTGTTAAATAACTTTTTGCAAATGTACTTTTAACATACTTTTCTGTGAATTTATACATTTGAGGAATTTATATACAGACATTTTTTTTAAATGTGCTTTATCTTCTGCTCACCAAGGCTGCATTTATTTGATCAAAACTACAGTAAATATTCTTACCATTTAAAAAACATTGAAAAATTTAAATAGTATTACCATATAAAATATTAATGAATATATATATTAAGGAATTTATTTCTGTGATCAAAGCTGAATTTCCAGCATCATTACTCCAGTCTAGAGTGTCACATGATCCTTCAGAAATCATTCTAATATGCTGATTTGCTGCCCAATTACTATTGTTGCGCATTAATTAATAATGGTTCTCATTATTATCAATGTTAAAAACAGTGTTTGCTGGTTAATATTGAGTGCTAAAAAATTTTTTCAGGATTCTTTGATGAATAGAAACATCTAATATCTAAAAGTTTCCAAATAATTTAATTTTTCATAAATGATTTAACAAAAAAAAAAAACATTGTAGAAACTTTTCGGCATTAAACAAACTTGAAATAAAGTTGCATTGATCAGAGCTAAAAATAGAGCAGTGTGGCACTACCCAAACAATCAAAATTGCACAATGATCCATTCCTTACGTAATTTTACATATATATTTTATTTTTGTGATTAGATGGCCAAATTCAATACGAAAGCTCTAAATCCCAGTCTCACTGTATCCTTGAACTTTTCAACAGGCCAAAACAATCTCCAGTCCTGCGTCTTCAGATTTATCTATCCTCATTCCACATTAAGCCCCAAACTTCAGCCTAGTTATCCCTGAGATTTACCGCTCCTGATATTCACCACGCCACATTTACTCACCTGTAGGTCAAAGCTGCTTTGAGGATTTTGTCGTAGCTCTGTTCTTTGGCCAGCGGTCTGAACCTTCTCTAATGCTCCTGTGAATGAGAACAGGGGAATGTAAACACACAGACGTAAAGAGATATTTGTCCAGCCCTTTATATAGAATCTCACCTCGTATCTCCTCATCTCTGAGCCGGCGAATGGCTGCCCGAACGAGTTTTCTCTCTTCATATTCACTGGCACTTTGTAACTTGAAAGAAAGAAAAAAAAACAGAGGGCAAGACACACAAAAATAGTATTTAGCTTGACATGACTGATATTTAGGCCCACACAGAATGTGAACCCACAGAATTCCACTAAAAGAAAATGTTGGGATATTTTCCCGGAATTCAAACAATTCCACACAACTGGTATAGTACAAATTCCTCAATATAAACTTTTTTGCAGGTTTCGGATAAAGTTTAACACTCTCAGCTCTGATTAACATAATTTACCATATTTGAAGGAATGGTTCACCCAAAAATTAAAATTTGCTTAAAATGTACTACCCTCAGGCCATCCAAGTAGGATGAGTTTGTTTCTTCATCAGATTTGGAGAAATGCAGCATTACATCACCTGCTCACCAGCGGATCCTCTGCCGTGAATGGGTGCCGTCAGAATAAGTCATGATGACTTTGTTTCTTACAAACATGCAGCTTTTGGCTTCACAAGATGTTAATTGATGGCCTGGAGTGGTGTGGATTATTTGTGGATTATTGTGATGTTTTTATCAGCTGTTTGGACTTTCATTCTGATGGCACCCATTCACTGCAGGGGATCCTGGATTAATGCTGAATTTCTCCAAATCTGTTCGCATGAAGAAGCTCACCCTTGGATGGCCTGAGGGTGCGTACATTTTTAGCAAATTTTCATTTTTGGGTCCTTTAAATAATTTCTGCATATTCTTACAGCAAAAACAGGACAGAAACAATATAAATTCCATGTGGGACTTGGAAATTACACAAAAAAATTCACTCACCCCATTCAAACACCCCATAATAACAGAGAATCGCATGTAATTTGCATGTGCTCTTGATATAATTCACAGATTAACAGAAATTATACCTCAGTCAATCTCCATTCATTGCTTTTATCAAGAACAATAAACCTCACAACTTAACGTAGAACAATGGGTATTTATTTGAAATGGGCTCTTTGCAGCCTTTTGTTTTACACTAACAAAGAGCTTACAGTACGCTGTGTTTTGTTTTTTTTTCTTTTCTTTTCATGATTTTGGTGATATGACAACATTCCATACGGGGCAGAAACACTTATCAACCATCTCCAGAATACTGCAAGCACCATCTCACTCAAGGAATGTTGACAGGAACAACACAACAGCATCATAGACAAACATCTTAGGTCTTCATACATGGCCTTACCAGTCCAGTAAGTTCTTCGATGTTATTTATAGCCTGAATCTTCCCCGACAGTACGTCTAATGAAGCTGTCAAATCAGGACTGCAAATACAAGCAAACAAGTTCAGATTCAAAATGTAATGGTTTATGTTATGCAAGACTTTCCATTGTGTTTTATACAACAGATTCTTGCATTTGCAAATTTTGCTTTTCAGATAAGGCATAAATAATAACTCTTAAATAATAAAGTAACAAATTCTTCATACCGGCACTGGTTTTCTTTATCCTCATGTCTGCTCTGGTGAGCACGTCTGAAGCGCTTGCTGGTTAGCGCAGCCTCCATTTCTTCAATCTCACAGCGCCGCAGTTCCCGGATTGCAGTACGGATCAGACGCCGCTCATCTATGTCGATAGTTTTATCAAGCTGGAGAAACAAAGAACAAGTAAACTTTGAGTATGTAAAGATTATTTTGGAAAAGAGCTGGTGGGGTAAGGTGTGCTACTTTTAACTTACATTATCCTCTATATAAAAGGACCTGAGATAAATGCCAAATTATATTTCAGAGCGTGGTGCAAACAGCTTTGTGAATCTTCCTTCTAACTAGATGTCTACATGAGAAAAACCGTGGCCTAGATAAAGAGGGTGACACATTTACCCACTGACACTCTCATCCACTCTGTCTAATTGAGGTCATGACCTATAATGTCCAGCTGAAGACACAAAAGCAGGTCATCTGCATAGCAGGTGAATAATAAAGGCTCTATATTCACTCTACAGTGATGGTGTGTACGGTCCATATAAGCTATGAATGCTCTAGAGCCATATTTACATAATGAAATGTCGGAAAAGTGTAAATTTGTTTGTCAGTTTGAGCAGATTCACAACAGCTTCTACGCCTAAGCTTATTCCACAAACCATCATATTTCTTTGATTCTATGATTCATATTCTTCCATATTTTGGACATAGACAAAGCACATATTATTTGGCAACATGGATTAAAAGCATAACTTCATGTAACACAATTAGGGTAATAAACTGGTCATAATTCTACATTTACACCTGCCTCGTGTTTCTCATTTTTCAATTTTGGCCTGTTTCTTTGAGTTTGTCCTGAGCCGATGCCCTAAAACCTCTATACAGTTTCTGTATTTGGTGGTTGGTATGTTACACCAGTACGGAGTTGTGGGAGGGCATGTGGCAATGGTTTATTGTCAGTAGGAAACAAGTGTGTCGGGTAGATTTGACTTCCTATGTCTTATCAATACATCCATATTAATGCCCTGTGTGACTGAAGAATGACAGGGCTATTTCAGACAGAGCGCCAGATAAATATATCTTTGAAAACCTGCAGAGGCTTTTAAGCTTCAAATATTTTGTGAACTCTTCATAATGAACATTATAAACAGAACCATATTATCAACACCAAATAAGTAATCTACTATTAAACTTAGAAGTGATATGCTATACACTCACATCGAAATGAACGGTGCTTAACCTCTGCATATTTCTCTCTTGATTCAGACAGACAAGTTTTTCAATGGAGGAAGCAGTATTACGGATTATGGACAAAAAACATTCTTGATGGATTTATTTATTAGAAACACAAAGCTTTTTCCTCACAATAGTTTGATTGCTAGACTGGAGAGTTGTGTGGATTACGGCCCTGGATGTAATGCTAGATTTCTCCAAATTTGTTCCAATGAACAAACAAACCCATCTACATCTTGGATAGCCTGACAGGGAGTATACTTACATCGGCAACACTTTAACTTACATTTACTATAATTGCATTATAAGACAGCACACTAAAACAGACTTCCTTTGTGATAAATCCTTATCAATACAAACATACTTCGAAGGGTGGGACCGAAAGCACAAGAGAATTCATGAGGACTAACCAGGCACCCAAGAAACAAGAAATTGACCAAATAACAAAACAAACTGACAAAACTTATGGGAGGAGGAAACTAAAGCCTCTCCGAGCTAACGGCCCCGCACCAATGAGTTCACACCTGATTCAAACGATGTAGTTGTCAAATCAAACTCAACCATAGCTGTTTTGTGGGAACACTTCTCATGACAAAAACATCTGACTGAGCAGACAGTTTAGCTGTGATTACGACGTGCTGATTTGTACGACTTGACAGTGTCAGTAATGCACGCTCAGGTTTGAAGATCATGGAAGGTTAAAATAATGATCACAACTATCCTCATTTTAATTGTGCATCCCGTGCCAGTAAAAAAAAACAGCCCAAAGTAGCGCAATTACCATGTTCCAAATATCAAAATATGTCATTTACATCCCTAAAATACATATTTTACAGTCACTGTTATGCACATTTATCATAAACACAGCTCAAATATATCCTACTAGTGTGGCCCAAAACATTTAGCACAGTTTTATTACAGGTAGAATGCAAAAATGTTTCAGTACAAGCATTACAACCAAATGACCTTTCCTTAACCTTTAACCCCACTAGGGAACATCAACCCATGGCAACAATTTAAAAGCAGCCCAATTTCGTGGAAAAAAAATAACAACAACCCTGCATCCAACACGAGCTGCAGAAGTCAGATTTGACTGATCACGGGTCGAGAGTAAGGAGTGATGGCTGACAAGATGTTGGAGGATTTTGCTCCTCAACAGATCCTGAGCTCATTGGCAAATATCTTTTATCGTAAGCTGTGCTCCCTTTAGACAGTGCGTGCGTGAACGCGAAACTGAACTGGGACTGCGAGCACTCATTCAAATGCGATTTAAATACACCACATATATATATAGCGGCGCCCTGAAGTGCGAAAATAATTTTACAATATAGGAATGTTTTGCAAGAGCGGACACACAAATATCACGGGAGAGGATGGGAGCGTGCGGTAATGGTCAGAAATTCAGCGAGAGCGGGATCAACAAGCCCCGCGCTATCACGCAGCAGCGCAGTCAGTCAGTGAGTGCCGTAACAGATGACGTCAAATCTTGCGAGATTTCATAAATAAGCTACACAGAACCCCCCTATCTGGACAAATATACATAATGAAAAGATTATACAAAATGTAATACCTTGGAAAATGGCATTTAAGTCTTTTTAATTTCCTCTAAATTGATTTATCAACTTTTAATATTTTTTAAGACCCCGCGGACACCCTGTTTTTCCAAATTCCATTTTTTTCCATCATAATTTTTCTGGATTCCATTTTCCCCCCCATTTAATTTTTCTAGACTCTGTTTGAATGGTTAAATAAAATGTTATTAATCAAAAATCATGTCTAATTAATTAAAATCATGAAACAAACAATTTAACATCAATTTATTAAAAGTTTAACAAAAATTAAATGTTTAGGGCCCTATGAAATGTTTTATTTTCTTTACCTTATGTTTTATTGTTACCAAATTTTGTGTTTTAGCATGTCTAATCATTTGAAAGCATAAAAACAAGTTTCATTTATTCTTACAATAGACTGTTTTTTTTCCTCAGAAATTCTGTTGTGTATTTAAATTTTTCTGGCTATCAAATGAAGGCATAAAACATTAAATTAATTTATCTTTTAATTAATGAAAATATTAAATTACATTTTGGCAAACTAAAGGGGATTACTATTACATTAAAACATTGAAGACTATTGATGATTACTCCTTAAAAATAAGGTTTCTTTTTAATAATTTATTAGTCGTAGTAGGGCTGCCACTAACAAATATTTTTATTTTGATTAATCTATCGACTAATCTAAACGATTAATTTCCCACAAAAAAAATCTACAATTTTACTTAAGAATATTTTATTTAACCAACGGAATCCAAAGACTATGAAAATGAAATCATTTTTTTAAGCAACAGAGAGTGCAAGAAGCAAGTGTCCATCTCATAATCCAAATCAATGAAATCAAAGTTCAGTATTATAGTGAAAAAATGACAACATATCCACATGTTCTAGTCTACTAACAATAAAATTATAATCAAAAAACACTTTTAAAGGAGTATTTACCAGAAATGTTATTTACCAGAATTTATTTAGGAGAAAATGTAAATGTGCAGTATTTCTAAAAAAAAAAAAAAGTTAATGTTTTTTAATCAATTGGAGATGCTTGATTATAAAAATTTAAGGAAACCCAGAAAATAATGGAAAAAGAAGTGGTAAAGATAAACTGTAAACCAGATATTGTGTGGGGGGTTGAACTAATTTTTTTAAGCACCTCATCCCAAACCTTCCGTTGCAAATTCCAAAACGTCATTTTAGAGCTGATAACAGAGGCTTGAGCCATTGATATGCAGGCTAACGCAGTTATTAATGCACTCTAATGCGGTTATTAGAGAGAGGGAGAGAGAGATTAAGTGCGTGTGAATACCTGCGTCTATGCGTCTCTCAGCAGCGTTCAGCAGCAGCGTCTACTAATAGCGAATCTTTAAGTTAAACTCCTTCATGAACCTCGCTACTGAGAAATGTCATGTAGCTTTTCAGCTGCGAAACTATTTTACTGATAAACCCACGGTGCAGCGCTGACAAGAAGTTTCTGTTCGCGTCTCCGCGTGTCTGCACTGTGTGTGCATCTGTGAGAGAGACTGGGAGAAAGAAAGCATGATGTTCCGTAGTAACATAAAAAAGGTGGAAGACAGGGAAATAGTTTGTCATTTGTTACCCTATTGTTTGTTATATTTATTGCTCAATGTCTTGAGCAATGCGTAAATCCGGCCCTGTTAGACGGCAATCGGAAGTTATTACAAACACTCGATGGTGGTTTAAAGTGAGTTTTGAGTAAAAGCGGAATATAAATCTTATTTATTGTCTTATGTAGCATGATGCTACAGTTTGAATGAATGGTCACATAACACGCGCATTCGGTCGTGTAACGTTAGTATGAACGGACATCTGCATATGATCGGAACTCCACGCAGCTCCCGCGCTACTCTATACTGGTGGTATTACAGTACCACGAGAGCTAAAGAGAGCAGACTGCTCCATGCGCTTTCGAATCGCTCTCGCTGATGATCGATCTGCGTCATGACCCTTAAGCCTGTTTGAAGCAGCTCAAAGAGGGAACCCTTGAGGGCTATCAGGACTATAGACAAGTACCATACTGGCACAGTCCTAGGGCGAGGAGGATTTAACCACCAAGCACTTCTAAGAATCTTAACGACCAAGTCATTCCTGCCAATTGTACGGCCAGCCTCGAGAGAATGATTCGCTGCGATGGCTGCCACATAAGACTTTGAGCATGGAAGGGATGCGCCCCTTTTCCAGCAGCTCCTGTAAAAAGGTTAGCACGTGGGACATGTCACATGACATCGGATCCTGGTTTCGTGCTGAACACCAGTCACTGAAGACTGACCACTTAAGGGCATAAAGGCGTCTTGTAGATGGAGCTCTAGCCTCTAAAATTAGTGTTATTATTAGTATTAGTGACTCTCACTGGGTGGCTAGACTCCCGTCGAGTGGCCAGGCATGAAGTCTCCACAGTTGCCCTGTACTTGCGAGAGAAGGTCCCTCCTCAGTGGAATTGACCACGGCGCAGCAGATAGCAGATGGATCATCTCCGGAAACCAGACTTGGGCCACGAGGAGGAGGCACGAGGAGGAGGAGAGCCTTGTTTCCTGGGATGCGAACTGAATAAACGGGTGGCAGACTCGTCAATGTTCCGGAGAAGTTTTGACTGAAATAGCTGTAGCAAAGACATCATATGCAGGGCTGAGCCCTGTTGGCTAGGCCAAACGTCAATCTGCAGGGCTTCGAAGGATGCAGCTTTAAGCCGACAGCTCTGTCGTAAGCAGAACTGATTATTTTGTTAGTAAACATTGTGACGTTTTTCTGTGGGCGGAGCTTAGGTGCAGAAAGATTCCCCTGACCGCTTCACTAACGCTAGTTATGAAGTTTGTTAGCTTGTTTTTTTTTTTTTTTTAACAATGACTGGAGAAAATACGATTTTACCTGCACATGTAAAGTCACTCGCTTTCCGGGACCGTGATTGTTATTTGAAAAGGTTAACTTTAACAGATGATAACAGATCACCCGACCCGTACGCTCACTCAAAGCTTGGACAATCTGAGAGGATTATAACGTTACCGGTTGAGTGACTCGCATCTAACGTGTAAAGTAAAGACAAACACACTGTGTCTATCTAGTCATGAAGGTTCGGGAGGAGCACAATCAGATAATCAGTCTGGCCCAGGTGGAGCTCGTCAGCTAATCACCTTAACAAGCACAATACGTTTATATATATACAGCCAACTTACCTCAGCTCAACGAAAGTTTTCCAGCATTCGGTTTTGCTCCTTTAGCAATTATATCACAGACTCAACTTTTTCCGTACGACGACGA
This sequence comes from Sinocyclocheilus anophthalmus, assembly GCA_018155175.1. Classification (NCBI taxonomy): domain Eukaryota; kingdom Metazoa; phylum Chordata; class Actinopteri; order Cypriniformes; family Cyprinidae; genus Sinocyclocheilus; species Sinocyclocheilus anophthalmus. The sequence goes on along the minus strand of JADLZN010011968.1, from coordinate 136,469 downwards.
AGAAACCTGTACCGGGGATCTTTCGTATCCTCCGTCGCAATCTGCCGGCCCTAGGCTCACTCCTTTTCCACCAGTCACCGCCGCCGAGCTTCATCGCGGCCGTCGCTCTGCTCGACCAGCCACATGCTCTCCACAACACCGAGGCTTAAACTCGCCTCCACCGGCGAGACTTCCCCGACATCCTCGTATCATTCGGCCATGCCAATATATCCTCTGATCGGAAAGTGGATGGTATTTAAGGCGGAAACCAACGCCGAATTCCTGCCTCCGCTAGCACCGCAGGCCTTGTTGCAATAATAAGTAAAGTGCCTAAAGGTAGGTCATTTGTTGTAAAAGGCGTGATGACATTATGGAGTGATAGTCATTTTTGGTAACGAAGAGATCGATGCAAAACTGCGTAGAACACGCAATGAAATTACTCAAATTTTCTATATCAATTTTCACTAGCTTTTTACCTGTATTTTAAATTACACATTTTACTCTGATAGACAGATAAAATGGAAAAAAAAGATTTGATTTTCGTGAAATTAAGTTAAACAAAGTACAATTATAGGTGTAAACCAACAAATAACTGGTTGTTGTTGTTGAACAAGTACAACTAGCAACCTAATTCGCATGCATTGGGCATACTGCTAGGCACCTCTCTCCAAGTCTCTACCAGCTGATGTACTGCTTGGCTGGCTAGCTGTTTTAATACTTACTACTAATCGTGTGGTTAAGAGGAAAAGCATGTCTTTTCGTAATTTTATGATGTCAAAGTCGTCATATTTCTCCTGCTACTTCTAACCTCTTCTTTTTCAGTGGTCTCCAGCTACCGTAGCACACTAGCGTGAGGCTGCCTCTTAGTGTTGTTGTGTTCTTGAACGAACGTTCAGGTAATCCTTGACTCATTATTTCTCGTTCACTGAAATCCTACTCCAGAGCACGCGAGCGAATTGGCAGCGAATGCGCAGTTCAGTGAACCGGGGTAGCTCTGGTGGAATGATTTCCATCTGTCAAAGAATGACTAAACCTCGGCCAATAGCATCGGTATGAGATGTGATAGAACATGTGATTTGTTGAACGTTGTGAACGAATACGCCCTTCACTGAATGAGTTTCTTGGAGTTGAAGTGACGAGAGAGTCTTCGTTCGTGAACGAGTTGAATGACTGGTTCCGATCTTGTTCGTGAACGAAGATGAAGAGAGTGTGTTACGGCCGGGTCAGCGGTCATTAGCATGTCAATCTATATCCGCGAAAGCGATGCAAAGAGCAGTTATAGGTTTACTGTGCAAAGATACTTGTTTATTATTACATTTAGCATACAAAATCAACGTTTAATCCCGATTGTTTATGAATGTTTAAATGTCGACCAAACACTTAAATGTTAAATATGCAAGAAAACTGTGCGTGGTCATACTGAACAATCATTTAGGACTTTATGTATTAAGGAGGAGATGAGCACACATTTAAATAAGCCCAAATCAGGTTTGTGTTAATAGTGAATACGTTTGTTGACTTAAGAAGAACAGAATAGACCACTTTTTTTTTTTTCGCCAGCTGCGGGCGTATTTATGTAATAAGAAGAAATGGACACTGAACGAATCAGTGAACCAAATAATTTTAGTGACGAACTGAAAAATGAAGACAATCTCAGTCGTTCCTCCTGTTATTGGAATCCTTTTCCTTTTCAGTCGACTTCAGCTTCTATAGCACACACTAGCGTGAGGCTGCCTCTGCTAGCGGTGCAGGCTGCACAGGCTCTACAGGATGTCATAAACCCCACTCCCTTCCCGTGGCCTAGAGCAGCTGAAGGAAGCATGAGGCTGCCTCAGGCCCACACATCTCAGGCTTTTCCTCCCGTTTCTAATGACCACTTTTTTCTTTTTAGTGGCCTCCAGCTCCCATAGCAGACACTAACCAGGAAACCGATTTAAACGTCAGTCTGCTTCTGCTGACAATTGCAGCCCATGCACCTCTTCCTCATAGCTCCCTACTTCATTGAAAATTACGTTGTCTTCCAGATCAAGTTCCGGCTCCCCTCGAGCTTCAAGACGCAGCAGGCCGTCAGCAAGCCCCAGACTCGGCTGCTCCTCACACTGCACTGCCTCACTACTTCTCAACCAATCACTGCAGCGCCTTCAGCTACAGCACTGCACGCAACGTTGCCTGCTGGCGTAGATTCCCAAACTCCTATCCTTCCCCCTCCATTCTTTCTACCTCCGGCGGCAGACGTTAGCTTGAGGCTGCCTCCGCTAGCCATTCAAGCTCAGCCAACTTACTCTCACCCTTCCGCTACTCCTTTTTCCTATCAATGGCCAGCAGCCCCTGCTGCAGACGTCCAAGCAGGGCAGCATCAGCCAGCAACGCAAGCTTACTAACTTCCTCCCGCATTTCCTTCTACCTCTTCCTACGTGCTTACAATAACGAACAGGGCTATCTGTGCCACCCCCCATTGAGGCTGCCTCCGCAAAAGGTTACAGCCCCTCCTTATTTTTCCTTCTAACCCTTCTCTCCAATCTAAACCTCAGTACACTTCATTCACAGCAGTCCCACCACTTACCCCACCGAATGTTGCAGCTCAGGAACCACCCCCCGTGCCTAATACCATCAAGTCTCAGATTTTCACAGAAATTCAGAGCGCTGGCTCCGGAGATGGACCCATCGCCAACCCCAGTACCTCACTGTTCGCAACTCACATTCCCATAACGCATCCCTTAAAAACCTCCTCAACGCGTCACTCTGTTCGATCCTCCAAGCAGTTTCACCCAGAACCATCCAATCTTATCTAACTGCTTGGAGATGATTTAAAGCTTTCCACCTCTCGTACAACATGCCATTTCTCCTTCCTCTCAATCACATCTTTCGTTTCCTACCTTAACACCTGTAACAACCTCCAAGCCCGTTCAATCAAAGGTTATCTAAGCGGCATCCAATTTTTTTTTTTTTCCACAAATTAATCTACGGTGCCCCTGAAATAAACAATTCTCAAACTTCTCTTTTGATCAAAGGAATTCAATGCTCTCATCCTCCAAGCCCGGACGCTAGACAGCCGATAACTTTCGACATCCTTTCTAAATGTATCCACGCTCTTCGCACAGGGTACCACTCACTCCATACCGCTCGTAGACTCGACGCTATGTTTATACTGGCTTTGTGGTTTCCTGAGATGCTTGGAATTCACAATAACTTCTATTCAACTCCATCCAACCATCTCCAACCTTTCCGTGCTTGACAGCGAAACTCCTATTCCATCAAAGTAAATAAGATCAGGGAAAAAAGGTCACCACGTCGGATTTTAACCTCCCATCCCCAATCCAACCGTATCAGGCCCTTTTTCTTGCCTACAATTCAGAAGCTCTCAGTCTACATCCCCTCTTGACCCTCTTTTGTCGATGACTGACCGTAACCACCACGTCACACGTTTTTGGTTTCAAAAACATCTATCCAAACGATGTTCAATAAACATCGTCCAACCAGTCATACCCATAGAAAGATTTTCCAGCCACTCCTTCCGAATCGGGGCAGTAACTACAGCAGCTCAAAAAGGTCTCTCATAGCAGCAGATCCAAGCTCTCGGTCGATGGTCATCGGACACCTTCAAGAGCTATATCAGGACCAATAATTTTCACACAAAGAAAGCCCATCTAATTCTGATCAGTTAAAAGAAATTTTAGGCCACTGCTGCAATGCCCTGCTTAATTTGATGCTGCAGTGTCCTGCTTAATTTGATACTGTCACAGCAGTGCCCGCTCCATTTGATACTACCACTGCAGTGCCCCACTCATTTGATACTGCCGCTGCAGTGCCCTACTTAATTTGATACCGCCGCCGCAGTGCCCTGCTTAATTTGATACTGCCGCTGTAGTGCCCTGCTAATTTGTACTAACGAGGCAGTGCCCCGCTCATTTGATACTGCCGCCGCAGTGCCCGGCTTAATTTGATACTGCCGCCGCAGTGCCCTGCTTAATTTGATACTGCCGCCGCAGTGCCCGGCTTAATTTGATACAGCCGCCGCAGTGCCCTGCTCATTTGATACTGCCGCCGCAGTGCCCTGCTTAATTTGATACAGCCGCCGCAGTGCCCTGCTTAATTTGATACAGCCGCCGCAGTGCACGGCTTAATTTGATACTCCCGCCGCAGTGCCCTGCCCATTTGATACTGCCGCCGCAGTGCCCTGCTCATTTGATACTGCCGCCGCAGCGCTCTACTCATTTGATACTGCCGCCGCAGTGCTCTACTCATTTGATACTGCTGCCGCAATGCCTCCATTCGTCGTTTCAAGACTAATGGCTTATTCAGCATTGGACCGGGCTCTCCCTTCGGTCGCAGCAGGAGCCGCGGTCCCTTCTGGGTTGCAGCAGGAGCCGCGTCTGTTGTTTGGAGATTCAAGGCTTATCAGAATTAAAAAAAATTGGACAGGGCTCTCCCTTCCGGTGCAGCAGAGCCGCAGCTCCCTTCGGTCATAGTGAGAGCCCTCCATCTGACGCTTTAAACCACGCCACGTATTCAGCTGCAAGAGGGACTCTCCCTTCTGGTGCAGCAGAGCCACAACTCCCTTCGGATGTAGCGAGAGTCCCTCGCCTGGCCTTCCATCGTGCTCCTCATTCGGCGACAGGTAGGGCTTGCCATCTGACGCGGAGAGTCACAGCTTACGTTCAAGCACCGCATGACCCCTCCCAGTCGCCCTGCCGCCTCCTCGCACACCCTACTTTTCTTCATAGCACGCATATTTTTGGGGGTTACTTACAGTAGTTTTCTCTCCGGCTGCTGTCTCATGCCATTAGCTTCTTTTGGGGAGTTCTCTGGGTTCGGGCTTTAACCCGAGCTCTGAGCCCTCCCTCTGGACAGCACGCCAAATATGCTACTAATTGCTTACTCACATTATATGTTAGTGTGAACTCGTGAAATGATGTTTTATTAACAAGGGTCGGGAGGAGCACGATCAGATAATCAGTCTGGCCCAGGTGGAGCTCGTCAGCTAATCACCATAACAAGCACATACGTGTGTATATATACAGCCAACTTACCTCAGTTCCACAAAAGTTTTCCAGCATCCCGCCTCCACCCCAACACCTCACTACTATTCTAATTTCCTCCCAGTCTTGGGATGGGGGGGAGAGTTCTCTGGGTTCGGGCTTTAACCCGAGCTCGGAGCCCTCCCTCTGGACAGCACGCCAAATATGCTACTAATTGCTTAATCACATTATATGTTAGTGTGAACTCGTGAAATACAATTACAAATGATTAAACATAAATCGTCAGTTTGTTGTTTTTCACACATGCACAGACATTACTTCATACACGACACAGTCGTGAAATGCATTAGAAATCTTTAGACGCACCCATAACAAAAGACAATACTTTATTGAACCTTTTCTGATAAGAAGTGTGTGCTGCAAATGCTAGCATTTTTGACGATCCTTTCTGTCCAATCTACTCGTTTTATCGCGTTTAACCACAGCAGACGTCGTTTTTTTGTCTGGCAGTGGCAGCAGGTAAGTGATAAAATGTCTAATTTGAGGCTGTGTTACGTCGATTCTAGCACCCAACATCACAACAAGATGATATTTTAAGCTTCTTATGTAGCTGAATATGTGCTGGTTTGAATTGGCCGCCTCCAGATTTCCTTTGTTTTGCCTCCGCTGCACGGCCGTAGGCCTCAAAGGGTCTATAGACCTGTTCTATAGAAAAGGTAACTTCTGTTGTGATCGAGTCGCCTCTTGGACGAAAATAAATTAAATAACATGCACTGTCTTAAGGGGGCGGGGGTGGGGTGCCCACCCTAATATAATGGCAGGGGAAACACTGAGGCTGGTCTGTGAGTGTGTGTTTTCATTCCCTTATCCTCATTTATTTCAATATTTTATTCAACATTTTAAAGTTGAATGACAGCATGGAGACTCGAATGAAGAAGCTCTGTTTGGCAGTTCAGCAGCAGTGCTCAAATGTTCATAACACTTTCTTTTGGTATTGCTGAAGCACACGCATTGCACTCTACTACTTTCATACCAAATTCCCCGTTTATGAATACAGATGGAAACACAGTAGACCAGCATCATGCAAGGATAAGTGCATTCACATCTGTAATAGTGTCTTGGAAATGCATAATGAGTAAATCACTAAAAAGCATGTGGAGAACACTAAGTTTAAGAGTATAAACTAGCAAAGTGCTTCTGAAAAGTCACACATTTTAATATGAATTAATAATCCAAAGATCGATTCTGCCGTTTCACTGCTGTTGAAGAGCATTGTCTCTTGGTGATGAAGGTAAGACTGATGGAAACTTTCAATTTTCCATCAATCTTGACAATGGAAATAGATGCAAAAGCAGAGAGAAGAGGACAGAGAGAGAGCGAGAGAGAGAGAGAGAGATGTGAATCAGCAGTCCATTCCAGCTTTCAGCGTGAGTATGACCATATAAGGACACAGGCCTCAAAACACCGCCCCCGGACTGTGGCTGAATAAGAGAGGTGAAGGTCAAAGAAAGACAGCAAGATAATAAGAGTATTAGTGACACACATTCAGGAAGATGAGCAATGACCTGCAACACCTACAATGTCTGGGAGACCCAACATAAACATTTCCATTTCCTAGACGTTACTTCCTTAAAAATTCCAAAGGAAATTCAAGTTCATTTCGTTTATCCAAACAGTCTTAATAGTGCGTTTGTGGTATGCAGGTAGTCACTGTCAAATGTGGGATTATCCTTTCCATCGCAAAAATCTAAGAATATATTTAATGCCACCGCTTACAATAATGGGTCAGCACTATATGAATGACCACACATGAAAGTTGTTGACATTTGTGGTACATTTGAGGTAAAAGAAGCTTTCTGATGTACAATTTTGGAACAGAAATGCTGTTTCCACATGTAAAACCCTCAAACAAAACAAACTTTAAGGCCTCTTAAAACTTTATTTATAATTTGGATAAAGCAGTGTCCATAATTCACATGACTCAATAATATGTAATATTAGGTCATATTTGTAATACTATACAAAAAGTACATATTTTCATATATAATCTGATCTGACTGGTGGATTCAAGGTCATGTAAGGTCAGTGTCAGGGTTCACAGAACACATGAACACATTTACAAAGTACTGGGATGTGGCATTAAGAAACTAAAGAAAAATAATTTGATGGATTTCCCAAAGTTTGTGCTGTCAAAATCAAATCTTTTAAACATACTGGCTCAAATAAACAAAGAAAACAAATGCATCAGAAGAAAATGACAACTACAAGAGGGGTTAGATGACAACAGCATAGAAATGAAACCATGGTGGATGATTCCTGTAAATACTGTCATAAAAAATACAACAATCACTTAAGCAATTCTAACAAAAAAAACATCATCGCTACCAGATGTTTCTGCGGAGTTAAATTTCTCTTGTAGCAAAAAAAAGTAGGCACAACACAGCTCACAAGCACTGATGTTAAAGGTGAACGGTGTCATTTTTGTGGCTGTAAAATACTTTCTTCAATTTCAAAACATTTCTCTGTTTGAGCAGTTCAATATATCAACTTCTGACTCAACCAATGACATGAGTTTGGAGTAGGACTGAATGCTGAAAGACAGGAGACCGTGCAACATCAGAAGAATTTAGAAACGAGAATTATTTTTTAGATTTCCCTAACTTCACCTTCCAAAGCCAATCCCTGCTCCCCAGAACCAGAGTGCTCAAAAAATATACGTTAAACACACATACATACATACTGACTTCCCTGACCTGAAAGAGGGTGTCATCATCTACTACCTCTAATTCTGTTCCTGCAATCCCATTCAAACTTCCTGCATGATCTCATCCAGCACCTGAGCAGTTGTTGGGCAGCAGATGCCAAGTCACATGACAAAATGATTCACATGAACTTTTACCACAGCCAGAAACTGAAAATGAAGGACTGGTCCTCACTGATCAGCGTGTCCTTTCCAAAGATCTTTTTACCAGAAGCCATTCAATTTCAATCAGTCGGCAATCTGAAGCAACCGTGACTGTTGGTGATGTGACGTGTGTGTTCATATGGCAGAGTTTAAAGGGAAAGTTCACGCAAAAATGAAATTATGTCATCATTTACTCACCAACGGCATAAAAATCATAGGAATTTTGATCATATTTGAAACACAAATTAAGATCTTTTTAAATGTCCACACAACCAAAACTTTGATGTAGGGATGTAACGATTACCGGTTTGATGATAAATCGTGATGAAATTCCCCACGGTTAGTATTACCGTTATCTTTTAATATCAGTAAAACCGTATTAGCTTACGCGTTGAAAACCGCGATTAAATAAATACTTCCAGCATACAAGCCCACAGTTTAAGAACAGTCCTCACATGGCACAGCCACAAAGAGTAGTTTTGTTTTGAGTGAAAACAGGGGGCCGGAAAAAGCTGGAGGTTTAAAAGGGTTGCTAAGGGAATTATTACAAATGGAATATATGAATTAATAATTATATGAATGTACCTCGGCTGAAGTTCTGACGGTCTTCAGAAATGAGCAATGGCATTGTTTTCATCTTCGCCCATGTAAGACCTAAAGTGTTCTTAAATCGCATACTGCTTGTCCACGGACGGTAAGGGAAACAGCTCTAATCGGTTTAAATTAAGGCCACCTGCTTTCAGCAGATTGTGGATTTACACGAGACTGATATTTACATCAGCCTTGTTGGCGCAGTTTCTGTATGGAAAGAAACAGGACTGAATCGGCATGCATGACTGTAAATTTTGAGCCCCCGTGGTTGATGAAAAACAAGCTTATGTGGATTCTAAACATTTAAACAATTTGGATAAGGTATCTAGAATTATTTATGGAACAGAAGAATAACATATAATAATTTATTAATCCGTTATAATTTTGACACATCTTTTCTTTATTTAAAGGCTGAAATGTGAGTTTTACCTTTTTATTAAACTTTTTCAAGCGGTATGTGAAACATTAATTAGCTATGTAACATGTATTAAAATGTTTCAAGGTTCAAGTGTCCTTTAAAATCCAAACATCATTAGTAATGTTGTTTTAGTGATTATGCAAACAAAATCATTTATGTTGTTGTGATTTTTTTAAATCATAAAAATTGGGAAGTGATTTAGGGGTCGTACGGTTTTAACATTCAACATTTTAATAATACCGTGATAATACTGATAACAGTGATAATTTTGGTCACTATAATCGTGATAAGAAATTTTCCTACCATTACATCCCTAATTTGATGCTTCAAGAAGTTCATAAAAAGATTGTAAACCTCGGAATATGTATGAACAATTAATCACCGTGCTCTGAAGAGACATGATCACTTTATGATTAACAGATTTCACTTAGGCTTTTATTCACATGTAAACATTGATCAATGCACTAGAGATGAAACGGTTTGGCAATAAACCATGACAAAAGTCCAGATGCATGACCTTTTCATATTTTAATCATCATAAAAACTTTGGATTATCGCGATTTGAAAAACTCATGGTAAATAATACTCAGCATTAAGCAATATTAGTAAGAGTCTCACACATGGATGGATGAATGCATAAGATGAATGCATAAGGTGGAACAGATTGTTTTCAGAAAAGTTTTGATGGAGTTTTCTTTTCACCTTCCCCCTGTATTATGCCTAATAAAGTAGCATTTCAGCTGCTTTGTTTTCAGCGGTTAACAGGGAAACAGCTGTAATGCTACTGTTCCATAAGCGCCATCAACTGTCAGAGAGTGGATTTAAATTGTATTAGTCTGTCCGCTGTTTGTGTTCAGGATAATGCTAAAATGTTGTAAATTTGTTGTAAATCTTATGCAAGAAAACAGATTCTTCTTTCAAACTAGAACAGCACCTTTTCTATAGGCAAAGGCAATACATGCTATTTGTGATGAGAAGTCATGGTCAGTTGTGCACTTATAACATCAGATCATCCACTACTACAGCTCACACATCCTCTTGTGATGAGAACTTGGCCATTCTGCATAGGGCATGACTTACACATGACAAAAATATGGACTATAATTAGACATTACTAACCTGATTAAACTCCAACATTTTTGCTTTATGAAGACTGATATTCATCTTAATGTTTTGTTAAAAAAAAAAAGTAAAGGCAACCTTAAAAAAGAAAAAAAAAAGATTGAAACCCTACAGGACTGCAAATGATGTGAGAGATGTGAATGACAATTGTGGTCTGCCTCCAAGTTCTACATAAACAGACACCAATTATACAGTCCTTTGGGAAGCTATATCAGGAAATGCTTTTTCAAAGTTGAGGAGAACAACTATTAAGACAAATAAACATCCCTAATGAAAACGAATTAAAACTTCAATTCCTCAATCTTGAACAAAAGAGAAAGAAAATCTATATTCACACGCAACTAAAAATAAGCCCTATAGTCAACAAGAAAGTTGGAGAAAACTCCACATGCTCCAAAATCCATGAGGGACTGTGACACTCATGACCTCTGTGGAATCGCGTCTCACAGACATCCAAACATTGTGAAGAGGGGAGAGTGGAAAATATTTGCAGGGGGAGAAAACAGAGGTGGGAAGTCTACAGTACTTTTAGACTTCCTTCAGGACCACACATGAAAATTAAATTTAGCTCTAAAAATGTGGTAGGTGAAAATGAAGTAATTTCAAACCCTAATGTTAATAACATCAATCTGGAATTCTGTTTTTACGGGACTGTTAAAATTTCAGAATACAATAACATCTTGAAAGAATAGTTTTTGCACTTTGACACACCTGCTCCCACAACACTTTTAACAGTATGAAAGCATCCTTGAAGTGTAAATGCAGCCAAAACCAGCTTAGTATATTATATAGTAGCTTGTTTTACAATATGATTGTCACAATACCAAAATTTCTGAATTTCAATACAAATATCAGAATTTAATGATTCTTAAATTAGAGCAGTGAGTGGTTTTCCATTTTACATGCCCGATTTACATTTCCTTAGATTGTTTTTAACATAAATACTTCAACATAATAATAGGCATTTTGTCCAAGTGCATTTGGCTACTCATGTGCAGCCACATTACAGCAAAGTGCAAGAGATCTTCATAAGTTATGTACCCATACACTATTTATATAGCTCTACAGTCAGTCAGACAGCACTTTTTGTGTTGTTGTTGTTTTTAGTTTTTTTTAGGGATGCACGATATATCGGCCAACCATATCGGTATCGGCCGATAAATGCTCATTTTTTCTGTTATCGGTATCGGCCCAATAAGAAAATTTGACCGATATCTTAAAGCCGATAAATAATGCATTATTTCCTTCAGAGACACTTCAGATGCGCGCTGTTCGTTTGCAGCCTTTTGTGCAATTGTACGTTGTAATATTGTGTTTACTTGATGTATATCTGATTTATCTCATATAGAATGCGTTTGGTTAAGTTAAAAGAGCGCTTCAGTTTACCAGTGATAAACTCATACAGCAGTGCACAACATTAATAACTATGATTGGGAATGTCGTGTATATAACATTCTAATGAGAAAATTATTATAATAAAACGTTGTGAATTCTATGGGTTTAGTTGTTGTGTTTCAGCACGTTGTTATGGGAAGAGCGCATCCACAACAGGATCACACATTCTGACTATAGCACGCAATAAATGCATAATTTTGTAATATTATGTTTATGTTGTATTAATATTAATCTCAGGATGCATTTCCTTGAATTAAATAAGCTGCCAGCAAAACGCTTCAGTTTACCGTATTCATTCAGCTCTTCAGCTTCAGCACGCGCAGCTCAAACGGCTGCTATTTAAAACAGTGGTATTAATTTGTTACTTTTTCAAAATCATTGATACATTATTAATAATAACAACCACTTGTATTTTTATGTTATTATTTTCATCAGCAATATGGTTTAGTAATTAAAATCATTTAATTATTGTCCGTGCAGAGGCTATTCTGTTTTATTGATCTATGGCACATTCATTTTGATTCTTTACACGTGTAATGATGTCCAGTGACTTGTTTGCATTATTTATGCATTATTTTATTTGTAAGACTTTATGACTAAATTTGGTAATGGGAGAGTAAAATTATTTTTAAAACATACACCGTTCAAACTAGGCTGCTTATGTTGAAGTGTTCGGGATGTGGTTTTTAATGATGAGACCTTTTTTGTAATCAGGCTCTCAAAAAGTATATAAAATTTGGATATAGATTTATCGGCCAACATATCGGTTATCGGCTTTCAAAAACAAAGGATTATCGGTTATCGGTATCGGCCAAAATTTTCATATCGGTGCATCCCTAGTTTTTTTTTTAGTATTGGCTTGGTACCAAACTATTTAGTTCTTTTGGCATTCCTATTTTACAAGCAGACTTTCAAGCAGGTCAAAGCTGATCATTTTAGGCAATATTTAGTCTAAATGCTCAACAAACTGGTGGGGTCTAGATTAACCAGGTAAACAGGTTAGGTTAGTCCACCAAGCTGGCTAAAGCTGGGGACACACTACACGACTAGCTGAAACATTCTAAGATTGACCTCAACACACTTAACGATTGTTTCCATCGACTGGAACAGATTTTGGTCTTTGACAGTCAGGAAAGGAGCACAAACCTAATAACTGAGTCACTCCACTACACAACACAAATAACGACTGGCGCGTCACGACTGGCCAAATTCTGCCGAACCAAAAAAACAAAACAAAAAACAACATGCAAAAACCACAGCATCTACCCGCGCTCCCGCAGCCACTTCCACTCCACCAAAGACTACAGCTTGTAGTCTCTAGATAGGGCTATAGGCACATTTTTTTCTTAACTGTTATTAGAATGCAGATCGAAATAAAAGAATTCTTGATAATCTTTAAAAAGAGAGAATCAATGACAATTTAGGCTATAGCCTACTTTCTTCGACTGCAGAAAAACATTTTACTATTTAAATTTGAAGTGTTAACTTATGAATTAAAAGAAAAACAAGAAATAAAACACAACAAGAACAATCGAGATTTTTCTTGTAAATCAAGAATTGTTTTTGTACAAATTAAAAAATGAATGCTGAATGATGTTTAACAGTGAACACATCTCCACTGCATAGCCACAAAATCATTGGTGTTAGTCGCAAATATTAAACGTTTAAAAAAAATCTTTGTGAAAACGACTGGTTCTTGAATTCTAAGATTATAATCTTTAGACACCACACACTATGCGACTTTTTCTGCCGACTGCAAACAGCGACTGAGCCCAACTGGAACAGACTGTGTCCGACTGGGCACGATCCATCCTCAAGACCAAATTCCATTCATAATCGGCCTGACAGTCGTGTAGTGTGTTCTCGGCTTAAATTGGTTGAGACCCACAACCACACAAACAAACTGTACCTTGTTACAAATATCAGCCTAACCACTTCAAGCTGTCATGACCACATTGTTCCAATAGAGTGGCCTTTCTGTAAACATACCTATATATAGAGGAATAAGGGTGGAAAAAACAGGCAATATTTATTTTTCCCTATTGCTTTGAATGCAGGTTTTGTGCTCTATGTTATAAGTCCTTACACACTGACGGTTTAAATCTGCCTTACCATTTAGCTTTATGAAGCTTATGACACGAGTCACAGAAGAGCTTATTAAATTGTGTAGGAATCTGTGACGCTGTACTTGACTGGGAATTTTCTATTAGGAACAATCCTGAAATGTTGTCGTAGTGTCTGTGAGACTTGACACAACATTCGCTCTCATGTTGGCATATGCTGTAACTATTTTAGGGACAATTCTCCCATGACAGTAAATAATTAAATGTTTTTTTGTTTTTGTTTTTTGAATGACAACGCCAATCCAAGATAATGTGGTGTGTGAAACACCATACCCCAATTATCAACATGCCAATTAATAAACCTCTCATATAGCTGCTAATTTGCAGTCAATCTAATATGGCTTTCACATTCAGCAGCATGTTTAGTTATTTAAAAGTTAAGCTCCTTCTTATACAATTTGCAGAGACTGCAGGACTTGCAAAAACATTAATTCGGACAAATAGCATGTAATTCTGTATAAAAATATGACATTGTGACTGTTAAACTGAATTACACTAAAATGAATTAGGCTACTTATAATGAATTATTTCCACTCACATTGGAATATTATCTAATATTGCATAAATGCCAATTGGTATGAAATTCCACTGACAGTATTTTGAATAAATCTTTGTAATAAACCTGAATTCTTAAGTATTTTCCCCACAAAAGAAGAATGTCAGAGTATATTGACGCTACAACTCAAGTTGATCCAATTTTTTTATGTTTTTATACTCATGGATGTCTACCACACATAAAAGCTCATACAACACAAACTCTTTATCAATTCAAAGAATACACAGTAAATACGTTTTTTGTGAATTCATAATATAAAAGAATGCCGTGGTTTTAACCAATAAAGCACTTTGTAATGCGGTCACTCCATGAATCCGGGCATAGGCGACACTTGCAGCTGTATTATAGGGTGGCTTTGTTGCCCTCACAGAGGCTCTCAGATGCCCACTTCACGCTCATTCCCAGCCGTTTCACACAATTGCTCTTCATTCCAACTACCACTCACTGAAAATGATTTGTTCCCTTCCAAGCACCTCATATCTGGCCTAGGGCAGCATGACTGTCAGGACAGCCACTGACTCAACAGAAACCAGCCTAAAAACCAGATGTCTTTTTGATTCTGTGTTGCTGTGGTGGTTGTTCATGACAGCTGGAACATTTAAGGTTAAAGGTGCACTTTTTGTGACTCTAATTTGTCCCAGTGATTTAGGACTATCTATCCATCAAGCCTGGACGTTTATTTAGGAACTCCTGCTGCTTCACACCTAATCTGTTTACTGTCTTTGTTCGTATTATACATGTTGATCGCGCTTTTCAATCTGCTACTTATCTAGCGGTTAGTCGTGTCTCCGTCGACGGATTGTCTATCGGAAAAAATGGGGGGGGGCGCTGGCCTGTACTTCTGGTCTTCAGCTTAATGTGCAGCTGCTTGTTTGGACATTTCATTTTTCCACTCATACTGATTATGTTTGGTCTGTCTGGTGAATTTGTACCATCACGCTGGACTGCACTGCTGACTCGTGCTCTGCCTGTCTGTAGTATGTGTGCATATCGTCTTTGTTATATTGTTTGGTTTGTAAAATGCCTTGAGAACTGGCTGAAAATGCTACATAAAGCATCAATGCTACATAATCATACACACTTTAACAGCAAGACATGAATGGTCATTTAATACATCAACACCGCTTTTTCTCAAGATTAATATGTCGGAGTCTCGTGCGAGTAATCAATCTTAATCAAATTTCTAAAATGTAATATTTTCATCTTTATTTAAAAAAAAAAAACAATGAATGTAGTTTTTTATTTAGCATGTCATGGTAGGATCATGTCTATCTAGGAAAACACTGATAAAAACTGACTGATACCAATAGCATTTTTAATATTAATGCAGATTTTTAATAAATCTGCTTTTAGAATTTATTTATTGCTTTTTTGGTTTGTTTTTCCAATATAAACCTCCAATTTATACCTGTACCTGTAAATTCAGGTATCACAATCATGAACAGTAGAAATGATGGACAAATATTAGTTTTTGGATTCGGAAAAAATTATCATTACATAAAATATTATTGTCGTCGACAACACCATCATGGTTGTTACTGTGAAGGTTTAACTATAATAAGCCTTCTTAACAGACTATTTTACACCGTGACAAGTGCGCTTGAGCTCTCATATTCTGTTTACGGGGCGATTTTATCATACAGATGTGAACACTAGACAAAGCACGTGCCTTCTTGTCAAAAACTGCTACAGCTAAAATCAATGTCTGTTTTAAAACAAATTTAAAAAATGACATTTCTGAGCTGAACTCACCAGATTGCGGAGCGAGGACTCATCCATGCTGGAGTATCGCTTCTCTGACATCTTCTCAGACATGTTATTATCGGTGTGAATGGCTAGCTGTTAAATTAACCGTCATATACACATAATAGAGAGGCTCACGTTGAATACATTAAAGAGTAGGTCTCGGTCCGGTTAACTCGGGAAGATGCTCTCTAATAGAAGAAGGAAGAACAAACACGTCTGTAGTGCAGCCTAACGAAAAAAGCCGTCAAATTAAAAGCTCTCCTTGTTAACGAACTGCAGCAGTTTGTTTCCAAACTCCAACCGTTTCACGGTTCACAGCAGCGTCAGACAGTCAGACTACATGCCTTCGGAGTCACGAGCGGTGAGTGATTTGAGTTGAAGCCCCGCCCCTTACACACCGCCAGCCAATAACAAGCCGACAAATTCAAAACCTCACACGCTCAAATAAGAATGCTAATATCTGATTGGTCTAACAAACTAACACATTGTTATTTGTTTTTTTTACAGTAAATAATCTGCTACTGCGATCTGCTAACAAATGAATTCGATGTCACATTTGCACTCTTTTCTCGTGTTCACTCTAATACTACATAGCCCTCCTCCGGTCCCACTCCTGTGCGGTCCTGCTCTGCTGACTAACCGACTTGTGCAAGACATGAAGTGAAACCACTCAGCATGGCCTGCAGCATAATAGAGATAGGTTAAAGGTAACTACATTTTAAGGCGAGACACTGCAGGTGAATAGGGTAAAAAAAAGTAACTACTAATTATCACCTTACTTACCCAGTTGATTGATTACATTGATAATTGCAAACATTTTTTGTATTACAAGTTTTGTAAAATGTTACGTTTAAAAATGCAAATGATGCATTATTTAATTAAATATGCGCTCATTTGCATACATTTCTAGTACAAAAATCTGAACACTGGATGAAGTCAGTTTCAAAATTCTTGTTTTTTTTTTACATATTAGAGGCAAATGTTTTTACAGAGGGAATTTTGTCGGGTATCTCTTTTTGTCACTCCATAATTCAGAAAATACTTTGAACAGCCAGAAAACAATATATTTTCACAATTTTGGGGGAAATAAAATGTTGTATATAATCAAGCAAATTATATATGAACAAATCCCTCTGTAAAAACCTTCAGGATGTAGACAGGAATAAAAATTTAAAGTTTGGTGTGTGTAAGTGCTACTCGAGTGGAGATTTATGGCTCAGTGTAGGATAAAAAAACTCATTTTGAGAAAACGGCCTTTAAAAATATGTATTGTAATTGAAATCTATTGACAAATAGATAAAGTGCTATAAAAGAAACACTTAACAGTGTCTTTTGGAAGTTTTCTTTCCACTAGTCTGAAAAAACACTAGCCAAAAAGCCCAAAATCTCAAAATTGACGGGTGCATGAAAAAACAGTGCTTTTGCCTGCAGTGTCTCCCCTTAAAAGGGGTCATATGATGCGATTTTTTCAAGTTAAGAGTCAGCCACGCCTACCTAAAGCGGCTTGTTCTAACACGCTCCCACATATCTACTTCACTATATGGAAATATTAGCATAATGCGCCCAATTGTGCACGCAAAGAAAGAAGGCGTGGTTTCAGTAACCGCAGTAGTGTTGAAGCAGCCATGTCAGAGAGACGCTGTGTGTTTCTAGGCGAAAGCAAAAGCACTTTATTTGGCCTTCCGAAAAGTAGATGCATTTTGGTATCTTTAAGATTACTTACAACAGAACTGCAATGCATTTTATGGATGACCGTTTTTGTGAACCTAGGAGAGGAGGTAATGCGGAGTTTTGCGCATCGTGTGTGTGTGTGTGAGAGAGAGAGACAGGGTCATATCACATTGGAGTCAGCTGTCTTAACCGTGGCTTTTGTGCTGCAAACACATACCAGCTTCATCACTATGTCTGTCACGCGGCTCTGTTCACCTTTCTGGCTGAACTGAGGGTAAAACTAATGACATTATTTACTGCCTTTACATTTATTTTGAAAGATGAAGCTGGCGATATGGTAAGGGGCGTTACATTTCCGACGAGTGCTTCGTGTTCCGCCACTCACAATGCACTGGGTCAGCTGGCCAATCAAGCAGACTGCAACTTGTCGAGGAGGGACTTTTCAGAAAACGAAGCGTTTGAGAGAGGCGGGCAATAGAGGACCTACAATAATGTACAGTAGTTGAAAAATAATGTGTTTTTTGAACATTAAGCATGTCAACATTTTTTTACACCAAATACACAAAATAATGATCTTTAAAAAAGCATCATAGGACCCCTTTAAACCCACCAACAGTCAGAACTTCATGCAAAATAATTTAAGTGGAATATAGGTAAACAGTTGATTTCATTACAGGTTTTTCAAATTGTTATAGGGACTCTGGCACTCAAGAGATATGTATGAATGGAGATAATATTAGTTTACTTTTCTTGCACTTTTTTCTAAAAATACATGTATATCCAGGCTGTTAGATACAGCATACTAAGCAAGAGCACTGCTTCTGTTCAAACATCACTTTTTTTTCTGGTGGACATACATTACAGACCAAGTAGTGTAGATGAGTGTACATATGAAGACATGAACAATACAGATTTGGAGAAATGTAGCATTACATCCCTTGCTCACCAATAGATTTTCTGCAGTCAAAGGGTGCCGTAAGAATGAAAGTTCAAAGGCCGGAGAAAGCAATACTGTGGACTCGTATTTTAGCTGCAAGCAACGGTTTGAAGTTTAAAACGTCTTGATGGATTTGTTTATTACATACATGTAGCTTTTCTTATCACAAGACATTAATTGATGGACTGGAGTGGTGTGGATTACTTTTGCTTTGCAGTGTGATATTTGTATCAGCATTCTGACGGCACCCATTCACTGCAGAGGATCCATTGGTGAGCAAGTGATCTAATGCTACATTTCTCCAAATCTCTTCCCATGAAGAAACAAATATTTTTTCCCCTTTAAAAATTTATTTATTACCCTTTTAATTAAGAAATCTGTAAGATTTCATTAAACATGCAGCTTCTACTCTTATGTTTTAAAGGGGTCATATGATGTTCTAAAAAGGTGTAATGAAATGTGTTTATGTGGTTTAAGGTTAAACAAACACATTTTTTTCCACATACTGTACATTATTTTTTCTCCTCTATGCCCCGCCTTTCTGACACGTGTCGATTTTTACAAAGCTCATTGTTCTAAAAAAAGCGAGGTGTGCTCTGATTGGCCAGATATCTAGTGCGTTGTGATTGGCCGAATACCTCAAGCATGTGACGGAAATGTTACGCCCCTCACCATACTGTTGATGCCGTGTCCTGGCCCAGTGTTGCCAACTTAGTAACTTTGTTGCTAGATTTAGCAACTTTTCAGATTACCCTAGCAACATTTTCTCCAAAAAGCACCTAGCAACAAATTTAGCTATTTTTTAAAATTTATTTGGCAACTTTTAGCAACTTTTGGTAAGTGACTCAAACGATAAAAAAGGCCCACATTTTCCATCTAAATTACACAAAAAAAGGAAACCAAAGATGCCTAGCAGTACACACATAACGTGAAGTTAACTGCTATTTGCAATTGTTCAATATGTGTTCGACTTGAAGCGGCGCTGCACAGACCGATTGGTGTATGACATCAAAGTACCATAAGAGCTAATAGAGAGCAGACGGACCTGCATGATTTCTAATCGCTCTCGCGGTGCTTTGATGTCAAACACCGATCAATCTGCACAGCGCCGCTTCAAGTCGAACACGCCTATTGTGATACACCTTGTTAGTAGCTTGTACCTGTGATTGTTGATCAGTTAGTTGATCTAGAAAAATGGAAAAGGTAGTAATTTTCCAGGACTTTATCCATTATCCATTGTAACCCTGTAACCCAAAAACCCTAAATACAGTGCGTAATTTAAAATGTAGGTAAAAAAAAAACTGTGAAAAATCAATATGGAAAATTCCTTCATATTAACATAGTATACTATTTTAACAGACTTTTCTTAGAGTGTAGCATACTAACAAACTACTAATACACTGCTTAAAACTAATTGTTTAGAATGTGCTAATAAATTTTTTTTACTAGCTAATAAAAAAAAACATTGTAATTGTTAAAAAAATTGTAAGTGTTCAATAATTTAATGTTGTATTTAAAAAATACAATTATTTATATTTATATTATTATATTTTATGCATTTATATTATTCTACGAACAAATCGATTTGATTTGATGCAGTGACACAATTTTGCATATTGATTACGTGATGACGTCATCGCACAATGACATCACAACGTCATTTAGCAACATTTAGCAACAAATTGACCTTCCTTTAGCACTTCCCATTAAAAATTCGTTGGCAACACTGTCCCACTGAAACGCGAGACAAAAACATGAAACCCAGTACAACGCGGCATTTGTTGCATCAAGTGGGGACATAATTACTGATTATAATGACTTATACTGTTTTTTTTACGCGTTGCGTTGCATTGCATCGTAAACATAAAACCCTGTCTGCATTTGTGATCAGAGAAATGACAAACAAGCGCTACTCTACACTGCTTAAAACTCACGTTTTAATCGTCAGTGGCAAATTCTTTAAATATTAAAACGTACTTGCAGACTGTGAGTCAGAACACCGGCATTGTAGTCTACTCAACCAGGATCATGAACACCCATAAACATCTGATATTGGGTGATTTCTGGAACAGTGTTTTGCAGCATAACACAAACCATACACTCGACAGGCGTCAGCACATACTACAGCGAGAATAAAAGTTACGTATTCTTTCTTTGCGTGAACATTTGGGCTGCGTTATGCAGATCTTCCACACTCTGCGTAACCATGTGGGGGCGTGTTAGAACGAGCCGTTTTAGGTAGGCGTGGTTGACTTTTATACAGAATATCTCTTTGGATTTGAGACTGTAGTCTTTGTCAACTTTACAGATCTTCTTTATGCACCAAGATCTTGTAACACTCCAAAGAGAAATGAAAAACTGAAATCGCATCATATGACTCCCTTTAAGTTCCCAAGTTGCTCATCAAAATCCGATAATCACACAAATATCAAATATGATTCCCTCAGCCCAATGTTATGAGCTTTCAGAACCTGATTCATTTTAACATAATTTAGCCTGCAAGACACTTTACTGACCAAAAGACTCCAAACATGCTATTCTCTCAGTTCTGCTTTTTTCATGAATTGCAATTTAATTTTACAAACAGAAATTCAAAAAGTTGGATTCTACATACACATACATTTAAAGGTGACATATCATGAAAACTTTACTTTTTCCCGTTTTTACGTACTATAATCGGGTCCCCAGTGCATCTACCAACCAAGGAAACTTGAAAAGATTAACCCAGTAACTTTGTTTGGGTAAGACTCTTTTGTTAAGCCTTTTTCTGCAAGCGTCTGAAAAAACGAGCGCGTCTGATTTCGCTCCCCTAGTGACGTTGCAAAGGGATCTTATTATATTATTACCTCCCCTTAATCTGTAAGTTTCCACTCAAGGTGCCGTCATTTGATTTCGCAAGCGACAACGGTGTACCAGCTCTAATGCCATGGCGAAAGTTTGAGCAAAGCATGCTAACTGTTCTGCCTTTGGCTGCATCGTCGAACACATTACACTGTTTAGAGTCCCAGCCTCAGATGAGACAAGAGAGCAGTGGATTTATTGTTTTATTTAATGTATATTGCTGCTGCCACACAGATCTAAAATAAACAAGCAATTTATTTCCCAGCTGTTTACATTCACAGACATAACCGACTGTTTTTGTTACTTGTGTGTTTTTAACGTAAATTTGTGTGTGAATGAGAACTTAGTTTAGTACTCACATGCTGTGACAGCCGCTTTCTGTATGTGAAACCTTACTTTTGCATAAATACATTTTGGGATAAATACTGCTTGACTGCATTACAAGTTGTTTTATGTGTATTATAAATGTACCCTTTTTTTTTAGTCATATGGAGTATTACAGGTCTCCAGAAAAATTCAAGAGAAATTCATAGCAAAAATTCAGTCACTACAGTATCTTTGCATTTTTTGCAAACTTTCTTCAGGTGAATTACTTAAGCAAATTGTCAGTGTGATCATTTTGTGGAATGAACTAATATAATGATTTATAATGATATGAAGTCCTGCACTGCGTCTTGATTAAGAGAAACCAACAATTTCAGATCTTCTGTGCATTGCTGAAACAAAAGCTGAGCTTCAAATGTTGGATACTCTTGAAAACAGAAAGACTCCAATGACTGTGATGAGCCAGCGTTGTTGTCTGTGGGCTGCACTGAATGCGTCTTCAGCAGATCTTTTGCCACTTTCATAGCACACAGCACAATCACAGATGGCATATACTTGTTAAATGTGTAGTCAGCCAAACTCAGTTCACAGACTTTGCATGCCAACCATTTCCACTTCTCCTCAGGCTCCTTCCATACATTTCTATCCTGTATAGTGACCATCTTATCCATGGCTCCATCAGTCTGATATCCAGTAGTGCGACTGGTGAAATAGTCCAGAAAGAAAGCAAGGGTAGGTGCAGCCAGTCTGAAATTGAGTCTGAGAAGGATCAGGCATTCGAGATTGCACAGCTGCTCTCTGGAAAAAGAATTGCAGCAAAGCGACAGAAGCTGTGTGATGCGAGGCGAATACACTTCAACCTGGAAAACACAAAAATCACAACTTACTCAGGTCTATTTTCATAATAAATTGTTAACTTATTAACTTCTACTTTAGAAGAATAGTTAAGTGCAAACTGAATGTAATGTTTTCAGATACTTAACTGCATGTTAATTGCAATTAAATAAAAAAAAAAATATAGATAATATTAATATATCTCAATTGTCCATAATTACTTTCTATTGCCTTTGAAATATGGTTAAAGTGCACTACTGAAATTTAATGTCAATTGTATGTCATGTATTTAAAGAGATCATATGACACAATTTCCTGTTTTTGGAGTGATACAAGCTGTTTGTGCATATTTTTCCGTAAAGTCGCAAAGACTCAAGTCTCAAAACCAAAGAGATATTCTAAAACGCCCCCACAAATCTATGTCACTGTGTGGGAAGATTTGCATAACACCTCCAAAATGTTTACGCAAAGAAAGAAGGTGTAACTTTGATTCTCGCTTTAGTAGCCTTATTGCTGGCGCTTCCATGTTGTGGAGACACTGTGTTCCCAAAAAAGGTAAGGGGCTTAACATTTCCGTCACACGTTTGAGGTATTCGGCCAATCACAATGCACTGGATAGCTGGCCTGTAAAAATCGATGCGTTTCAGGAAGGCGGGGCATAGAGGAGCAACAATAATGTACGGTATGTGGAAAATAATGTTTTTTTAACCATAAAACACACCCGGCGTAAACACATAGCATTACACCAAATACACAAAATAATATTATTTTATAGCAACGTCATATGACCCCTTTAAATATATTCGTAATTACAGATTTGTTAGAAGTTGTAATTTAATACATTTAGCAAATACTTTTACCCTACATTTAAAATGGCATTTAAGTGTGTTAAGAAACAGTAATGAATGGGTCTCTCTAAATATAACGGCCTTGTGTTATTTCCATTAATAGTATGTTGCTGCCGTATAGTTTTAAAAAGATATTTTAATAACGCGGGGTCTATACGACTGCAGCTGCATCACAAACCGTAAGTAAATGATTTCATAATGCTTTGTCTGGAAATGGCCATTTTATTTTGATTTATGTTGTCCGAACACACATGCAATGAGGGGGCGTTGAAACGGTTTGCTATGTAATGGCGTTAGCCAATCATAACAGTGGCCATTTACTGAGAAGCCTTAAAGGACACGCCCCTTAAAACAGGTCATTTTTAGACAGAGGGCTGTCATTTTTACACATAATTATTTGTT
This sequence comes from Sinocyclocheilus anophthalmus, assembly GCA_018155175.1. Lineage (NCBI taxonomy): Eukaryota > Metazoa > Chordata > Actinopteri > Cypriniformes > Cyprinidae > Sinocyclocheilus > Sinocyclocheilus anophthalmus. The sequence goes on along the minus strand of JADLZN010011968.1, from coordinate 112,798 downwards.
TTTTGCAAAAAACTAAAACTAACGCCTAAACGACTGCACTTTATTAACATTATAAGTAAACCTCAAGGAACATATTAAAATAATACAAAAAATCCATGTAATGACCAGTATTGCCAGAAATAATTCTTAACTCTGTGCTATTTTTTTATAACTACAATGAAAGTGATAAGTAAACAAGCGCTGCACCTGTTTTGTGGCGATCAGCAGAGATGTCACTCCCAGTAATTGGAAACAGTCTGCAGCTACTGAGGTTGTGATCAGGAAACGGTCCATGATATTAACAGCCAAGCAGCATGATTCGAAAGACAGTTTGAGCTGTTTGTGTACCGCTATGAGCCAGCTGACCAGTTTACTGCGAGCCTCTGCTGTAATCTGTAAGGAAATTAAATATTCATGTAAAAATTATTGATAAAAATGTACAATAATAGGGGCTAGTTGTCACAAGAATACTAATTTCACTCATTTGTATACACCAAACTAATATATATATATATACCCCACCTTACTGATTCCAAATCACATGACAAAAATTGTAGTTTGAAATGTAAACATTACACATTTTAGGTAATATAATCAGACTACTTTTAGATTACTTTTAACCTAACTCGTTTATCACATTGATTTAAATAGGATCATGTTGTACCATATTGATATAAAATTACAAAGAAAAAGAAAATATATTCCATTCTTTGCTATTAACAAAATGAAGTGCATTAAACATTAAAAATGATTGTCATAATACAGTTCAACATTTTGGTGTTTTAATATTTTTGTGTTTTTAAACCATTTATTTGATCAAAATACAGTAAACAGAAATATTGTGAAATATTATTACAATCCAAAACAGCTGTTTTCTGTGTGAATATAATGTAAAATGTAATTTATTTCTGTGATCAAAGCTGAATTTCCAATTGTAGGTGAATCCTTCAGAAATCATTCTAATAAGCTGATTTGCTGCTCAAGAAACATTCCTGATTATCAGTGTGCAGCTTCATAGTTTTGGTGGAAACTGCACATTGAGCTTTTCAGGATTCTTTGATGGATATAAAGTTCAAACGAACAGCATTTATTAAAAATAGGAATCTTTTGTAACATCATAAATGTCTTAACTGTCACACCTTACTGAATAGAAGCATTCGTTTTCGTTTTAATAATACAAATGATTGTAGGTGTGATTTCTGACCTGCGGTTGTCGCGCGAGGCAGTTCTGCGCTAGAAACTGCAGTTCACTGTGTCTCTGGATGAGGAAGCAGCTCTCTTCATAGTCACACTCCTGCAGGTCTGAGGTCAGTCTGACGCTCGAAGCCGCTGCTGGAGAAGTGTGAAGATCTTCCTCAAAGCCAGAGTCACTCAGCGCAGACATCTCTGAGGAAACAAACTCCTTTCCCTTTAACTGCCGCACGTGAGATGCTCTACTGCTGGAATGGATGTAGTACTGAAAGATATCATCATCCCGCTGTAGCGTGCAGTGTCTCAGTCGAATGCTGTGTTGTCAGGTGAAATGGTGCTTGTAAACGGGGTCTTTCCCGGGTGTTTTAGCGCGCACTGTAGGGCGCTTCACAGCCCGCGTACACGCGTTACCATGACAACAGTCCCAGCTGGCGTCGCTTCTGCATCGCCAGGGGAAAACTGCATGAAGCGTGATTTTGTCGGCCTAAAACAAAAATAAATTAATAAATAAATGTATTAATTCATAATTAAAATCTATTTATGACATTATTTTTTTGACAGCATCCTCATTTTATAGCAGTACTGGCTTTGCAGTATCTCTGTATATATATACAGGTGCATCTCAAGAAATTAGAATGTCGTGGAAAAGTTCATTTATTTCATAATTCAACTCAAATTGTGAAAATCGTGTATTAAATAAATTCAATGCACACAGGCTGAAGTAGTTTAAGTTTTTGGTTCTTTTAATTGATTTTGGCTCACATTTAACAAAACCCCTCCAATTCACTATCTCAACAAATTAGAAATATGGTGACATGCCAATCAGCTAATCAACTCTAAACACCTGCAAAGTTTTCCTGAGCCTTTAAATGGTCTCTCAGTTTGGTTCACTAGGCTAAACAATCATGGTGAAGACTGCTGATCTGACAGTTTTCCAGAAGACAATCATTGACACCCTTCACAAGTAGGAAAGCCACAAACATTCATTGCCAAAGAAGCTGGCTGTTCACAGAGTGCTGTATCAAAGCATGTTAACAGAAAGTTGGGTGGAAGGAAAAAGTGTGGAAGAAAAAGATCCACAACCAACCGAGAGAACCGCAGCCTTATGAGTTTTGTCAAGCAAAATCGATTCAAGAATTGAGTGAACTTCGCAAGGAATGGACTGAGGCTGAGGTCAAGACATCAAGAGCCACCACACAAATACGTGTCAAAGAATTTGGCTACAGTTGTCGTATTCCACTTGTTAAGCCACTCCTGAATCACAGACAACGTCAGAGGCGTCTTATTTGGGCTAAGGAGAAGAAGAACTGGACTTTTTGCCCAGTGGTCCAAAGTCCTCTTTTCAGATGAGAGCAAGTTTTGTATTTCATTTGGAAACCCAGGTCCTAGAGTCTGGAGGAAGGGTGGAGAGCTCATAGCCCAAGTTGCTTGAAGTACAGTGTTAAGTTTCCACATTCTCTTTGATGATTTGGGGTGCAATGTCATCTGTTGGTGTTGGTCCATTGTTTTTTTTGAAAACCAACGTCACTGCACCCGTTTACCAAGATATTTTGGTGCACTTCATGCTTCCTTCTGCTGACATGCTTTATGGAGATGCTGATTTCATTTACCAGCAGGATTTGGCACCTGCCCACACTGCCAAAAGCACCAAAAGTTTGTTAAATGATCATGGTGTTGGTGTGCTTGACTGGCCGCAAACTCCCAGACCTGACCCCATAGAGAATCTATGGGGTCTTGTCAAGAGGAAGATGAGAGACAAGAGACCAAAAGCGATGACTGAAGCCCTGTCCCAAAGAAACTGGGGCTTCCACTACCCACCCGCAGTGCCACAAACTGATCCCCTCATGCCACGCTGAATGAGCAGTAATTAAGCAAAAGTAGCCCCTACCAAGTTTGAGTGACATGACAAACAAATGAACAGTCCTTTCCAAAGGCCAGAAAAAAAACATTCACCTATTTTTTTTTGGTCTTGTGAAGTTTTCTAATTTGTTGAGATAGTGAATTGTGGGTTTTTGTTAAATGTGAGCCAAAATCATCACAATTAAAATACCAAAGACTTAAACTACTTCAGTCTTTGTGCATTGAATTTATTTAATACACATGTTTCACAATTTGAGTTGAATTACTGAAATAAATGAACTTTTCCACGACATTCTAATTTATTGAGATGCACCTGTATATATACACATATATATATATATACACACACATTTAAAATATATAAGCTATTTTACAACTTTTCAACAATGTTAAAACAATTGATGAATTATAAAAAAAACAATAGCATTATTAATTGAATTGGAAATTTCACACAGATAAAATCTGTATTTATGCAAATAAATACGATTGAAATTTTCTCTCAGAAACTGCTAGTAAATTTCACAAATAATTACAAAAGAAATGGCAAACAACACTTTGAATTAAGCGTGAAATTTTGAAGTAGAAAGACTGAAATGTAATCCAATAGGCTAAATGACTCAACAATCAAGTTTGCTCACAAAAGCATTATAGTTGAAGGGTGAAATTAATCTTGACAGATCCCTGTGTTGTTGAATGAGTTTAAGTGATTTTAATGACTCGCTCCTTATTTATTTATAGATGCCTGATCAGCTGTAGACCATAATTATTTAGATCTGTGACAATGAAAAACTAATAAAAACATAAAACTCTTCTGAAGACACAAGTAAAGGCAAGCAAACAAATGCAAAACCCAGTCATGACGGATGGACACCTGTGTGATCAGGAAGACAGAAAGATTAGGAGATCAATAACTCCTGCAGATGTGAGGAAACTCTGTGTCCAAAAAGAAAACAGGAGCAAAGCAGAGTCTTTCCCTTCCTTCCTGTCTGGACCATATTCAGACATAACAGTCCAGCAATAACTAAATCTTATCAGCTCCCTTCACCTATTAATATATATCTGTGGGAGTCACTAAAGAGGCCGTTTCTTGTATATTGTGGCAGCTCAAAGCTGCAGTTAAGATATAAAGAAAACAGATAGTACAGACTGATCTTTGAGCCTTATTAAAAATACTAATGTCAGTGCAGTTGTTTTATGTGTCTAGACAGTCATATCCCAATGTTATGATACTGTGAAGTGAAAATGAAGTGAAATAGAGTGTTTATGAGTTTTTTTCTACAACACACAGATTTCCACTTCACAAGATGTTAATTGATAGACTGGAGTTCTGTTGATTAGTTGTGAATCATTATGATGTTTTTATCAGCTGTTTGGACTCTCATTCTGACGGCACACATTCACTGCAGAGGATCCATTGCTGAGCAAGTGATGTAATACTACATTTCTCCAAATCTGATGAAGAAACTAACTCATCTTGGATGACCTGAGAGTGAGTACATTTTCAGCAAATTTTAATTTTTGAAGGACGACCCTTTACAGTAAAACACCTGACTCAGTACTTAATATATATATATATATAATATATATATAATAATATATAATTATATATATATATATATATAGATAATAAATGTATGTGGTGTATAATATAATAGACCACTCAGACAAAAATAGTTGAGTATAACGATAGTTTGTCTGCATGTTTGTTTGGGGACCCAATCACTTTGATTGGCAGACAAAATTTCTCAATATTAGCAGTAATGCTTATATCACAGCATATTTTCACATAAATAAAATAATTATTTATTATGATATATATATATATTATATATATATATAATTTAAGCATTAGAATTATAGTATTCTTTCCTTACATACTTAAAGGGGTCCTATTATGCTTTTTCACTTTTTAGTGTGTATTTTTAGTGTGTATGTTTGGGCATAAAAAGATTTAGAAAGTTACAAATCTCAAAGTCCACTCCAAAGAGAGATAGTTTTTTTTTTTTTTAATCCCTTTTCAAGAACTACAACAAATGTCTCGTTTGGACTACAGCGTTTGTTTTCCGGGCTTTGTAATATCACAAAGCGGTTCATTAGAATATCATTACAAATAATTCCCGTCTACAGAAATTCGAATGGTTGGGGTGTGGGGGGTGGGTAGGGGTGAGGTTGTGGTTAGAACGCTTGGTTGAGTGAGTGCATCAGACGAGACGACGACGAAGAAGTGCTGCTGCAGAGTTAGTGCATTAGAGAAAACGAAGAAGAAGAGTTGCTGTGCTGTAGCTTCAAATTTTCTGCATTTTCTAGAACAATTCTTACAAGTACAACATGTCGTAGCTGGGCGCCGCGGACAGATGCTGAACGGCGCCGCCGGTGTGCTACACTCAAGAAAATACGCGACGCTGCGCTTCTTGTCCGGTGTGCGACCGCCTGAAACGCAGTTTTTTTCACCTCCATGCCCAAACGTCTTTGTTTGGGCTTCCGAAAGCGGATGATGTCAGGAAACAGTGGTTGCAATTTATTTTTTAACTCTGTTCCTGAGCATTATAACCCCAATTTGCTATTGTGTGCTGCACATTTTACTGAGGACAGCTTCCACAACACGAGTGAGAAGTCCCGGATTCGCCAATAGCTTTTGTTGAAAGACGGAGCAAGGAGTGTGGCATTACTGAAACACCGTCTAAGCTGTTCGCCAATCACAACGCACTGGGACAGCTAACCAATCACAACACATTTTGTTTTTCGGAAGGCGGACCTTCATCAAAGCCGGAACTAATCGAGCCGTTTGTGCCAGGCTGGGGAGAAAGGTATTTTAATAATGTAAATTATGTGAAAAATAATGCGTTTTTCGAACCACCAAGCATGAGAGCATGTTCTAATCTAGTACACCCCCAAAACAAAATCAAGACTTTGTAAAAGAGCATAATAGGACCCCTTTAAGAAAAATTTACAAAGTATGGGTATAATTTACTTGAAAAAGAATAAGCAAGATTTACTTGGGAATTTCTAATTAAAGCCACCAAGAATTATGTGTAGCCTTTACTTGAAAACATGCTGTTAAATTTACCAGCAATTTCTAAGTAAAAACTGATTCTTAACTTTAACAGGTAAATTCTACTCCATTACTTTGTTTAGATAATTCTATCAAATAAAACTTTGAATGTTATTTTTATAAACCAGTTTAAATTATTCTGACAACACATGCTTAACAGAGAAAACAAAATCTGAGTTCTAAAAAAATAAACCAAATATTTTAATTATCTGCATTGATAAAATTAACACATCTGTAAATGCTGTGATGTCATACAGCAATAAATTATGATCCTATTTTAAAATTAAGATTATAATGGAGACTTTTAATTATTTCTTTATAGTCAAAGAATGGACTGTAATGTTAAGATGCAATGGGACATTAGAAAACAGTGCCACATGCAGGACAATAAAAGACCTTTAATTCAAGAACCAGCCTGCTTATATGTAGAATGGAAGTTTATTTGTGCGTTAAAAGACAGGGATTTTACATTGTGAAGTACATACTTCAACAGAAAACAAGTTCAAGTCAAACAACTGCATTTCAAAACATGGCATCAGTTCCTGTGCTGCTTGTTAATCACATTATAGAGCAAATGACAAAACGTGGCATGCTGAAAGTGCAAAGTTAATACTCGCTCGACATCCACCAGACAGAGAAACCTTTCAATATTATGTAGATTACCACAGATTTGCACTGCTGGTCCACAATCCACCAAATGTGCACAAAACAGCCATGAGGAAGCAGCTGCAGATTTCTTGAGGTGTAGATTTAGGTCGTTGCTGTAAGGAGGACGTGTTACGCCATCCAGCAGTTTCAGCTCATCAGGATAACTGAATTATCAAATATGAATCCCTATCAGAGCGACTGGACGACACACAACTTTCTGAGAAAACGCCAAAGCAAGTAATTCCTCTTGAACCACTAACATGGAGTGTAACTGGACCCCTCCTCAGATCCGCATAAGACACAGGCACATTAAACACACATCAAGCTGCTCAATAAAGTGTGTTCAAGCAATGAAATGAACAAACAAAACATTTTTAAGTTAACGACTGTATTTGTAAGCAGGGCTTTTCTGGGTTTGTGTCGAGGTGAACGGAGGCAGCACAGGACATGATGGCCAAACAGGCCACTAAATATCAGTCTTTTTCTCCAGCTCTTTACCCACAAATCTTCATGATGGATGTTTGAATCTAGGATATGGACTGGATGTCCTGGAGGGCTCAAGCGGCGAGGTTCATATGCTGAAGCTTTCCCCACAGCCACACGTGCCTTTGATGTTGGGATTGTTGAACACAAACTCGCTGGAAAGTTTCGTTTCAACAAAATCCATCTCCGTGCCGAGCAGCGTCAGCTGAGCCTTCTTCTCTATGAACACTCTCACGCCTGAAGAACAAACATTTACATCAATGACATTTCTGTGTACACGTGTGCAATTTACATCATATTAGGGCTGCACGATTATGACAAAAATCATAATTGTCGATTATTCCGTTGAAATTGTAATTGTGATTATTAATTACGATGATCACAATTTACGTAGAATGATGTTTATACCATTGTTTGATGCAACTGCATGCCATATTTTTATATGAAAATAAGCTGAAAACACTCTAACTGAAAAACTTTGTGCTTTTCTATAGTATTAAGCCTCAAATGTCAAATATACATCAGATTGGTTTCTTCTTTAAATTATAAAAAAGTAAAAATATGAATGTTATTATAATGTTATACTAAAACTAAAATTAAAACCCTTAAGATAACACGTAGAAAGAAAAAAAACGCATCTTAAGCATGCAGAATAACATAAGTGGACTTTGAACGATTAATTGCCGCTTTGAACGATTATGTAATTGTGGCATCCATAATTGTAATGCGATTAGAAATGTGATTAATTGTGCAGCCCTACATCATATACACTAGTATTTAAGGGTGCGTTCACACTTGGCATGTTTAGTTCGATTGAAACGAACCCTGGTGCGATTGCTCTGTTAGTGTGGTTCATTTGAGCATGTGTGAACGCTGCCATCCGAACCCTGGTGTGGTTCGAATGATATATGAACGCAACACGCACCAAATACTTATAAACGAACCAAAAACAGGAAGTAATGACAAGATACGACGCTATGCGACATGATTTGACGACGCGGTGTAACCAAAACAAAATGAGCAGAGGGCAAACGTGGAGCAACGATGAGGTAAAGTGCCTTTTATGAGCTCCTTGTGAGTTTGCAGGTGGTGGAAATAAAATGTATATATGATAATATATGTAATATATGTACACGCAAGAATGAGCACGCTTAGTCCAGCAGATGGCTTTAGGTGTGTTCGACTTAAAGCGGCGTTGAGCAGACCGATCGTGCTTTAATGGGTGCTTTGATATCATACACCCGCAGCGCCGCTTTAAGTCTAACGCACCTTTTGTTTGGGGTGTTCGGTGAGTTCCGTCACGATATATACGTCATTCAAGTCGACCAATCAGGTTGTGAATGTATCACTATGCCTTTAGGTTCGGTGTCTTTAGGTTCACTGTCAAAAATGCCAATGTGAACGCTGAGCGGACCAGGACCAAATGTATCATTTTCCTTTTTGGTCCAGACCAAATGAACCAAACAAACCGAACTACAAGTGTGAACACACCCTAAAACTTTATACTTTTATTCATCAAGGATGCATTAAATCGATCAAAAGTCACAGTAAAACATTTATAATGCTACAACAGATTTCTATCTCAAATAACAACTGTTCTTTGAACATTCTGTTCACCAAAGAATCCTGAAATATGTATGTTGAGCAGCAAATCAGCATATTAGAATGATTTCTGAATGATCATGTGACTGGACTAATGATTCAGCTTTGATCGCAGGAATAAATTACATTATACAAATATATTCAAATAGAAAACTCATTGAAATTGAATAATATGTACAGTATTACTGTTTTTACTCCATTTTTGAACCAATAAATGCAGCCTTGATGAGCAGAAGAGGCTTCTTTCAAAAACATAAAAATCTTACTGACTTTTGAACGGTAGTGTAAATGAGATATAATAATGTTATTGTGTTCCTCACCATCTTGTAACACCTCCTCGTCTGATTTGTCTTTCTCCTTAGTATAGTCTAGTGTGTAAGTGAGGCCATTGCAACCTCGGGTTCGAACACCAACTTTGAGGCCGATCTGTTTGAAGACAGGTGAATATATAATCCAAAGAATGAGACGGGAAAAATGTATCACTGGGGCTGCAGATGTTAATGACAAATAATAAAACTAGTACTCACATATTCTGGTTTGTTCTGTAAAAGTTGCTTGACTTTATTCACAGCTGAAGGTGTCTGAGAATAAAAAGTGTGGCATTGTAATAATTTGACAAATTCAGTATGACAAAACACTCAGAAATAAAGGTACAAAAGCTGTCACTGGGTCAGTAGTACCTTTTCAAAAGGTACACTTTTGTACTGTTTTAAACTCATAATGTGGCCTATTATAGCGTACAGGTACCTATTGGTAATCTCAAAAGGTATCATTGTATAACTTTTTTTTTTTTTTTTTTTTTGCAAAACTACCCCCCCAGTAATGGCTCTTGTTCCTTTCTTTCTCAGTGTGAAATGTCATTTGAAAAAGATATGTTGGTTTCAAATCACGATGACCAAGATGATTTTTTCACCAAAATACAGATGTAAAGTCAACATAATTTAGATTAAAAGTTATCAAATATTTCCCTAAAGTTTGATATAAAGACAATATTCAAATTATACTTTCAACTACAAATTTAAATCAATGAAATATGAAAAATGTTGAAACGTATGCATTGCTTTAATCAACTGAAGATGTCTATAAGACTCTCCAACTAAATCACAAAAGTTTTCAAATAAATAAATAAGCAAATGAAAGAGAATATAGTTTATCTGACAACTGTCCTGTTGTTTTCCTATCCTATTAACTACAAATTTTGATTTGAGTGCTTTTCACCCAAACGTTCATATATTTCTCCTTCAATCACAAACAGCTTCTTAGGGAATTTGGCGGTGTGATGTCTGGTGAATTTCTGGGTGACTGGATATGAAACCAGATGAAACCATTTTTTGTGATGTCTGAGCTCCTTCTGCTAACTAACATGTGACTCCATGTTCTGTTTTACAAGAGAAGTAAAACATAAATAAGATGCCTGCGCTTCCATTGACAATGGCAAACTAGCACACCCACAAGTTCGAGATAGTCTCAAGGCTAATAACTGGAAGTTTGCTGGTTTAAGGCCTTTAAGCACTCGTCAATTTTGGGCTATGTCTTCTTTTAGACTAGTGGGAAAAACATTGAAAATACAAATTTTAATTTATTTTAAAGGGGTCATATGATGCGATTTAAATTTTTCCTTTCTCTTTGGAGTGTTACAAGATCTTGGTGATAAAGAAGATCTGTAAAGTTGCAAAGAGATATTCTTTATAAAAGTTAAGAGTTAACCACACCTAACTAAAACGGCTCGTTCTAACACGCACCCACATATCTACATCACTATGTAGGAAGATTTGCATAACGCCGCCCAAATGTTCACGCAAAGAAAGAAGGCATAACTTTTATTCTCGCTGTAGTATTGTTGTTGCCGCCACCATGTCATGGAGACGCTGAGTGTTTCGTTGTGAAGACGAAACTACTTTGTTTGGCCTTCCAAAAGAGGACACGACTACAAAGAGGTATTCGGAGGTTCGTCAGTCCTGGAGCTGATCAGGTCATGGTTGTGACGCGATCATAGAAAAAACAACTTTGCTCTGTGGATCGCCGGAACGGCTTTCACCCTGGACGGAGCGGAGTCCAGCCCCGGGTCGTCACATGTGGGCTTGTGCGCGCAACGCCCTATTACAGCACCGCCGCCTTCGTCGAAATCCATCGGCCGCGCTGTTCTCATAGAGCCAAGCTCGCTTCCTTCTGCGTCATGAGGCCACCGCATTGTTGACGCACAGGTGTTTTTCGTTGTGAAATCGAAACTACTTTGTTTGGTCTTCCTTAAAGAGGACACAACTAGAAATCAGTTGTTAAGTTTTATTTACAATACTGTTCCAGAACAGTACAACCCAAAATATTCAGATGTTTGCAGTGCATTTTATGGAGGACTGTTCCTGATCCTGGGCCCGAGTAGACTACCGAAGCCGTGTTGTTTCGCGACTGAAGACGTGCAAGTACGTCATAACTTTATATTTAAAGCAGCTTTTTTATAATTTGTAATATTTAACAGCAACTCGTTTTTGGGCAGTGTAGAGTAGTGCTGGTTGTTTGTCATTTCTCCGATCACAAAATGCAGACATGGTTTTATGTTTACGCGATGTGATGCGATGCAACGCAACGCGTAAAAAAAAACAGTACAAGTCATTATAATCAGTAATTATGTCCCAACTGGATGCAACGAATGCCTCATTCATAATGGGTTTTCATGTTTTTGAATCGTTGCTCCAGCCTGACAGGGCATCATCACAATACGGCAAGGGGCGTAACATTTCCGTCTCACGATGAGGTATTCGGCCAATAAGAAACGCACTGGATAGTGGCCAATTCAAGCAGAACACCGCTTTTCGAGCGCTAGCTTTGTATAGAGGAGAAACCATATGTTACCACCCCGTAGTGGACAAATAATGGTGTCTTTTTTTTAACCTTAAACCGCTAAACATCAGTTTTCATTACACAAAATATTTTTTTACATTCCAAAGATAATGGTTCTTTTAGCAACATCATAGACCCCCTTTAAACAACAACCCTAAATGATCTTAATATTTTTTTTATTTATTTTATTTTTTTTTTTTATTTTTTTCCCCCCCCACTTTTTTTTTTTTTTTTTTTTGTTTTTATATTTTTTTTTTTTTAATTCCCCCCCCATATATAGGCAGTTATACTGCATGGGCGTAGCTTGTGGGGGGGCCAGGCCCATAGCGATTAAAGAATTTTACTAAATATTTATTTATAACGTTTTTTTCTAATTAGTAAAAATGCATATAATGCAGTTAATAATACATGTAAAAGTTAATACGTAAAAGTTAATCAATTTTAAATTGTTATTGTAAGTAAATTAATACCCAATCCACACCCCACCCCCCCCCCCACCCCAATTACCCCACCGTCTCCCTCAATCTCATTTGCGTAAGAACTGTCATGTGGCGAATCTGCATTTTGGTGGATAATAGACTTAACGGTAACGATTGCCTGTTGTGTGGAATAAAATGATGCTCCGCGTTTTTAACAACATACACGAACTGCAGAGAAATCTGGAGACAACGAAAAACTCAGATGAAGATATTAATGCCGTGCTTAATGATTCCGGACCCGGACAATCAGATAAAGGTGATCCACAGGACGCAGCCGGTTTAGCCAAACACTACTTTTATGCCGACCATTTACATCCAAATGTTATTTAATTTTCACAGAACACAACCTTTAAATAGATTTTAGAATATAAACTGTTGATCGTCTATTCAGTAAGACTAAATAAAAAGTGTGCGCCTCATTGCGCATTAACTAGAATCAAGCCCAACAAATGTCTGTTTTAAAAAAAGTGGACGAGTAATTCACTCCTTGATTTGCTTAAAAAAAGCCTCCTTTGAGATCATTTTGACAGACATGTTTATTGTGCATTTTAAACGTGTTTATTGCTAAGTTTAGTGTGGCGAAATAGAAGCGCAGCTGTAATTCGTGGGCAATGTATGTGGTTACCATGACAACCTCTCAGTGGTTGCCCGCCCAAAATGATATCTGTAAGGCACATCGAGGTAAATCTAGAAGGTTCTGATAGACCAATGCTGGCAAGATGGCGGCATGACTAGTTGCATTTGCATGGCTGCGTAAAATAAAGTTCGGGTAGGTCTTACTAATGTTGATATAAAAAAAAAGTCACACTCGTTTTATGTGATACTGAGATTCTGGCATAAATTCGCTAGTTCTGCGGTTTATTTAATTCTATAGAAGAGTGAGTTACCATGGATTTGTCAGTTCCCGAAGAGATGGACGTTGAGGTTCAAAAGATGACGGAGAAAAGACTTATTGACGACACACACTCCTACACTTGCCGAAGCAAAAAAGGAGGCGAATGTGACTCTTTCCCAAACACGCCGTCTAAAACACAGCCACCGAAGAAGCTCGCAAAAGGAGATGCATCAGAAGACTTAACCTTAAGTCAGGTACAGCACAGCATCATTCAAATAATCAAACAATCATCAGAGGAAATAAAAGACATGGTGAAAGAAAACTCAACCAGCATCAACCTCTTGAAAGAAGCACTGGAAGTTGTGCATTCGGAAATATTTGACATTCGGAAAGAAAACGAAAATTTGAAAAACAAAAATGAAGAGATTGTGAAGCGGGTCTCTGATTTGGAGGACAAACTGAATGATCAGGATCGATACTGTCGGAGATGGAATCTGCGTTTAGAGGGGTTGACTGAACGTACCGAGGATGATGTCAAATCTAGGGTGACTGAGATCTGCAAAGCGGTGGTTGTCGAGGAAGAGCGTAACTTCGTGGCGAATAATGTGGACATTGCTCATCGCGTTGGAAGACCTATAGACAGCGCCAAGGGAAAGAAACCGAGGCCAGTAATGATAAGATTCGCTTCCAGAACAGCTCGAGACATCACATGGAAAGGAGCAAAGGGAAATGACTTTCTCAAAAAGAACAATATGTACTTCAAAGAAGACCTCACGATCAAAGACAGAGCTACACGGAATCTCCTTTGGCCTGTGATTGACAAAGCACGTAAAGAAGGCAAGAGGGCCTTCTATGTGGGAGTCAAGGCAATAGTGGATGGTAAAGAAATCAAACATTAAACCATGCTTTTATATGTCATTGGTCTAGAATCATAGTATGATCTGATACGAAAAGTCTGTTTGCTTCATTAATCCATAGTTAGATTAATTTAACAATAGAAACTTACAAGTCTTAGAACTTTTTATTTCTGTTTTTCTATTTTATTTTATTTCTAAGGTAACCTTAAGCTTATAAGGATGTTATTGTTTTATGTTCCTGTGACATCAGGCCTAAGTAAAGATATCACTTGATTTTTGTTTTTGTGATACTGGGACTATGTAAAGATGTCATTTTTCTTTTCGTTAAATTCAAGCAAACAGGATCTCAACACTTGAATCTGAATTGTGACTGTTTTATGAAAAGTTGGAAGTAAGAGTACCCTTTATACTCTCTCAGCACCTACATTCCAATTTATTCATTGTTCATTTAATTGTTCTATCAAGTTTTTTTTTTTTTTTTTTTAATTGTCTTTTTCAAGGGTCATGTCAATCAGAATTTTTTCAGGGAATTGCCAGTGGTTTTAGTCGAAACATGCTAAAAAGTAAAAAGTCTCTTGTTTTTGTTGTGTAACGAGGAAAATGAAGAATGTGGGATGTTTGTTTCTTCATCTAGAAACTAACGTTGCCTGCAACAAGATGATGTGCTTTTTTGGAAGAATCAGTGGGGTTGTGACATTTGGTTCTCTTTTGGTGCCTCAAATAGAACAGCAGGTGTTGCTATTTTAAAGGACAGGTTTTCAGGGAAAGTTCTAAGTCACAAAACAGATGATCAAGGTCATTGGATTGCTTTACTTATTGATATAAACCAAGTTACAATTATTATTATAAATATATATGCCACCAATAATAAAAAAACAAATGAGTTAATATTTCAAGATATTGAAGCCCATATTAATCATTTACATTCAAAATTCCCCTCTGCTGAAGTAATTTGGGGTGGTGACTTTAATACGGTGTTTGATGGAAAACAAGATCGACGGCCACCTAGAATTGACAATATGGCAAGTGAATTAAGCAGTGTTTGTTTACGACTGAACATAATTGATATATGGAGATATAAAAATCCACAGTCACTTTTGTATACATGGAGTAATAGGGACAGATCTCAACAATCACGTATTGATTTTTGGCTCATTTCAGAACATATGAAAGAGAGAGTTGAATTTGTTACTATTGAACCGTCAGTTTTAACAGATCACAAAGGTATATCTATTCAAATTAATCTGTTAGTTTGTCAATCAAGTAGAGTTAAGAGAGGATATTGGAAGTTAAATAATAGTCTATTGAAACATAATGGTTTTTGTGACCAAATTAAGAATATAATTGTTAAGTATTGGCAACAGGCTTTTTTGATTCAAACTTATGGGAAATTATGGGAACAAGCGAAATTTGAAATAAGGAAATTTGCAATATCTTATGGAAAATCTATTAAGAAAAAGAAAAAAGAAAATGAAAACAAAATAATTAATGAAATAATATCCATCACTTGTAGAAATAACAAAAATATGTCAAGCACTGAATTATTAGAACTTGCTGCACTGCAGAACGAGCTGGATAATATTTATGAAGAGAAAGCTAGGGGTGCTTTCGTTAGGTCAAGACAAAAATGGATGGAAGCAGGAGAAAAAAATACTAAATATTTCTTTGGTTTAGAAAAAAGAAATAGAGAAATAACTTCTGTAAACAAATTAATAATAAATGGACTTACTAATGATAATCTCAAAGATATATCTTGTTTTGTTAATCAATTTTATAGTAAATTGTATAGTTCAAACAATCAACTAAATGATGCAGATTTGTTTCTTAATAGTTTATCAACCAATATTAATAGGATTACTTCAGATTACAAAAATGTATGTGATAAAGAAATAAGTATTCAGGAAATTACAAACTGTATAAATAGTCTCAAAGAAAATAAGTCTCCTGGAAATGATGGTTTGACAGGGGAGTTTTATAAAACTTTTTGTAATGACCTTGCACCCTTTTTATTGGCAGTCTTTAAAGAAGCAATTGATTTGGGAGAAATGCCCGCATCACTAAAACAAGGGGTAATTACACTTATACCCAAGCCTAACAAAGACAAATTGTTCTTAGAAAATTGGAGACCAATTAGTTTATTAAATAATGATACTAAAATCTTTTCATTAATTTTTGCAAAACGACTTAAGACAAATTTAAATACAATAATTGATGAAGAGCAGTCAGGTTTTCTGAAAGGCCGTTATATTGGAAATAATATCAGATTAATTTTGGATTTAATTGATTATAGATACCTTATCTCAGATGATTGTTTTATATTATTTATCGACTTTTATAAAGCGTTTGACACTATTGAACATCCATTTATGTTCAAAATTATTGACTTCTTTGGTTTTGGTCATTTTTTTCAAAAGGCAATTCGTACGCTTTATAATGGTTCTAATAGTTCAGTCCAGTTGTCTCACGGTACCTGTCAGAGATTTAATATGGGCTGTGGGATAAGACAAGGATGTCCTATATCACCCTTTCTCTTCATATTGGTTACTCAAGTCTTGGCTGCTCATATCAAAAAAGCAAGTTTTCAAGGAATTTCAGTGTTTGGTAAAGAGATTAAACTTAGCCAATTAGCGGATGATACCACAATTTTTGTCAAAAATAGTGAAGAAATGGATGTAGTTATTAAATGTATTGAAGAATTTTCTGGAATCTCTGGATTGAAGATGAATAAGAATAAGTCCACATTATTCTCTCTTAATGATTGTCTCCTGAAAGACATTTGTGGAATACCAATTAAAGACAATGTCACATACCTTGGGATAAAGGTGTGTAAAGATTTGAATCAAAGAAGCTTGTTAAATTTTGACCCTATTATTGAGAAAATTAAAAACAGATTCAATATGTGGCTTATGAGAGATCTGTCCCTATATGGACGTGTTCTTCTCTCAAAAGCAGAAGGGATATCAAGGTCTGTTTATATATCTATGTCAGCAGATGTTCCAAACAATGTTGTCAGGGAATTAGATAAAATACTTTACGATTTTATTTGGAGGAAGAAAATTCACTATTTACGGAAAGATATTATAAATAATAATAGAGACTTTGGTGGTCTTGAAGTTTTAAACTTTACAGATCTTAATAATGTGTTTAAGATAAAATGGATAATTGAATTTATTAAAAATAAAGATAGTATATGGAATGTTTTCCCCAATTACATATTTAATTCTTTGGGTGGCATTAATTTTCTTTTAAAATGTAATTTTTCAGTTGAAAAAAATCCCAGTTAAACTGGCAAACTTTCATAAGCAGGCACTGCTGGCTTGGCAATTAATCTATAAACATAACTTTTCACAGCATCAATATTTTATATGGATAATAAAGATATCTTGTACAAAAAAAAAAGTCAATCTTTAATCAGACATGGTACGACAATGGAATTCTTACGGTTAGTCAGTTGCTTAATGAACAGGGTCTGCTTTTAACATATTCTGAATTTCTCAATAAATTTATGATACCTGTGAGGCCAAAAGAATATTCCATTATCTTTGATGCAATTCCTGGCAGAGTTGTATCATTATTACGAAATCCTGGATTTTATCCTGTAAACATTGATCACCAAACCAATTTTTGTAGTGATACAATATTTATTGGGAATATTAATATAGTAATAGATAAATGCAGTAACAAATATATTAGAAATATTTTAAAAACAAACTATTTGCCTTAGACAACAATGTTTGGTCTACTAAATATGAAAATGTTAACTAGAAAAAAGTATGGTCAATAACAAATAAGTTTAATTAATAATAAAATTAGAGAAGTATCCTACAAAATTTTACACAAAATTTACCCCGTCAAGGAGTTGCTTGAACGTTTTAATTTGAATATTGAAAACTTATGTGAATTTTGCAGCAATGCCAAAGAATCTGTGACTCATCATTTTTTTTTATTGTATATATTCAAAAATGTTTTGCTTGGATGTTTCCAATTTAATTTCTAGGTTGTTTGGAACATATATACAAATTAATCTGTATGATGTCGTTTTATTTTTTGTACAGGACAATGTTGATTCCAAAAGTACGATATGCTTTCTTACACAACTTTTTATTTTATTTGGAAAAATATCACATTCATGTGAAAAAATGGTCTAAAGCTAAGCCAAACTTTGAACATTTTATAAAAGAGATTAAACAATATGGTACCACATTAGACAAAATTAAGAACAAAAAAAGCTAGAAAGACCTATGAAGCTTTTTGTTACTTTAAACTGTTGTAAATTTACCCCTGGCTTGAATTGTTTCACTTTACATATTATGATTATTTATTTGTTTTTTGTACTGCTGCGAGTTGCTATATCGCTTGTACAAATCTTTGGTATAAATTTGCTGCATAAAACAAAAAAACAAAAAAAAAGAAAAAAAAAATAAAAAAATTAGAAGGTTCTGATACAGGAACGTAGCACATGAGCACTTATCTGCGCTTGTCCCAAGCATCTGCTAACGGCTAACCTGCCTATAAACACTGACCTTGATGTCAACTTGAACAACACAACCACAATGAAGGTCAGATCTAACCTGCTGTCATATTTGAATCTCCGTCTGGATGTGTCAGAATGGACGAGGCTGTCTATTATTTACACTGTTATTAATCAGATAACTGAGGCCTGGCTACGACTAAAGACTTCTGTCATGGGATCTCGAATATTTGAGAACTAAATGCTTGTTCGGTTTCTTCATCGTGTTGTACATACACTGAGCACTCACCAGCGTTAGAGCGGCTCTTGTTGGCAGTATTTTCCGTCTGCTAACCGCCCTCACTGTCGCCCGTGCTATGGAGGCTGACATGTTGAAGTTACTTAAGTACTTCGTGTTTGGATGTAAACACCAGAGGTAATGCAAGGAACGCCCGCCTCAGCGGACGCACAGGATTGGTTGGTCGTTTGAGTGACAGCTTGTAAAGCCTATGAGTGATCGCTACTGTAATTTAGCACCATGTGACTGTGAGTGTTACGCAACCAATAATTATAACGTAAGGTCAGAAGAGGACGTCTAGTTTGTTGAATGATTATAATATAGCGAACGATTATAAATAGTATTATAAAATGTATCTTAAACATGAGTAAAAACTAGTTCATTAAAATAGTTGCATTTGACTTTAATAACTATGCACAATGAGGGGTCGTACGCTTGGGGGCGCACGGGGCTCAGAAAGCACCAAAAAAATAGGTCTAACTTAATCGTTTAAATCTATAAATTCTTGGGATTGCTAACTGATATACAAGTGGAAATCCATCCACGCAATCTATAGTAACCACAGACAACCTGGTTAATGGGGCCCTGTTTCCACTTTACTTCGATGTGCTGTTTAAAATCATTCTTGAAGCAATGACTTGCAGTTGAAAATATAGTTATCTATTTTCGTAATACAAACTCAGCAGGTAATTAATGATCTATCATCATACTTAAAGACACTAGCTGACGTTCAGTTACAAAATATTATACAAGAATAACGTGAGAAAAAACAAAGTAGTTAAATACTGAAAACGGGCTGACTAACTTTTCCACACAAAAACTAGTCATTTTTATTTAAGCTGTACAAAACATAACATATGATGCATTTCAAGTGGCATTCCCTGAATTGTACTATTATCTGATAACATTAGTCAAATGCCAATCTAATATCAGCTCTAAAAACACTTACGGGATGCACTAAACTTTTCACATGAATGTGACAAAAACTTTGTAGTGATATCAAATACGTTCTCTGACCTTTAAAACAGCAGAAATCGACAAGGATGTATGAAAATGAAAATTCATTACAAGAACACAAAGCACAGAGTCCTCAGACAAAAGTCTTTATTGTCATCAACAACAAAAAAACTGAATTAAATTACTAATATGGAGGGAATTCGTTTTGTTTATTGACAATGCAACAAATGCAATGGAGCCATTTTCCCCAAACATACACAGTTCATTCAGCAAAAACCCAAGTACTAATATAAACTATAAAATAAAGCATAGCAACAAAAACCAAGCCCAGCCAAACCGAAAAAAGCACAAAGCTTGACAATTAACCCGCAATAACATCAGCATAATTTTAAATACACAGACCCCAACTAGTATTTCTTCACGTACATTTTATACAAAATAAAATACTTCTTGGTACATGCACAAGATGCACATTTGTGCAAAAGTTTTACTACAAATATTCAAGCAAATTCAAAAGTACACATTGGGGTTACAATCTAAATTACAAAGGTAATCAACTGGACTCTTAAATTTAAAATAAAATAAAAACAGATAAAATGAGAAACATCACATTCATTTCCCAATTAGAAAAAAAACTGAACTAAAAACCAGACACCCATACAAGGAACATTCATCAAGGTGTTCAAACTGGGGTTCATGATAATACTGAGCTCCGGCTGCTGTAGATCCAAAACCGGCTCACTTTAGAAGATTCAGTTGAAAGGGCTCCACTTCTCCATAGACGCATTTACGGACGCATTTCTGCTGGCTAGACTACCTACAATAAAACAGGGAAACATGATCAACATTATCAGTTATTGAGCAAAGACAGCAGCTGCTCCATGACCAATGACGGTGTTTTGAACTCCTCTGCCAGTGTCAAATAAACCACTCTCAGTCCACCAGTGCATTGGATGGTGTTGCAGCAGTGGCTTCGAAAGTCTGAGCAAAAGCTTGTACTTTATTGTTTGGTCAGTTTTCCTGAGTAACTGAAGGAAGGGGGAAAAAATCCAGAAAAAAAAAAAAAAAGCTCTGTCTTTCGACAAATTATTTAGATAAACTTTTAAAAAAAAGTATACAATAATAAACCCACAGTTGGACCTTTAAAAAATTTTTTTAAGAAAAGGGGTTATTATACTATGTATTTAGATATTTACAAATATATGATCATATGTGACCTAAACATAAGCCGTGCTTATTAGAATGGCACATTTATCTGAAAGGTGACGAGTTTGCAGGTGATATAAACTCTATAAGGTAAACAACGTCATTATTCATTAGCCGTGGATAATTAGCAATCAGCAATCGCTTGGCCTAAACCTGTGATATTTGTTGATTGCAAGCTGTTCTGAAACCATGAGCCTGTAGAACATATAACAACGCCATGTATACGCTTTCAAACGTCTTTTAAATCTTTTTAAACAGATTCCGAAGATTTTTCAAACATTAGACATCATACACTTACTGACTTTGTAAATTGGCAGAAAATTGGGGCAAAAATCGTGTAGTGTATTCCAGGCTTAATGGTTTTAGTTTTAGTGAATCACCTACATTATAGTTTCTCAAAACTGCGATGACTGACACCATGATAACCATAGCAATGTTCTGGCGTCTTGCACATTTGGTATTTGCATTTTGTTTATTTACCATAATATTACAACTACCAAAGACTCTTTATGTTCAGTGATTTTAACTAAACCGCCATTGACTAAGCTGTTGGGTTTGGGTTATGCTCGAAAGGTTGCTTTGCAGAACAGACTCTCAAAGGGTTGCCATGTCCACTTAATACAAGCAATGCTTTTTAAGCGTCATTGGGCTTGTTGTTTGGGCTCAGTAAAGAAGGGAGGTGCAGGTTGCGATATTTTAGTATGTGGCTTATTCCTAGGGCTGGACAATAATTCAGTATCAATATGTATCGCAATATAATTTTTTTCAATAACGGTGATATGATTTTTAAACACATTTCCGATATTTCGATATACATTACCAGTGTTTCCCATACATTGATTTATTTGTGGCGTTTGACGTTGAATAAACATGAGCACTGCACGTTTCAAAATCAAAACGCGTTGCGGGTGTTTTATATGAATGTATCTCTGAAGGGAACCAACTTCAGAAAAAGTTTAGAAGGCAGTTCTATCTGATAAAGTAGCGTCATGAGCGGAGCTGCTTTTTGTACAGCCGTTACTGGGGAAACCTCTATTTCTCCCGCTCTAAAAGCGCCTCCTGCTGGCAGACATTCAGTTTGCATTTTCAATAATAAACCTTTGCTTTTGTTGTTGCTCTATTTTTTTGTTTTCTGAAGCAACTCGGAGCATGTTCATACTCGTTATCCTGGTTAATGCACGTTTTAATATGCCGATTTGGTGATTATCAATATTTAAAACAGTTGAGTACATTTTTTCAGGAACCCCGAGTCTTGTTCCAAAGATCAGCATTTATCTGAAATAAAAAGCGTTTGTAACATTACACACTATTCCATTCAAAAGCTCTTCTTTTTTTTAAAATTTATAGAGAAAGTATACGTTCATTTAGAAGGGCCTTGTTTAAAGTGATCAAAAGTGACAGCATTTATAATGTTACAAAAGATTTCTATTTCAGGTAAATGCTGTTCTTCTGAACTTTCTATCATCAAAGAAACCTGAAAATCTACTCAGCTGTTTTCAATATAATAATAATAAATGTTTTTTTTAAACACCAAATCAGCATATTAAAATTATTTGAAGGATCATGTGGAATGGAGAATGATGCTAACAGATCTGCCTTTGAAATCCACAGGAAATCAATTACATTTCAAATAGAATAGTTATTCTAAATAGTAAAAATATTTCAAATGTTACTGTTTTTGCTGTTATTTTGGATCAAATAAATTCAGGCTTGGTGAGCAGAAGAGAATCTTTAAAAAAAACTAAAATCTTACTGTTCAAAAACTTTTAACTGGTATGTTAGCCTATAGTTTGAAGTAAAAAAATATATATATTAATAAGGAGAGTCTGAGATTTATTTGACTGTGATTTCACATTTCTTTTTTGTATGAAGGCTAAATACCAATAAAAGGTGAACATTTATTTCCTAAAATATTATATAGTTTTATAGGAGTAGGTTTCATAGAGTTGGCAAATTAATATTTCATAAGTTTGTAGGTACAGACATCTGTTGAGGTCGTTCTTGGCCGTTTTTATGAGGCTTTTTTAATAGTGTTCATATCGATATCGGAATTATATCGTATCGACTGAAATTAAGAAATATATCGTGATATAAATTTTGGCCATATCGTCCAGCCCTACTTATTCCAAGATAAATTGTTCTGATTTGAGTTTATTATGGCCTTGTTCTTATTTACTTTTTTTTTTTTTCCATAGTAAGATCTGGCAACATGAATGAGTCAAGATGTATCTTGTTTCCTGTGATTTCTTGAGCTGCACCTAGAGAAAAGACATGACTGATACACGTTTAAATATGTCATTAACAACTAGTTATTCAGTTCTGGTGAATCGACCACTGAATTTAACAGCAGCGTGTACAGCATGTGGCCATATCTTAAATTCACAAAATTAACCAATAACATTCAGCACAGCATAAAACACCATGTACACATGTAGTGCGCTCACCTGCTTCAGGACCCAAAACCATCCTCTTTGCTTTTCGCTTCTTTTTTCTGTCCTGCTGAGGACTGTCCTACAAACACACGAGAATCCAATTGAGTTCTGGATTTTAATTCCAAGCCAAAACTACAGTTTTAGCACAAAATGATAACTGTAAATGAGACCGTATCGGACATACTAGTCTGTCCCTGTCTGACGCAGAGCTTCTTTGGTATGTGTTTGGGGAGGATTCTGCAAAGAGAAATACATGAGTGACTCCTGATCACATTCCTGCAGAACTGTAACAATGAACTGAGCACAGCTACCTATGGATTTGGACAGCAGGCAGTCTTTCTTGATGTGACCGCTGGAGCCGCACAGATAACAGCATTTCTCCTCCCTCTGCCGCCGCCGTCTGTCAGTGTAAGGGCTGCCATCCGTCATCACTCTGCCGTCAGGTCTGTTCACATCACGTCCACTGAACAATCCATCAGTGTCACGTCTTTGCCTTAGCAAACCATTGAAACATTGAAAAATCAGACTAAAAGTATCCAGTGTCTGATTTTGTAAGGATTTATTTAAATTTTAACGTGCAAATGTGCACTACAGTTCAGAGTTTGGGGTGATTTTGAACGAAGTCTCTTCTGCTCACCATTTTATCAAAAACAGTCACATTGTGAAATGTTATTACAACTTCAAATAACCATTTTCTATGTGAATATGTTGTAAAATGTAATTTATTGCTATGATGCAAAGCTGAATTTTCAGCATCATTACTCCAGTCTTCAATGTCATATGATCCTTCAGAAATCATTCTAATATTCTGATTTACTTCAGCAGATATTTTGCTTATCTTATTATAATAAATATTACTGTTTTACTGTTTTTTTTATCAAATACATTTCTCATTTTTTATTATCAGTGTTGAAAACAGTTGTGCTGCTTCACATTTTTCAGGTTTCCTTGTTGAATAGTAAGTTCAAAAGAACAACATTTATTTGAAAATAAATCTTCTGTAACAATTTGAAAGCTTTACTGTCACTTTGGATTAATTTAATGCGTCCTTGCCTTAATAATAGTGTTAAATTCTATTTAGAAATCTTACTGACCCCAAACTTTTTTAACAGTAGAGCATGTTCTCTATGGATCGTTGTAGCAGGAAATGTAGAAAAGCATGTTCAAAATGTAAATATAGCATTCAGTGTGAAAAATAACCTAAACTTTCATAAAGGTAAAAGGCAAAAGGATACTTTATAACAGATCTTGTGCTGAATTACCTCCTTCGCATTGGACAGTCTTTCATAAAATGGCCAATCTTCCCACAAATTCGGCAGCAGCGGTCATTGGGTGCAAGTTTGCCCTCTGTCAGCACCTCTGGGTCAAAGAAATACTCCTGCAAACACAAAAACGATATTAAGTACAATGACTTGTAAGGCATTTTACAGAATTTGCTAACACCAAATTCTGCATGACCATATTTTAGATCCCTTAATTCCTAAATTTAACAAGTACCTTACTATTGTTAAAGGGGGGTCTAATGCTATTTCATGCATGTTGAGTTATATATACACTGTTAAAGAGTCGTATTCTCATGCTAAACATGGCCAAAGTTTCAAAAAACAATATGGATGTAGAACAGAGAATTTCTGTGCCAAATACACTCTTTCCGGTTTCGTACAAGTTTCGGAAAGTTTTTTCCGAGCATGGCTTTTCATGACGTCATGAAGGGTGGAACTCCTTGTATGGGCATTTCTCCCAGAAGAGCTGCACAGGATTTGCTCAGGAAGAAAGTCTCCAAAGAAGTGTGTTTTTGGTTTTAAGTTCAGCTTCCCAAAGAACGTAAACAGCGGATGCAGTTTGTTTTTCCGGGGCAGCAATGGAGTTTCGCAAGTGTGTTTCTTGACGAACGTTTTATAAACAAAGCCCATTTCAACGCTGGATTAGCACATCGTTTGATACTGAAAG
This sequence comes from Sinocyclocheilus anophthalmus, assembly GCA_018155175.1. Lineage (NCBI taxonomy): Eukaryota > Metazoa > Chordata > Actinopteri > Cypriniformes > Cyprinidae > Sinocyclocheilus > Sinocyclocheilus anophthalmus. Next base: position 87,681 of record JADLZN010011968.1, on the reverse strand, counting down.
ATGGAGCGGTCCCAGCGATAAAAGACCCCGGGGTCATGATTCGGAACTGCAGACGGTAAGTGAAACGGCATCAAATTTCGGAAGGCAGGCCTTCATCAAACCCGGAACTAATCGAGCCGTTTGTGCCAGACTAGGGAGAAAGGTATTGTAATAATTTAAATTATGTAAAAAATAATGCGTTTTTCGAACCACCAAGCATGAGAGCGTGTTCTAGTACACCCCCAAAACAAATTCAAGACATTGTAGAAGAGCATAATAGGACCCCTTTAAGCAGCTAATTAGGAGTTTATTGAGGCAAAAGTCATAGTTAATTGTGAGAATTGGTCACCAAACTAAAATGTGTCCCAGAATGTATATGGTCTAGGTAAAGGATACAAACCATTTTATTGGAATACTCTGGTGGGAAGCCTCTGACAGGGGTGCCAAAAACTCTGCGGGCATTGATGAAGGCCTTCAGGATGAAACTCGCCACTGCAAACAAAAGACACAAACAGCCACAAGGTAAAAACACTGCATTAGATGACAAGATATCAAGACAAGGGTCATTTTCAAAAAGGCAGGGATGAGTAATGGTTGACTACTATTTATTTATATATTTATAAGTGCGGTTAAGGGCCGTTCACACAGAATGCGTTTTTCCATTTCAATGCACTACTTTTCTATTGTTTTCTATGTAAGCATGCACTAGACAGATGTGTATGTCAGTTCAGTTGTGCTTGCATTTTTTAGATGCCGTGTTATGTTAAAAGAATAAAAACTTTTACACACAGCGCCGCTCATCAATGTCAGTTCCAAAAAAACGTACAAATTAGAAGACCCCGGAGGCGGGGCAAGCGTTGCAAGCTTTTTGTTTACAATAGCAAGTTGGCATAGCAACTATTATATTTGACGGCAACAAGGCGGAGGAAGCATTCTGCGCTGCGCTTTTTAAAAGCCATTCCTGAGTACTGAGTCTCACATTTTTCTGTGTGAACGAACCCTTAGAACACCGAAATAGTTAAAAATCTCACATGGTTTAACAATCAAGGTCACTGATGGATAACAGTAGCTAAATGCAGGTGTTTCTTTTAAGTATGGTGGCTGAAGGTTTATACATTAGAATATAAAGCTATGTAATGCGATAAAAGTTAGAGTCTGTACGAAGGATTATACATACAACAGTAAAAGAAAAAAACAAAAACATGACATACTTCTTCGTGAGAGACCTGCTCCAAGATTATGACTCAAATCAAAAGGATCTAAAAGAAACACACAAATGTTAGTTTTAAAAGTACTGCTTTACATTATGCCTGCTTTCATAAAGTATATTATAAAATATGTACAAAATTATGTTATTTTTTGTGTTTTTTCTTTTTCATTCATTTTCTCTCTCAAAATGATGGATGTCATTTTAAAAATATTGAAATGAGCAGAAGTTAAAGCAAACTCTTATTCATATAAAGTAAACACGTCACTTTCAGAAAAAAGGTACAAAATCTGTCACTAGGGTGGTACCGTACTTATATGCACCCTTTAGGGCTAAATAAGTTGCAAAAGTGTACGTTTGAAAGGTACTGGCCCAGTGACAGCTTTTGTACCTTTATATCTGGAGAGTACAAAATGTTACTGCTGCAAATTCTTAGGTTCTTGGTCTGATTTGCTCTTACCCTCAATGGCTAGATGTTTGGAGGTCCATTGCTTCTTGAAGGTGGTGAGAGGCTCTTTTCTGCGGATGCAGATGACAGTCTCCTTGAAGTCAAATATCTCTGTGTAAAACTGCAGCAGTCCAAACCACAGCTGCCCCACAGACTCCTTGTCCTTTTTGTACTCGGCCAGTATTTATGCTTAGGATCAACAACCCACCAACTACTGTATTGGGGATTAAACCAGTAAGACAGTAATATTTTGTAATAATCAGAAATGTTTCTTGAGCAACAAATTAGCACATTAGAATGATTTCTGAAGGATCATGTGCCACTGAAGAGTGGAGTAATTATGCTGAAAATTCAGCTTTGCATCACAGCAATAAATTACATTTTAATACATTCAAACAGAAAACAGTTATTCTTAATTGCAATCATATTTTACAGTATTACTGTTTTTACTCTATTTTTCATCAAATAAATGCAGCCTTGTGAACATGAGCGACTTGACTACTGTACTGTACACTAAAAAACAGACCTAAAAAAAAAAAAAAAAAAAAACAAAAGGATTCTGTAGGCTTTAAAAGCAAATATGTGAAAGCTGTAAACGAGTTGTAATATTGGATTAGAACTTTGCACAAGTTATTGAGTGATTACACTAGTCTGTTAAAATATTTTTATTTGTTATTGTTGTACAAAAGTATAATTTAGGACAATAAAACTGATATAGGAGCCAAACTCAAGTCCAGATTCACTTGCACAGTATGACTTTAAGCTAACAAACACTTTTTAAAATTACAATCAGCTATGCTATTAAAAATAATCTCACTTACCAAGTTCTTCAAATCCTTAAAGAAATGTACATCCCAGCCATCAACAAGGACTACTGGTTTCTCTTCACCAACATACATCTACAAAAACATGTACAAAATCCATTCAGATACAGTCTTACCATAATATAGTAGGTTAGGATGTACTTAACGCAATATAAAAAATATACACAAAATGGCATAATCATAAGTGTCACAATTTAACCTGTATTTAACTTTTTTATGGAATAATGCACAAGCACTTAAAAATTACATGAAAGTAATGAAACATAGGAATGAATTTTTGCTGTTTACAAGTGCTTGTATATTAAAGGTTAAAGTACTGGATTAAATATACAGTATATATATATTTGTGTAAGTGTTGTAATAGTAAAACCTTATATTTAAATAATTTATTACAAGAAACTGTCATTGAAAACGTTATTATGATCAAGAAAGACACCTCTTGGAGAACTGGGATAACAGGCGGGCTTCTTTGTTGAAGGAAGTACAGCACCATTAGAGTGTAAGCATATGAAGACAGACTCCCACGTGATGCATCTCCAATATCACACACCTCAAAACACACACATGATAAATATATGACATCTGATGCGTCTCATTTAATCAAATGTTCAATCTTTTCACCAAAAGCAACTTGCTGGATTCTTTCTTATTCTAGCTTCAAACATGGCCACTAAAGTTTTACGATCTCTATGACTGAAGCAGTGATGACAGTGACGATATGTGAAACGTACTTTTGCGAACACTTTCATGACGTAGCAGAGGATCTTCACCCGAATGTCAATTGCAGCATATGATGCCAGTAACTCAGTGTTGTGCAAAGCCTGAGGAAATAAAAGAGAAAAATCCTGGTTGCTCTTTATTTTACAATATGTGCACCTACAGTGTACTTACATGAGAAAGTAGTGAGATATAGAAGTTAACTACTTGGACTTAATATGGATTTAAAGTGAGGATAAGGTTAGTACCTTGTTATTATAGTAAGCACCCCAAAAAAGCACTGTAATATGCAATATTTGTCACTATGTTTTTCCTTTACATTATGAAAATAAATAAATACAATATACATACAAATTAAATAATAATAAAAAATTCACTGGTATCTACATTTTTTAATTTACAACAGAAAGACCAGGAGAGTAGGCGAGTAGAGTAACTGCACAAAATTCTGTAATTTATCTCAAATAATTGCACCTAAAGTTTGTGATCATAAATATATTTTAAGTCACCAAATTATCTTTGAAACAAGACAGTAGTTTTACATATTTGCTATTTTAAAAATGTAGTTTTACTATGAATGAAAGCCACTATAACTGATACAAATACTGATATCAATAGATTTTTGGGGATATAAATTATTTTTGCCAGCCCTACTTTTTATGCTAGTTAGAAGTAACAATCTTAAAGTGATTTTGAAGTGATCCTGACCTACTGTATTCATAAATACTTGATTTGACTTGATTGATGAACATAGACATTCACTTCTGACTCTTTGCAATACGTTCAAGTTAAATATCTGGACCAGATTGAGAGAAACAACAACAACAAAAAAACAAACTAAATATATTTGAAGGACAAAAACCAACCCCTGTAAACATAAACTTTACTTAACTGTAGAGATATTGTCGCCATGACTCTTACTGAACTATAAGTCTCTCATAACTGTACTGAATTAACAGGCATGAAATTAACAAATGTGGTGCGTGTGGAAAAGTGTACCTTTTGAGAGCAAAAGTGGGCAGTAACTAGCAATAACAAAGGAATTTATTTCAGCATACAAGCACTTTTCAAGAGCTAAATAATGAATTCTGAAATAATGAACAAATCTAAAATCACAAAAGCTATTTATTTACATTTCGAAAATTGAGCTTTAGATGCTGCAGTGGCTATTTAATGACAAGACGTCCGACCAAATTAAAATCTGTAATAAAAAAAAGGGGGCATTAAGAAACCCAAACAAGCATAGTACCTGTCCAATGCTGAAATACTAACGATTAAACTTTTGCGATAAGGAAGGAACTACGTCCAAGATCAATAACGTTATAATAAAACTGCTCTCTTCTTAGGACTTTAAACAACTGCAATATTCAGTGTCATTAAACAATGTTGTGTCAGGTTTATTCTCTCACCAGTGTATTGTACAAGCTTATATCTCCCTCTAGTCCAGTTTTGGTGTGGTAAAACTTCACAATTGGAACTTTTGCAGAAGTAATAGGTAGGATGTTTCTCAGGGCTAAAATGAATGGATAAATAGACATGGCAGAGGTAGAGAGAGATGGGGTGTAAAACAAAACCACTGATTTATTTTAACAACACATATTTAAAGTGGAGGTTGCCTGAAGCATACAGACGGACTCTTTGTCATTTCATCAACCATTAAGAACATTTGAGGTACGGAGAGGGGAATATATAGAAACAATATAGTCTTTCCCTTCCTGAAAATGTCAAAACTCCATAATAATGCAAAATATGATTCAAGAACACTGAATGAAGTGAGCACCTGCCCTCTACAGTAATGTAAACAGGCAATTTCATAATTACACCCAAAAACTAAAACGAGAACTTACCATGGTGTTTTCGCAGTGCTTTAGTCAAACTCTCTATAACAGCCATGGAGTCCAAACCCTGTCAGTGGAACCAGAAACTCGATCAATGCAAAATAGGGGTGTAAACGGGGTCTAAAAAAGTGCCTAAATAAAGTTTTCGCAGTCTTTTCATCTGGCTGGGTAAGATTTTATTCAATGTTGAAAACAAGTTGTGCTGCTTCATATTTTTTTGGTGGAACTGATAATACAATTTTTTTTATTTAATAATCTTTTATAAAAATATTAATTAACAAAATAATTTCCACTTTTGCCTACTTTTCTTTAAACACAAAAAAAAGGGTTACAGTGGGTTACAGTGAGACACTTTCAATGGAAATGAATGGGGATTATTCTTAAATGTTAAAAAAACAACGTGTAATGTAAAAAACACGATGTAAGCAACGTGATCGTAGTCTGAAAAATATATTTCTGTATAAAGTTATTTTACAGTAAAACTTGTAAAAACAATGACATACACAGCTTTGCAGCACATACAGAACAGTTCTAACCGTTTTAACACTATTCAGACTCACTGTAATACACTTTCTGTCTGTGTCCATAAAGAAGTCACCATTACGTTTAACCGATAAATCATGAATAAATTCCCCTACGTTAGTATTACCGTTCATATATTAATGATCTTAATACCGTCTTAGATTCTGTGGGAACACACATTGACACCTCCCAAAAAAATAAATACTGTCCAGCATAAAGTACAGTTTTAAGTAACAGTCTCACGTGCACACAGCACACAGAGTAGTTTTTTTTTTGTGAAAACAGGGCGGAAAAGCTGGGAGGTTTTAAAAGAGTGTTAAGGGAATTATACAAATGAATATATGGATGAATTAATTATAAGAATGTACCTCTGAAGCTTCCGAATGTCTTCAGAAAAGATTCGATGGCATTTTGTTTTCTTCTTCGCTCCATGTAATACCTAAATGAAGTGTTCTTAATCGCAATACTGCTTTGTCCAAGGAGGTTACGGAAACGGCTCTAATTCCGCTTTTCCATAAGCGCCACCTAGTGTCAAAGAGTGGATTTACAGAGACTTATATTTACATTCAGCCTGTGTGCAGTTTCTATCTGGCCAGAACGGACTGAATCTGCATGCCCTGCTGTAAATTTTGACCGGTTGATGAAAAACAAGCTTATGTGGATATTACACATTTAAACAATAAGGTATCTAGTGTTATTTATGGAGCAGATAAATACATATAATCATTTATTAATCAATTATCATTTTGACATATCTTTTCTTTATTTTAAGGCTGAAATGTGAGGTTTACCTTTTTATGAAACTTTTTCAAAGCTTTATTTGAACATTTACAGTAGATATTTCAACATGCTATTAAACTGTTCAGTCAAGTTGTCATTTAAAATCCGAACATCATTAGTAATGTTATTGTTTTAGTGATTATGAAAACAAAAAGTAATTTTATTTGTTGTTTTGCTGCTTTTTACATAGTCACACTTGGTGCAGTGAATTTTATGTGTCCGGTACTGTCAATTACTGTCGAACATCTCCAACACTTTTAACAATACCGTGATAATGCTGTAACCGTGTTTATTTTGGTCCACTATAATCGTGTAAGACATTTCAGCAGGTGTACATCCTTACCTCAATTGAAATTTTGTTACATTTTTGTACAATTGAAAGAATAATCACGGTACCTCTGCGGGTCCTGGCTCTTCTAGAGTCATACGATGTCCAGTCACTCTGTTTAAAGCCCAACCATTTTGGATGAACCAACAAAACCAACTTTGGCCTCCTGTTACAATACACATTAACAAATAAAGCTCTGTACAGGTCCTCCCATTACATCAAACAAAATAGAGAAAGCAATACTAAAAAATCCCCGCTCAAATCCAATTATTGAATGATCTGTGTATATATTATATACAGTGGGTATGGAAATTATTCAGACCCCTTTAAATTTTTCACTTTTTGTTATATTGCTGCCATTTGCTAAATCATTTAAGTTAAATTTTTTTCCTCATTAATGTACACCCATATAGCACCCCATATTGACAGAAAAACACGAAATTGTTGACATTTGTGCAGATTTATTAAAAAAGAAAAACTGATATCACATGGTCCTAAGTATTCAGACCCTTGCTGTGACACTCATATATTTAACTCAGGTTCTGTCCATTTCTTCTGATCATCCTTGAGATGGTTCTACACCTTCATTTGAGTCCAGCTGTGTTTGATTATACTGATTGGACTTGATTAGGAAAGCCACACACCTGTCTATATAAGACCTTACAGCGCACAGTGCATGTCAGAGCAAATGAGATCATGAGGTCAAAGGAACTGCCTGATGAGCTCAGAGACATAATTGTGGCAAGGCACAGATCTGGCCGAGGTTACAAAAAAAAAATTCTGCTGCACTTAAGGTTCCCAAGATCACAGTGGCCTCCATTCCTTAAATGGAAGCCACAAGCCGACTCACAACGTTTTTGGGATGACCAGAACCCTTCCTAGAACTGGCCGTCCGGCCAAACTGAGCTATCGGGGAGAAGAGCCTTGGTGAGAGAGGTAAAGAAGAACCCAAAGATCACTGTGGCTGAGCTCCAGAGATGCAGTTGGGAGATGGGAGAAAGTTGTAGAAAGTCAACCATCACTGCAGCCCTCCACCTGTCGGGGCTTTATGGTAGAGTGGCCCAACGGAATCCTCTCCTCAGTGCAAGACACATGAAAGCCCGCATGGAGTTTGCTAAAAACCACCTGAAGGACTCAAAGATGGTGAGAAATAAGATTATCTGATCTGATGAGAACAAGATAGAACTTTTAGGCCTTAATTCTAAGCGGTATGTGTGAGGAAAACCAGGCACTGCTCATCACCTAGTCCAATACAGTCCCAACAGTGAAGTATGGTGGTGGCAGCATCATGCTGTTGGGGTGTTTTTTAGCTGCAGGGACAGGATGACTGGTTGCAGTCGAGGGAAAGATGAATGCGGTCAAGGACAGGGATATCCTGGACGAAAACCTTCTCCAGAGTGCTCAGGACCTCAGACTGGCCGAAGGTTTACCTTCCAACAAGACTATGACCCTAAGCACACAGCTAAAATACGAAGGAGTGGCTTCACAACAACTCACTGACTGTTCTTGAATGGCCCAGCCATAGCCCTGACTTAAACCCAATTGAGCATCTCTGTAGAGACCTAAAAATGGCTGTCCACCACGTTTACCATCCAACCTGACAGAAATGGAGTGGATCTGCAAGGAGGAATGGCAGAGTATCCCCAAATCCAGGTGTGAAAAACTGTTGCATCTTTCCCAAAAAGACTCATGGCTGTATTAGATCAAAGGGTGCTTCTACTAAATACTGAGCAAAGGGTCTGGATACTTAGGACCATGTGATATTTCAGTTTTTTTTTAATAAATCTGCAAAAATGTCAACATTCTGTGTTTTTCTGTCAATATGGGTGCTGTGTGTACATTAATGAGGGAAAAATTTTTTTTAAATTATTTTAGCAAATGGCTGCAATCTAACAAAGAGTGAAAAATTTAAGGGGTCTGAATACTTTCCGTCCCCTGTCTATAAATTAATTATATATATATATATATCTATGGGCTGCGAAAGCTTTATCGCACTTAATTGCATTCAAAAGTTTGCATAATACTTGTGTGTGTTCTGTGTATATTTATTATGTATAGATAAAAACACACACATTCATGTATATATTAAGGAAAAATGTGTTTGATTTATAAATAAAATATTTAGACTTATATATAAATTATATACAAAGTATAAATATAGATACATACATTTTTTTAATATAACATACTGTGTGTGTTGTATATATACAATAATAACTATACACAGTACACAATACATCGGTTCGTCAAACAACTTTATTTGAACGTGATTAATTGCGCTGACAGCCCTAATATATATAATATAATTTATTTTTAATATTTGAACGTTGCGAGTGGTAGAATAATAAGGTCACCTCACTGCATCCAGTTTTTGAAAATGCTTAGTACTGCAGCTTATTATAGAGCAAACCTTTCACTGATTGTTTCAAATTTCTAATTCACACAAAACATCATGGGGTGCAGAGAAAAGGTGGATAAAACTGAAATATGACACAATACAGTAATAAATAAAGAAGATACACAATATACATAACTACAATGTACAGATATGCTATTTACAGATGTACAGTTATGAAATTTGTGCAGCATTATCCCTGGACATTGTGTCATACAGCAATGCAGAAGAAGAAATATGTCAGTGTATGACAACATTAAATGAAATTCTTGGTAACACTATTTTATTAAGCCTTTATGTATAATGCATTATAAAAGTAGTTTTGATATGAATCTGAATAATTCTGAATAATATGATCTCATGAATAATTATAACCACAGATATAATACTAATCTATTCACTGTTACACCTTTAGAAAGTGCAGTATAATGCATTAAACACATGACAAATAAACCTTCAAACAATATAATGCATTTTAACTTTGGCTACACTCATTTTTGAAAAGATACAATGCATTACAATTACATTATAAATACCTTTATTTTGCATTATAGACCAATTATCGGTTTGTAAACATTCAGGTTGCGCGCGCATCATGGTTTTTTTTCATGGAATTTAACAGATACGGTACAAAATAGTTAGGTTTAAAAAGATTATAAATTATATTGCTTAGATGTCATTTTCAAAATTTTCTACGCATATTACAAGAGCTTGTCACCCAGCGATAAGCACTGTTATTCAACGAAATTGACGTTAGAGAGTGCGATAGTCTTACAGATCCGAAACAGGGATGTCGGTTTTTGTGGGCGGAGCCTATCTGGAGGCAGAAAATGAGGGATTTCAAGCAGCAGTCTATGGAGCCATGGAATAAAAGAATTTAAAAAAGGTCAATTTGATTTTATATTTCAAAATTCTGACTTTATTCTCGCAGTTCCGAGATGATATCTCACAATTCTAATAAGGAAAAACAACTCGTCATTCTCTCTTTCCCCTCGGCTCTTCTAGTTTTTTCTCCTCAGATTTGACAAACTCACTATTTTTGACTTAAGTCGAGTTATGAGGTCCGAATTAGGAGATATAAACTTGCATTTGCGAGGAAAAAAAAGTCAGAATTGTGAGATAAAATAAATAAATGTTATGTAAAAAGGTTTAAATAATATTTCTAATAGTAAGGTTTAAATAATATTTCATGCTATAACTGTAGGGCTAATACAATACGTCCCATATGTGAATATTATGTAGACCTATTGTTTAAATCGAATTTATGCTTTAAAAGTAGAGTAATCATAGCAGTTTTTATCCATAGTATGTCCATTTAAACGTCTGCGTTTAGCTTCAAATGGCGACAGTATTATATAAAAATAATTTGCATTCCGATTCTTACATGCAAAGGCACAACAATACATTTTTTCTCTTACTCCATGGATTTTACCCGTTTCCCTCCACTTGTTACCAGTGTTTTTCTGCAACCACTATGCGCGCGCAGCTGCAAGTGACGTAACTGTGACGTCTACTCTAAATTGGTCTATACATAAAGGCTTCAAGTTAAGTGTTTAAATTAAATTTAGGTTTTAAACAGTTACACCAAGACACATTACCTGGCACTTGACATCTCAGGAAATTCTCGAAATCTTGTAAAATATGTTCTCTGACATTCACCTCCACATCATCTGGCGCAAAGTCACCTAGACGAATGCAACCATTTTTATGAATCACTGAAACAATGCAAAAAATTTAGTGCAAGCGAGATTTCAACATTTGTTAAACACAGCAATTAAAAATCTAGAAGATGTATGTACTAATTTCAAATTTATATCGATCAATTCATATTTATTTGCATATCAATTTCACAATAGGGCTCTACAATTATGGTTAAACTGTTAATCATGATTATATTGTCCAAAAATATAATCACGATAATCACAAATATTGTAATTTTATTATTTATTTATTTAACTTTTCATCAGAATTATTAAGAAATAAATAGAACATCAAGTCATATGGTTAACTCGCAGATTTAGTCACAGCCAACAGCACAAAAGATTGTCTGAAAGAAAACAGCCTGGCTGTATTACACTTTTATTTGAGCAGAACAACTCAATGGAGATCGCTAAACTCCATATTATAGGTTTGCCGGTGTTTTCAGCTCATTAGTGCTTTTTCCGTAGTGCGGAGAGAGCGTGTGCATGGTTGTCAATTTGGGAAGATTTAGTAAAACACTGGGCAGAAAATGTATCCAGTTAAAAAAAAAAGCCCTGAATAGGGGATTTAAACTCTTGACATCTGGCAACCCAAGCATGAACTTTGTAATGTCCTTACGTTAGCAATGCCAGAAACAATGCAATTAAAATGAAATTAAATGTTTTCTAGACACATAACCCCCTCTGGAGGTATGTTTCATATTGAGAGAATATTTTTTTTTAAATCATTTCATATTTCAATATAAATTGAAATAAAATCAATTGAATAATTAATAAAAATGATGCTGTTGGCGCCGATAGCCTTGTGGGCAGCGCAGCGACATATAGTGCCACTGCGCTCCAGGCATCCCGAGTTCGAGTCCCGGCTCGTGGACCTTTCCCGATCCAGCCCCCCTCTCTCTCTCCCACTTTGCTTCCTGTCAGTTCTGATCTGTCCTGTCACAATAAAGGCAAAAATGCCAAAAAAATAAATCTTTAAAAAAAAAATGTACTATCATAATTTATGCAATATGGAATCAAAATATTTATTTCTAAAGCTACTTCTCATCTAACACAAAAATGACAGTAAATACTGTTTTGGGGGGGTCATTTCTCAATTTTTTTTATTTATTTGTAATTAATTCCATTACTTAATCAGCACATCACATAATTAATGAGATTTAAAATTTAAATGCTTGACAAACCCTTATTATAATACAATAAATGTGTCTGCATACACCCATAATATTCTTCATCCTCTGGTTTAGTTCTCACAAATAACAATAACAAAATAGGAATGTCTTGAAGATGATGTTTTAAATATTGACCCTGTACTTACCGTACAACAAAAAAACAAAAAAAAAAAAAAACAAAAAAAAAAGCATTTGCTCACGACATCATAAGGGGTTTGACGAAATCCTAGAGTCATGTGTGGAAGGGGTTCCAGCTCCACTCGTTTGAAGTCCTCGGGACAGTCCTGTTTCAAATGTCCATCACTCTTACAAAGGCTGCATATCAGAATAGGGGACTAACAAAGAAAATGAAGGTTAGTCTGTAACTATGACCCACCTTAAACAAAATAAGACAGAGAAGAAGTGCTGGAATTGTCAGTGCAGGAAGTTATTAAACATCAAAATTATTAAAGTTTAAAATGTCAACAGAAATATTTAATACACTTTCTCAACAATTGTTTGACAAGAGTAGCTAAATGCCTGACATTAAAGAGCAGGTTATATGGGTTTTTGAAAAATATCTATTTTGCAGTTTGTAAGGTAGCTATCCTTAAATGTAAACAGTCTGCAAAGTTGTTAATAAAAAAAAGTGCATGATAAATAAAGATATTGTCTCTCAAAAGAAAGATTCGACTCAGAATCGCCTTAACGAGTCGTTATATTTTCGAATCTTCTGCCTGTAACCGATCTACGTCACTGGGTAACACATTAGCATAATGCCTGCGAAATACGAACACTCTCTGTGTCAAGAAGACGCTGTGTTCCATGATACCACAGCAATACAATTCAAACCTTTTGTTGTGCTCGTCATTTTACCGAGGACTGCTTCTCTAATCTTGCCTTTTTATCTTATTTGCTTTAATAATAATCTTCTTTATTTGGACTAACAAGCTCTCCGAACCACAACCTGTAAGTATGATTGATACGTTATGTGTACATTTTCAACTGAGTGCTCAAAACGTTTTTGTGCTAATATGTGATGTATATACCTAGTGCAGCATTAGGTTTCCAGGTAAAGCACAATATTTCCGTTTTACTGAAGTAGTTCTGATAATTCGCTGTGAACCCACTATTTCCTAAGAATGTGTCGATTAATGTAGACTGAAGTTGTTTTAATTACTTCGTTTAATAATAAAGAATTTAGTGTAGCGCACAGACTTTATAATCATTGTGAAAGTGCTGTTTATGTACACTGAACGAAATTATAAACGCAACACTTTTGTTTTTGCCCCAATTTTTCATGGCCTGAACTCAAAGATCTAAGACTTTTTCTATGTACACAAAAAGCCTATTTCTCTCAAATATTGTTCACAAATCTGTCTAAATCTGTGTTAGTGAGCACTTCTCCTTTGCCGAGATAATCCATCCACCTCACAGGTGTGGCATAACAAGATGCTTATTAGACAGCATGATTATCGCACAGTTGTGCCTTAGGCTGGTCACAATAAAAAGCCACTCTAAAATGTACAGTTTTACTGTATTGGGGGTCCGGGGGCGAAAACCAGTCAGTATCTGGTGTGACCATTTGCCTCACGCAGTGCAACACGTCTCCTTTGCATAGAGTTGATCAGGTTTTTGATTGTGGCCTGTGGAATGTTGGTCCACTCCTCTTCAATGGCTGTGCGAAGTTGCTGGATATTGGCAGGAACTGGAACACGCGGTCGTATACGCCGATCCAGAGCATCCCAAACATGCTCAACGGGTGAGTATGCTGGCCATGCAAGAACTGGGATGTTTTCAGCTTCCAGGAATTGTGTACAGATCCTTGCAACATGGGGCCGTGCATTATCATGCTGCAACATGAGGTGATGGTCGTGGATGAATGGCACAACAATGGGCCTGAACTCATCTCTGTGCATTCAAAATGCCATCAATAAAATGCACCTGTGTTTCTTGTCCATTACATATGCCTGCCCATACCATAACCCCACAGCCACCATGGGCCACTAGATCCACAACTTTGACATCAGCAAACCGCTCACCCACTGTGCCATACACGCTGTCTGCCATCTGCCCTGTACAGTGAAAACCGGGATTCATCCGTGAAGAGAACACCTCTCCAAAGTGCCAGACGCCATCGAATGTGAGCATTTGCCCACTCAAATCGCTGGGTAACTTGTAATGGGCTGGTGTGGTTACACGTGGTCTGCGGTTGTGAGGCTGGTTTGATGTACTGTCAAATTCTCTGAAACGCCTTTGGAGACGGCTTATTGTAGAGAAATTAACATTCAATTCACAGGCAACAGCTCTGGTGGACATTCCTGCAGTCAGCATGCCAATTGCACGCTCCTTCAAAACTTGCGACATCTGTGGCATTGTGCTTGTGTGATAAAACTGCACATTTTAGAATGAACTTTTATTGTAGCCAGCCTAAGGCACACCTATGCAATAATCATGCTGTCTAATCAGCATCTTGATATCCCACACATGTGAGGTGGATGGATTATCTCGGCAAAGGAGAAGTGCTCACTAACACAGATTTAGACAGATTTGTGAACAATATTTGAGAGAAATAGGCTTTTTGTGTACATAGAAAAAGTCTTAGATCTTTGAGTTCAGCTCATGAAAAATGGGGGCAAAAACAAAAGTGTTGCGTTTATAATTTTGTTCAGTGTAGTTATAGGGTTAATGCAGAGAGTAAAAGACCCGGTAGAGAGACAAGAGGCTGCTACGCATGTGATAAAGCTGTTGTGCGTTATAATTAAAGGTTAAGACACGGAGCATCTTTTATCTGTCGTTCTTCAGACATTACAGTAGACATATTTTGGTTTTCAAACTGTTTTGTTTCATCAGTCCCGTTAGCACTCAGCTAATGTATCCACCATTATTGTTTTGATAGTGTTTACAGTTTAACAGCTAAACTTTAGCTGTGGGCACGAATCGCTTGCATAAGTGTTTTTGTATGTTATGACATTATTATAAGAACGGATTGGAGCACTATATTATTGTTTTACGTAAAGGTGCATGCTAGGTTGCCAGGTTTTCACAGCAAAACCCTCCCAATTGCTACTCAAAACTAGCCCAATGGTGTTTCGAGGGTGGTTCCCATTTAAAAATCGCGTTCTGGGGTGTAAAATACACGCTTTCAGTTGGGGTTCCCCTGGTAAATTCGCATTCTAGTGCCTAAATATGACGTTATTGGGATCGCTACAACCCGCGACATCAAAAACATCAAAAACCGCGGACTTGGCAACACAGATGGTAGTGCTCGCTAACTTGCTCAAGGACTTCTCTCTGTGCCAATCACAGCAGGCTTTGCCAGCTGACCAATCAGAGCAGAGTATGCTTATGGAAGGGAGGGGTTTACAGACCTTAAGCTCAGAACTGCTTTGAATGAATCGTTTCGAAATCATTGAAAATTTGTTCTAATTTTAAATGTATATTCTGAGAAAATTACAGTTTTTTTCTGACCTTAGATGCATTTAAACCTGTTGTAGGGGACTCCAACACAATATTAGGACACTTTAAAAAAAAACGTATGACCTGCTCTTTAATGACAAACTTTTTTTTTCTTACTAATTAGAGGTAGGGGTGTGTGATATTTGATAACGATAACGGTTGATAACGATAATTAAATGATATTTTGCTGACTTTTTTTGTGCTGGCACTTTGGCTGGTTTAGGCCTGCCAATGTATAAATGATTATGACACTAAAACTGCCAGTAGGTGGCGGCAAGTACTGTCTTAATGAGTGATTCACTCAATCAAATGATTCATTCAAAATGGCTGATTCATTTAGAAATTAACTGGATCAACAGGATGCGTCCAAAATTGCATACTCTCTTGAGTAGGTACTTATCTGAATAAGTAATTACTTTGCAACTGCAAAAAGAGTATGTTCTCTACAAGTGTGCCACACACGTCCTGAAAAGTGAAGCCAAAACATTTTGGTCACCCCCTGGTGGCTGGCTGCAGTATAGGTTATAAACCCGGTCATGTAAATGAATGGGATGTGAGTCAAACTTAAATCTCTTTTTCCCAAAGATAGTTTGCATCATTTTAGGTAAATCTTATAACGTTGATGTATGTTCAAGTGTTCATTTCTAATAAGTTTTGTTTTAGCTAGTTATTTGACGATATAAAAATGGTGTGGTGTAGGGGTGTGCGACATATCGTCTGCGATAATATCGTAATTGTTGTTTTAACAATGTACGATTTGACATTATCGAGTATTTTGCAAGACCATTTCAAAACCCCCTAAGGAGTGCACACATACATTACTGAAATTTCTCGACTAATGCGGCGTGCGCATTTAGAGTGTTCCTTACTGCATGATTTCAGTCTAATACAATACATTTAACATGATCACAAATTCAGACTGGAGGCAGAAAATTTATATATTTATACCACTTCATATAGTTCATAAATTTCAGAGTGCTTTTTTTTCCTCCAATACTACCTTACATGTGTATGATTTGTTACAGTTCATAACAAGAATTTAATTCAGAGACTTATTACGTTTTAGGCAGCATATTTCTCTTGTTTTTGCGTCTCCAGAGCACCTGCCGTTGGTTGTTCCTGAAATTAAATGATTTGGTTCAGTCGCAATGACTTACTTATTAACAGTGACTTGCTGCCACCAACTGGCAGTTTTAATTTCACATTCAGAGTATCTTTTATTATCTAAATAATTTCAAATATCAGTATTCAACTTTATGTTTAATATATCATATGTTTAATATAATTCATGTTTTGGCATTAAACAGTGGGAAAGCCCATCCAAAGGCCACTAAGATGCACTGCTTCTGTGTTTTCTCTGCATTGCCTAAGATTCATTTGTTGATACCGATTTCATAATACACGATTAAATTTGAATCTGACTAATGGACACTTTCTAGAAAAAAAAATGGCTTATATAAGGTAAATGTCCATAAATGTAATATCAATTTTTGTTCAATAATTTCTTATGGAAAAGATGCTTTTCTATCATGTGAACTGACCATCCCCACACAAGAAATGAAGATTATAAAAAACTTTATAGGAGGTCAGCTGTCCTCGCCGCACAATGACACATTCAGCAAAATATTGTCTAATTGTCGTTATCGGTAAAATCCCAGAAAATATTGAGATATTTTTTTGTCATTATCACACACCCCTATTTGTGTGCATGATTGGGAGCTTGCAATTGGGTCTGCGGGATTTTGGGCGGGACTTTGATACCGCGGCTCCACCTCACGACACTACTGCGCAGATTCTGGCTCCAAACGAATCACTACTGCGCAGAGTCTGGCTCCAAACGAATCTCAACTGCGCAAACTCTGGCTCCAAACGAATCTCAACTGCGCAAACTCTGGCTCCAAACGAATCTCAACTGCGCAAACTCTGGCTCCAAACGAATCTCAACTGTCACAAGCAGGGCTCCATGAAATCACTACTGACGCATAGTTTGGGCCTCCAATGTCACTACGGCCGCAGAGTTGGTGCTCCAAATGACCGTCTTTTTCGGCAAGATGACAGTGTATCCCATACATGATGTTTTAGCTCACTTTTTTAGTGAAGGAATGGGAGTTCGCCCCAAAATCAATTCATTCGGATGAAACACCTACAGTGTTGCCTGAGACACACATGTTCTGCTCAAGCTTTTTGTTTGTAACTATTTTGTTTTGATTATTTTATTTTTGTTGTGGGGGGGGGGCAAATTGGGTGACACCTATGGCAGCTCACACATCCTTAAAACCGTGGTTGGAAGGTTATTAAACATTTAATAGTTCACAGATTACAAGGTACCCTAATTATGGAGTTGTAACTTTTTTATTACTTTATTAAAGTAATGTAACTGATTACTTTTCAAAATTTCTAATGAATGTTTTCAAAAGTTGGTTACCTGTGCTCAACACTGATTTCTGTCAGACTTCAGAATCCTTCATCACTTGAATTAAGATGACCAAATTTGAATACATCCCCCACAAAATCAGACTTTAGTACCGCCTTTTACTTTGAGATTGATCTGAAGTTCAATGCAGATTTAAAATCATAAGAAATAGTTTACTAATACTGTTTTTGAAACTAAACTAAATCTTCGCATAACTACAGGAAACACTGCATCTAACAATGCTTTGGAAAAAAACATAGCATAGCATTTACATCAACCCAAATATGGTTATCTAACAAGCGTGTGTCCTATTCTTTGTACTAAACTCCTGAAATGTTGGTGTCTTTTTGAAACATTGGTATCTGTTTGTATATGATATGACGACAGTTTTCTCAAAAAATTGTCCATCCATGCAGTTCTTGAGATTATTGTTACATGTTATGTACATACATTATTGAGGTTCAGCGCTGAAAACACGCGAGTGATACACACCATGCTTCAAGTATGTGTAAATGAAATAAATTAATTTCCACGCGGGGCGACTGGGAAAAGGGCCAGGCCATCCCATACACCCAAACAAATTCTAAAACTAGGACAACCCTATTTTTTGTATGGCCATCACAAAAAAAATCCGTAGGCTGGGCACATACCAAATTAATTAAAAGTTCTCTCCTGTACTCCACATTCACTTCCATTTGAATTTTCAGTCTCTTTATTTTGCCCTGATATCTCTATGTCTATCACATGACTTTAATAGCCTACTCAAGATTTAACAAAACTATTTTTTCTAAATTGCTTACATGTCAAAATTAGTACAATAATAACTAGGCTACATCATTACAATATCTTTATAGAAAAATCCTAATACTGAAAAGGAGTAATTTTTTCCTTTACAAAAATTAACCATGATTTTATTATAGTAAAAGTACAGTAACCATGTTTTTTTTTGGCAAATTGATTACCATTTGTATTTATTTTTACTACAAATTCCATTGTTAAACTATGGATAGTGTAACAAAACCATGATTAATCTGTGGTTACCATGGTTTAACAATAGGCTAACCATTGTCTTTGGATTTATAGTAAAATTATCGTTAGTTGTCTGCCCTATCTCCCCCTAAACCTATTATAAAACTATATGATTATTTGTCTGCTAAATTACTACTGTAACTTTACAATATAGCCTAATAATGATGTCCTTTAGGCTAGTATCTGTATATTGAGTGATTACTATTTAGCAATGGGCTGCTATTGCTTAAAGACAGAACTACAATAGCATATTTACAGATTAATCTGACCTGCACTTGAAATCCTGAACAGTAGTTTTGCTTCTCTGCTCCACCTGTGCGCTTCCACAGTCCAATCCGTTCTCAAATCTCTTGCATTGATTACTCTGATCAAAACCATTTTCAAGTGTACTGACCTACTTTGGATTTATTCATCCAAAATGTGGCATATTCCTTGACATTCCACGTTATTGGAGTTCCGTTTTTATGACTGGATTCTACGAACCACTCCGTGTTTTAAGCATTGCAGCCGTATGTCTCATATTTTAGAGTAGTCAATTTGGGAAAGAAATCAATTAAATCTGAATGTGGACACATGTAAATATTCAAATGTAACCCCCTTTGTAATAAGTAACTGTAATTTAATTACACATTTTTTCTTAGTAACTGTAACTGATTACAGTTACATTTATTTGGTAATTAAATTGCGTAACGCCGTTACATGTAACTAGTTACTCCCCAACACTGATTAAAACAACAATTGTGATATTATCGCACATGATAAATATCGCACACCCCTAATTATGTGATTTGATGGATTCACATAGACATTCAAACTGACACTCAGTAGCTATGCATGTAAGAAAAGATGAATGTTTACCTTGCCATTACTGAAAAAGCGCTTGCTGAAGACATACTGAAAGCCTTCAGGGCCTGCCTGAGCTCCTACAGGAGATTCAGATTTGGTAAACTCAGCTTTGGGTTTGGCTGGGATAGACGCTGCTTCCTCTGGATCAGCCACATCAGACCCTACATCACTCATTTCCCGCTCAAACGGGAAGATCTCTTCGCCAGAATGATCACATCCAGATCCATCAAGCTCTATGTCATCATCTTCATCCTATAAATTATCATTTGTTATTTTTAACTAATGCAAAAGCTAACTAATGTTTCTCCACTATTTTACAAAACCATATAGCTGAAACAACACTCCAAAGTACTAATCATTATATGTGTCTTATTTTAACTGGAAAACATCCAAGTTGCTTAAAAAATTAGCACTTGAGCAGCTTGAACAGATCATGAAGAATCAATTTCCCAGGTCTAAACATACTGGAAAATGGGTAATTAATTTTTATTTTAAGCTTTGGTAATCTTGCTATGTGCTTTTGAGATTTATTTATTTATTTATTGGTTAATATTTCTATTTAGCGTTATTTTTATTTTAGTTTTAGACATGTTAGTACTTAAGTTTTATTTCAGTTAGTTGGCAAGGCAAGATTTTAAGTTTAACTATTTTATTTATTAAAATACATCACTTAACTAAAAAACACAACTGCTGAATTTTACTTTGTATGACCAAGTTGCAACAGACATGTTTGTTAATCCCAATGTTGCTACAACATTGTTAATCCGTTATGAATGAAACAAAAACCTGGTTTAGTAGTTTTGCTCGTGCCTGAGTTGTCTTTTATGTATTTCAGGTTTTTAAATATATTTTTTTTATATTTCTTTTTTCATTGTCCGATTTTAAGTAAATTGTTCATTATTTCAATTTTGTTGTTAAGTTCCTAAAGTTTTTCATCTAAAATTATATTTTATTTTTATCTCATTTTCAGCTTTATTTCAATGAAGCAAAAATTATGTTCTAAATAGGTGTTTTAGTTACACTTCATAAAACCAATCATTTATTTTAGTCTTTAGAGTTTTTGCTATGATCACTATTTTTTTATTTTTATTATAATTTTTTTTTTTTAAGTAATTTTAGTACTTACATTTTTATTTCAGTTAGTTGCCAAGGCAAGGTTTTTTCATTTTTCATCTAGTATTTATATTTTATTTTATTTTTAATTAACAAAAATTACTTTTAATGGTTTTAGTAGGGGCGTGCCGGTACGAGTATCAGTACCGAACGGTTCACGGGGCAAATTCCAAATGGAAGTGATCATTCCTATCCCCTTGGAGTGGGGACTTTGTAGTGAGCAGGGCACGTGCGTGCCATTATGGCTGCGTTCCAGTCCATTTTTTTATGCCCTTCACTCGCAAACTTCCCTCTGTCTCGTTTACTTGGATGTACGTCATTGATTACGTTGCATGAGTGTCCACTTCTGGCAGAACCCTTGGAATGGTCTGAACTGGAACAACCTAAGCACTTGATCACTTAGAATCAGCTATGGGGTTGGTTTATTGTTTACATTTTTTCCCTTATGAATTTGTTTGGTGCAGCATTGCAGAGTTGTTTGGGGTGGGGATAAATTAAATGCGATCTGTGATGATGTCGCAATCGTGTTGCATTGTGGTCTATGGATTGGCCTGAAATGTGCATATGAAGCAGAACTCACTCCCAAATCGAGGGATCGAGGGTTTGTCCATATAAACTTCCCTCATCCACTTAAGTGGAATGCACTTCAAAATGGCAGCAGTGATTCCCCCGAGGGGGAAGTGCTTAGGGAAGTTCGCGAGTGCGTGTCTAAAAGTGGAGTGGAACACAGCCTGTGTCACTCATCTTGAATGCACTTTGGCAACAGGGAGCGACCTCATGTCCTCATTATCTTCGCTGGCGTCTCCCATGACAACGGCGCAGGGGTCCTTCAGCAGATTCGCTGATGGACAACCCGCATAAAAAATATTAATTTTATATTTTAAAAAAGCGTTTTGTTTAAATATGCTTTATAATATATACAAACTATATATCTAAACTTACTGGTTTTTAAAATAAAATAAAAAATTATATTTTTTTTATGCTGCGTTGTCAGTTGTCACGGGAACATGCCAGCTGAATATAATGAGAAAATTACATTGCTCCCTTTGCCAAGTGCATTCCAAAAGACTACATAATGGCACACACGTGCCCTGCTAACTCCAAAGTCCCTACTCCAAGGGGATAGGGATGATCACTTACATTTGGAATTTGCCTACCTTAACTGTTTGGTACCAGGTACGCGTTACCGCCACCCCCTAGTTTTAGTGTTAAGACCACCAGAAAAACCCTAATATAACGATCAACCATTCACACCGATCACACACCTCAGTCTCCATGTCAGAGTCAGCTTCTTCCTCCTCGTCCTGCTCCAGCTCAATCATGCAGTCCGAGTCCTCCAGCTCTTCTGCACTATGCGGACTGGATCTCGCATGAGATCTATCCAAATTCTCAGCTGGCACTTTTGTGCTTCTCTTCACTGAATCAATGTGATTCACAGCATTCACAGATTTGTCAGTTTGACTGTTTGACCTGACTTTCCCTGCTGTGCTTTTTGAAGGAGAAGCAAAATACTTGTAAGTTGTTTTGAGGCAATGCAACATATAGTCAAACATCATCTGACTATTCAACGTCCGAGCCACGTTCCTCTGGACGGCGAAAGGATCTGAAAAGAAAACAAGGATGAATATTGATGCGTTTCATATCTAGGAAGTGTATAAAAAAAAATATCACATGATGTCATGCATACCTTCTATTGCAATCCTCTTTTTGGGCCAGTCTTTCAGATCACGCAACAGGTCACTGTTTGTGCGCACACTAATGACTTTCTCAGGTATTTGAAATTCCAGTGAATAATATCGTAGTAACTCGACCCAAAGCTTCCCTAGCAGTACAGGAGGGCTACGGCCTTTGAAAACCAGTGGACACTATTTAAAATAAGAATACAATCAGGACTACGAACCAATAGGTAAAAATATTGCATTCATTTTGTTGACTTTCTTTTGGCATCAAAGTTGTCTTCAAATTAAAGCCTGTGATATACAGATCAGGAATAAGTGGGAAGGTACTCACCTTTCCCTTCTTGACAGCTTTGTCTTTATCTTGGGAGGAATCATTTGAGGTTTGATCATAGACCCAAAGCACATGTCCTTTCTCAACTCCAATTAAGGAGAAACTCTTCAGTTTACTCATGGGCAAACCCTAAAACAGAACACAATATCAGTCTCTGCATGCTGGGGGTGTAGGCGTGGTGTAGGCTGTTTTCAAAATCAAACGGGTAATTTAACTCCTAACAACTAAACCAAGGTTCTTACAGAGCGTTGCACAATAAACTTTGGGGATAAGTTTTCTATTACGTTTCTAAGTAGTCTAATTTAAAGTGATACTTCACCCAAAAATTAAGGAAAGTTGTGGTTGGTTAATTTTACTCACTCTCAGGCCATCCAAGACGCAGTTGACATTTTTTTTTCTTGAGTAGAACAGTAAAAAAGATTTTTAGCTGAAACAGTGGTCCTTGTTGATTCATAAAAGTCAATGGCTACGGGTTTTTGAATATAAAAATATCATATCAGAGAACACAAAATTAATACCCATGGCTTTGATGAAATATTGAGGCCTTATGAAGCGAAACAATTTGTCTGTGCAAGAATCTGAACATTATTTACAACATTATTAACTGTAATTCAGAACCTCAGGTAAACCAGGAAATCCGATTCTTTTCCAGAAACTGGTTCTTTCCGACAGTTTGTTTCAATGAAATGGTTCAGTTCACCAGTTAATTTACTTAATCAACTTGGAGAAAATCAACAGCAGTTCAGAGTATGAAAAGACAATGCAGAAAAGCAGAGCGAATGTGGCGGAAGACGAAACTTGAAATTCACTATAGCATCTATAAAGTCAGCCTTCGTGCTTTCAATGTGGAACTAGGCAAAGCTAGACAGTCATTCTTCTCAAACCTTATAAACAGTAACTTAAACAACACTTGCACTCTTTTCGCTACTGTTGAGAGACTGACAACCCCCCCCAGTAAGATTGCCAGTGAAATGCTCTCCGACAGCAAATGCAATGAGTTTGCTTCCTTCTTTTCTGAGAAGATCAATAATAGCAGGAAGGCGATTAGCACATCCCCAAATTATGCAGAGGTCAGACAGATTCGACCGCAATACCAAAAAGAAGATACTATTGTCTGCTTTTGAAGAAATTGATAGCAAAATTTTAGAAGAAATAGTACAGCAACTTTAATCGTCAACCTGCTATCTTGACACACTTCCCACATCTTTTTTCAAAAGTGTGCTTAACTGTTTAGAAGCAGATCTCTTAGAAGTGGTGAACGCCTCACTTCTTTCTGGGACTTTTCCAAACTCCCTGAAAATTGCAGTTGTTCTGAAAAAGATCAATCTTGATAACACCATATTGAGCAGCTATAGACCAATATCAAATCTTCGTTTTTATAGGAAAGATTATTGAAAAGGTATTCTTTAATCAGCTGAACAAATACTTAAACTCAAATGGATACCTAATTTTCAATCTGGTTTCCGACCGCATGACAGCACAGAGACAGCGCTCATTAAGATAATAAATGATATTCGCTTAAATTCTGATTCTGGCAAAATATCAGTGCTGGTACTACTAGATTTCAGTGCTGCGTTTGACACTGTCGATCATAACATACTTCTAGAGAGACTGGAAAACTGGGTCGGGCTTTCTGGGATGGTAATCAAATGGTTCAATTCATACTTAGAAGGGAGAGGTTATTATGTGAGTATAGGGGAGCATAAGTCTAAGTGGATGTCTATGACATGCGGAGTCCCACAAGGCTTTATTCTTGCACCGCTCTTGTTTAGCCTTTATATGCTCACACTAAGTCAAATATTGAGAAAGAACCAAATTGCCTATCATAGCTATGCAGATGACACCCAGATTTACATTTTCTTATCTTCAAATGACTACAGCCCCATTGATTCCCTCTGCCAATGCATTGATGAAATTGACAGTTGGATGTGCCAGAACTTTTTTCAGTTAAACAAGGAAAAAACTGAATTTGCATTTGGAAACAAAGATGAAGTTGAATGCATACCTTGACTCTAGGGGTTTGACAACTAAAGATCAAGTCAGGAATCTTGGTGTGATTCTGGAGACAGACCTTAGTTTCAGTTGTCATGTCAAAGCAGTAAATAAATCAGCATATTATCATCTCAAAAACATTGCAAAAATTAGATGGTTTTTTTTTTCCAGTCAAGACTTGGAGAAACTTTTGTAACTTTTTTTGTGGACTATTGTAATGGTCTTCTCACTGGCCTTCCCAAGAAGACCATTATACAGCTGCATCTCATCCAGAACGCTGCTGCCAGAATGCTGACTAGAACCAGAAAATCTGAGCATACTACACCAGTCCTCAGGTCCTTACACTGGCTTCCGGTTATATTTAGGATTGATTTTAAAGTGTTTTTACTCGTTTATAAATCACTCAATTGCCTAGGACCTAAATACATAGCAGGTATGTTCACTGAATATAAACCTAACAGTCCACTCAGATCATTAGGATCGAGTCATTTAGAAATACCAAGGGTTCACACAAACAAGGGGAGTCCGTTTAGTTATTTGCCGACTGCAGTTGGAATCAGCTTTCCAGAAGAGATTAGATGTGCTAAAACATTAGTCACATTTAAATGCAGACTCAAAACTCATCTGTTTAGCTGTGCATTTACTGAATTAGCACAGTGCAATGTCCGAATTGATTGCACTATATTTTATGTATAACCATTTTCTATTCTTAACTGTTTTAAATTCATTTTAAACCTCTTAAATCAAATTTTAAATCATTTTAAAAGTTTTTAAATTTCTTGTTTTATTGTTGTGATTATTATTTTTTATTTTTTTCATTTCTTTTATGTAACTTTGAATTACCATTGTGTATGAAATGTGCCATATATATAAATAAACTTGCCTTGCCTTCATCACGCAATGACAATGTATACGCAAATATATTCTTAAAAGCACCAGTCTAAAGCATATAAAGTGAATAAAATTCTTAAACTCACCTTTTTACATAAGCAATGAAACCATATAAACTTTAATTCACGCATGCGCATATCGGTCTTCGGTCCGAGTCAAACTGTTTTCTCAGTTCAGTGACTGTTGGAGGAACTGGAGCGCTGAATGAGTTCATTCATCATAGAAACAGATACGCTGGTGTTTTGGCTCATTTCGAGTCAGACTGACTTTGAGGCGTCTGAAAGTGAATTTTGATTGAGTAACTTGTAGATCTGTGTTGTTCAAACCATAAACTGTTTCAGACAGTTCAGCCAGATTTGGTGAACTGGTTCAACTAGTTCACCAAAAAGAACCATTTCAAAAGAATGATTCGTTCACGAACCGGACATCACTCTGGACCGTGTGCCTGAGGCTCTGGATTACAGGTAATAATGTTGTAAATAATATTTAGTATCTTGCACAGACCGATCATTTCGCTTCATCAGACCTGCATATACCGTCAGGAGCCACAGGTATTAATTTTGTGTTCCTTGATGCGCTTTTTTTTTAATTCTCAAAAAAACGGGCAGTCGCTGATTTGCATTTTATGAATAAATAAGGACCACGGTTTCAGCTAAAAATCTTCTTTACTGTTCTACCGGACAAAAAAAAGTCACCTACTTTCTGGATGGTTTGAGGGCGGTTAAATGAACCACGAATTTTCAATTTTGAGTGAAATATCCTTTGAAGTTTTGTCTCTCATGGGTGAACTCTTCATGGAAGTAAATGCTATACTGTTGTTTATTACATAGCTCTCTGAAATACTTGCATTTGGGTCCTGATCACCATGCTGGGTTTTATTTTGCAATAATGACCGGCTGACTGCACATGGTCTCATTTTACCTCTTCATAAGGGTTCAGGATGCGATAATCAGGCTCTGGTCCTATAAACTTTTATCAGTTGATCTATTAATGTTGAAACACACACCACAGATTCTAGGTATGAAGGTAAGATGGGTTCTTTGCATCGCTGCAGGAAGCTGATGACCATGAGAGCAAAGCAGTAGGATGGAAGTCCACCTTCTTCCATCTGGTCCACACAACAAACCTAATTCACACACACAAAAAACATCACATATCATGAATGTTAAAAAGCATAAAGAAACCCTATAGAGAGACTACTACTTTTTTTTACCTAAAAAACTATCTACTGAAAATAATGGAAGTGTACATGTCAGTCTCACCTTAGCCCAGTATCTAAAGCATACGACCAGCGGAGCAAGTTGTGGTTCTAGATTCGCCAGCTCAGCCAAATATGCTGTTGTCAAGCATGCGCTTTCATTGCCTGCACTGACTTTGCAGATCAGACCACTTAATAGATACAAAAAACAGTAAATAAATAAAACCACATACAATTTTTCACTACAGTCAAAAAGTTTGGGATGAGTAAGATGTTTTAATGTTTTTGAAAGAAGTTTGTTCTGCTCACCAAGGCTGCATTACTTAAAACTTCATACTTAAAGTCCGCGTGAACCGGAAGTTGCTGCCGACTTTATTTCAGTGTAGTGACGTATTTCCAGCTGAAACGGAATATTGAATAGAGGACATGGTTTTATTTTTGCGCTCCTCCTCGCTGTCTCTCTCATAGCAACCCTACGGTTCGGCACGGGGCTGTGTTTAGGTCTTTCTTGGCCCCCCAAAGCACGTCAAACTGACGTCATCAGAACAAAGGAATGCCAGCTAGCAAGCGTAAAAGTAATGTTCAGAATTTAGGATTAAAGATTACGAAGAAAAACAATTTTTTTTCAATGTGCGGCTAACTTGGCACAGATTTAATTGTTTTCATCATACTAACGCAATTGCGCTAGTAAAGTAAAGAAAGTCAATTTTGATTTCATGCGGACTTTAAAAATACAGTAAAAACAGTAATATTGTGAAATACTATTACAATTTAAAATAGTTTAAATACATTTAATAATGCATTTTATTCCTGTGATGTTATTATCTATGTTGAAATCACTTGTGCTGATTCATATTTTTGTAGAATCCATGATACATTTTTTTTCAGGATTCTTTGATGAATTCATGAAATTTATTTAAAGCTGCAGTCCGTAACTTTTGGCGCTCTAGCGGTTAATAAACAGAACTGTGTGCATCTTGCGGAAGAACATTGTAGCCACTAGCCAAAGCTACTTCTCTCTGTTTATGTCTATGACGATTCACGCAGGTACTGGGCTACAAACACTTATTATAGGTGTAATGTAGTGATTCAGGATAAGCCAAAAAATAATAAAGCCATGATGTACTCGCTTATTATATTAATTTTGTACATTTTGAACACAAAAAAGTTACGGACTGCAGCTTTAAAATAGAAATCTTTTGTAACATTATAAATGTCTTTATTCACAGTTTTGATCAATTTAACGCATCCTTGCTGAGTAAAAGTTAACAAAATATATAAAAATATCTTACTGACCCCAAACATTTACAAGGTAAATTATACACACATTTAAAAGCAGGTAACTTCATATATAAACTTTGTAAAAGAATAATAAGCAAGGAAACACAGACCTAGTTTTCTCTTTGCACACAACTACAGGCATCCTCCTATAGAAGTCACCCTCGACGCTCACAAAAAGAGCTGCAAAAATGAAACCGATAATAAAAATTGTATTCTATATTGATGGTGCTTTATTCTGAATGCTTAAAAAGTATGCTAAACAGGATACATTTATGAAATTACAATAATACTGCTTATCAGCTATAGCAAAAAAAAGTATCAGTGTGTAGCTCCATACCCTGCTCTTTTTTCACCATAGCCAATTTAAACACTGTTCCTTACTAATGTATTTCTGCAGTCTATGCTTTTTTCACTTTACAATTGTCCATTTCTTTCACTGCTTTTCACTTTTTAACTTACCACTTTTAGAGAGATGCTCTTGAGCCACAAGCAGAACATCAGGATGCTGGAACTGATGAGAAATGTTTTTTTCTTAATTGGAAAACACTTATTGAACAAACTTCAAAATTGTGCATCTTTGTAAAACATGTAATCAAATAACTCTCAAAAAAGTGCAGAATATTTGGGGTTTGTGAAAGGAATCTAATTGGGCCCTCAAACACATATGCCATGGTTTATGTGTTTGCAGTCAAACTGTAATCACAGCAAACTGAGATAATTTGCCTAAACGTCAGTGATAATTAGCAGTTTATCACAGGTTTGAGCCAATATTATATCTCACCTTCCGTGAGGCATAGATCAAGTTGGAGCTAAACTCTGCAGGACACCGGCCCTCCAGGACCGAGTTTGGGTACCCCTGGATTAGATAGATGTTGCTAGCACATTGCTAACTTGATTTAACATTTTGTTATCATGTTTTTAGCATGTTTAACATGTTGCTAGCATGTGTTAGCATAATTTGCATGCTGCTTACATAATTCTAATGTGATTAATTACTGTTAACATGTTGCTAGCATGTTCATAACAACTAGCACCTTTCTAGCATGATTTGCATTTTGCTAGCATGATTAGCATGCTGCTAACATGTTTCTAACATGATTAACAGGTAGTTAACATGTATAGTGTGTTTAACATCTTGCTAATGCAGGGCTCCAGACTGCGACCATTTTTTCTGCCTGTGCGACTAAATTTTCCCATATGTCCCCCGCCCTAATGTTCACGCAAAGAAAGAAGGCATAACCTTATTGTTGCTGCCACTGCCATGTTGTGAAGACGCCGTGTGTTTCATTGCGAAAGCGAAAGTACTTTGTTTGGCCTTCCAAAAGAGGACACGACTAGAAATCAGTGGTTAAGTTGTATTTACAAAATTTTTCCAGAACAGTTCAACCCAAATATTGCGATGTGTCCAGCGCTTTTTATTGAGGACTGTTTCCTGATCCTGGAAGAATAGACCACAGTGCCGGCTGTTCTGACTCAAAGAATTTAAGTACATTTTTATATTTAAAGGATTTTCCACTGACGATTCAAATGTGAGTTTTGGGTAGTGTAGAGTAGTGCTTGTTGTTTGTCATTTCTCTGATCACAAATGCAGACATGATTTTATGTTTACGCGGCGCGATGCGATGCAACGCAACGTGTAAAAAGACAGTATAAGTCATTATAATCAGTATTATACCACTGGATGCAACAAATGCCTCGTTAATAAAGGGTTTTATTGGTTTTGTCTCGTCGCTCCGGGAGACGCATCATAGTATGGTTGGGGCGTAACATTTCCGTCACACGCTTTTGGCCAATCACAATGCACTGGATAGTTGGCAAATCAGAGCATACCTCACTTTTTAGAACAATGAGCTTTGTAAAAATTTGTGACGGCGTTTCAGAACGTGGGGCATAGAGGAGAAACAATAATACACAGTATGTGGAAAATAATGTGTTTTAAAAACATTTCATTACATCAAATACACAAAATAATGTTATTTTTGGCAACATCATATGACCCCTTTAAGCTTTGCTAGCGATAGACAGCTTAAACACTTTATCTAGGGTGACCATACGTCCTTCCTTTTTCCCAGACGTCCTCTTTTTGGACCTAAAAATGCGTCCGGCCGGGATTTCTAAATCAGCCAAAATGTCCGGGATTTGGCTTTTGCTTTCTACAATGGCCATTAGTGTGTGTTTTTGAATTAGAGCCATGCGAGGACTGTGTCCAGTCCCACCCACTCCCACAAACATTCTAATATTGCATATAATTTCGTGCATCAGGGAGCCGCTATCAATATGCGGAGAATATAATCTCTTTTGGATGAGCGCTCCGCGCTCGCTGTTCACTTTCTCGCGATCACGCGCGTTCTGTGTAAAGGAAGATCAGATATTTGAGCTCAGGATGTGTTGAGCAGCAAATCCTCCAGCATGGTCTGTCAGCATCTCTCCTCTCAACCCATGAGCAGTTTGACTCCTGCAGCTCGTGTTGGATGCAGGGTTGTCAAGTCCACCTTTTTTTCTTCTTCTTTGGAATTGGGCTACTTTTAAACTGTTGCCCTGGCTTGATTTCCCCCCGTGGGTTAAAGGCAGGGCCAGCCCGTCGCATAGGCGAAATAGGCAAATGTTTAAGGGGCGCCCAAATGTGTTGTTTTATAATTTTTTTTTTTTTTTTATAATAATATTATTTTAATTAGGGGTGCACTATATATCGACATATAATCGATATTGCATTATAGCTTAATGCCATAGTCATATCGCAAAGGCTGTGATTAAATTAAATAAAAATACCTATGCGCTGCAGTTTTCAATGTGTTCGAGTGCAGCGCTTCACTCGGAACATGCAGCTCATTTCCTTATTTATTTGCTGGCAAACCAACAAAATAATAGCAGTTTAATATTTGAATTTGAGCAGAGATGCACCGATCTGTTTTTTTTTTCAGAGTCTGTAAACGACGTTAAAGGCCAGAGACACAAAGAGGAGAAAATTAGCATGCAGAGCAAGCTCACTGTTCACGATGAGTGAAGTATGAATGTATCTCTGAGGGGAACTGACTGTCTTAAGAAACAGTTTAGATGTTATTTTCCTTTCATCTTGCCTCTGTATAATGCAATAATAATAATAATAATAAAAAAATGATAACTATGCACACGTTTGTAATGATTGGGAAGCTTGCTGTTACGTCACGTGACAAAAGAACAAACGACTCGAAAGATGAACGCCTAAAAACTAAAAATTTAAAAAAAAAATATTTCCCCCGCCCCCGCAATTTAAAAAAAAATAAAAAAAATCCGAAAAAAAACGCTTCTTAAAAAACCCCGCCCCGCCAGCCCACCCACCACAACCCGATAAAAAACAAAAAAAAAAAAATAATCCCACACTAAAAAAAAACGCCATTAAACAAAAAAAATAAAAAAAAAAAAAAATAAAACCCCGCTTACAACGCCCTGCACATAAAAAAAAATCAAAAAAACAAATAAAAGAAACCACCTTTAATCAACAAAAAAAAAAAAAAAAAGTAAAAAATTAAAAAAAAAAAAAAAACAACATGATAAAAAAAATATCAATTCTCTTTCCGGCTCAGACTGCATTGGTTAAGCTTATGGGGCTGTCACGTGATGAACGAACGACTCAAACCCAAAGACTTGTCAGATAAGAGGTGAGGTGAGCTAGCATAGACTAAAGATCCAGGTAAACAATGAATGAATATTTTCTGTTTCTTATAGCATTATATAGTTTTTAGCATTATATAGTTATATAGTCTTGTTTGTAGTGTGATCAATGTTTGCGTAAAATACGTAGTAGATGTGTTAGGGAACATTTTAATTACATTTTGCTAAAATAAACGAAATGACTCGAAAAAAGATTCTTTCATTTTGCTGAACGAGACTCAAAGATCTGATTCGGTAAAATGATCCGAACTTCCCATCACTAGCATTTAGTGTTTCCAATGCATCACTGCTGTTCCTTAAGCGCCACCTGCTGACAGAGAGTGAATTTGCATTTTCATTCAGCCCATCTGCTGTTTGGTATGTTTTATGTAGCCTAATTTCCCAAAGCTAAAGTCAAACCATTCTGTTTTTGCTTCAGGTTTTAAAATTATACAGTCTAATTTAGATCAAAATATAATGAAGCAACTAACCATATTCTTCCTACTCATATTTTCATTCTTTCTTGTCTTTTGCTTAAATAAAATACTTAAAAAATCAGTATTGGATTCTGCCATGAAAAGTGCATCCCTAAATTTATGAAAGTCTGAAATTAAGAAATTAAGACTTAAATGTTAATATTGTAGCTGCCTTTGGACGATAAAGTTCTCTAATTTAAAAAGCTAGTTGAGTTAATGTCAGTTTATTTATTTATTTTTTGTGCAACCTTCTTCTTTATATGTAATTTGTTTTATATCATAAAGCTATGCACCTATTCTGTGTGAATGATCGGTGGTGAAATTGGCTGCGATGCAAGGGGCACCAGCTAAAATCTTGCCTGGGGCACCAAATTGGTCAGGGCTGGCCCTGGTTAAAGGTTTGAAATGTTGCATAAATTACATTTGACTGAAATGCTTGTATTGAACATTTTTGCATTGTGCCTATGATAAAACGTGCTAACTATTATGTTTTGTGCAGAGGGCTGCCGCCCTGGTAGTAAAGCTTTTTAAGGCTGGGTTAGATCAATATTGCATACATGACTTGTAAAATATGTTATTATTAGGTATGAAGACAGAAATTTTGAGTTTTGATATTTGAGATTGTGCTACTTTGGGCGCTTTCGGCATTACTTTAACCACCAACCACACCCCAGCCCCCGCACCCACTGTCCTCTTTTTGGAAAACTAAAATATGGTCACCCTACTTTATCCCCTGGTTTCACAGACTAGGCTTAAGCCTGAACCCAAACTAAAATGCATGTCTGAGATGTTTTAACTGACCAAAAAAAAATAAAAAATTTTCACTTACATATCTTAAAATGTGTCATTGATTTGCCTCAGATGCACACAGTAATGTTTTTTTTCTAAGGCATGTTTACAAAAGCTACTTAAATGTGCTAATTGAACAATGGCCTAATTCTGGCCTATAAGTCTTATTGTACAAAAGTTTTGACCCCTTCAGTGAAAGTCTATTGGTCTATAGTCTTTTTCGTCTTCTGAGACTAAATTTTAACATGTCTCCCAGAGTTTTCAAGCTACACCCACCAAACTCAGTTCAGACCTTCAGACTGTATTTTCATAAAACGGTTGATCAAAACTACAGTAAATCAGAAGGTCAGTTGGCTTTCTCAAGTCAACCTAAAAAATATAAATATAAAAGCATTTACTTATATCAAACTCATAGGCTAAAATAGCATATATTAAAATGTAAGCTGTGAGAATATTTGTGATAAGCACTTTCTACTCACATGGGATGGAAACTTTACATCAATGTTTACATCAGAGTCTTTGAAGCCAAACTTGGTGCAGGAAGATCCATATAATCTGAACTGGCAACCTGCAGGGGAAACAAGAATACAGAGGTATTGAAAAAGCATTGAATAAAGGATTCAGTGAGCTTTGAATGTACCGCTGTGCTGTTACACACCTGGAAGGACAGGCTGAAGGACTTTCTCAATGAGAGTGAGGACGTTTTGCCGTTGTTTCAAATCCTGATCATTTAAACCGAACTCAGCGATCACACTTTCCAGAGCCAAGCTGATTGAATGACACTGGGGTTTTCCAGGAGGTGGGATGTTCAACAGCAGCGTCAGCTTCTGCAGTTCCTGTAAAGAGGAGACAAATTTCAACTTTAAATGCCAAGCACAGATGTTTGAGTCTGCTAACATCTTGATCATAATTTGGTAATATGTGATTCCGTACCTTGGCTTTCTTCCTGTGGGCTCTTTCTCTGATGTGATTGAGCGCTGGTGACATGTCTTCACAGTACACCTTACATTTCTCACATTTGAACTTCAGACAGATGCTTGACTAATAAAAATGCATAAAAAGAACCCAAATCATATTATGTGAAGAAATATGATCAATGTACTGTACACTACTTTTCAACCGTTTTGGGTCAGTAAGATTTTTTTTTTGAAAGGAAGTAATACTTTTATTCAGCAAGGATGCATAAAATTAATCAAAAGTGACAGTAATAACATTCATAATTTTACAAAACATTTTTGTTTCAAATAAATGCTGTCCTTTTGAACTTTCTATTCACCAAAGAATTCTGATATCAAATGTATCAAGGTTTTCATTAAAAAAAAAACAAGTGACTTTCAGCACCACTGTTGCACACTGATAATAATCAGAAATGTTTCTTGAGCAGCAAATCAGAATATTAGAATGATTTCTGAAGGATCATGTGACATTGAAGACTGGAGTAATGATGCTGAAAATACAGCTTTGCCATCAAAAGGAATAAATTACATTTTACATATATTTCCATTTTAAATTTTAATAATATTTCCCAATATTAATGTTTTTTCTGTACTTTTTTAACAAATGAATGCAGTTTTGGAGAGCAAGACGTTTTACAACAAATTTTCAAACTTCTTACAAAACTTTTTTGAACAGTAGTGTATTTATCTGCTGTATGATATGCAATGGCAACAAATATACAGCACTAATAATTGCAAATATGTAGCACAGTAATACCATGGTGCTCTTTAAAGTACCCTGTAAAGACTACGGTACATTAATATGGTATTCCTTCAGTACCATGGAGTACCTCTTTTTCAAATCGTAAAATTTTTCCCAAAATGCTATTTAAACTGCTTAAAGCAATAGTTTTTGCCCAAAAAATAACATTTCTTCCACTCCGCTTAAGGCTCCAAGATGTAGAGGAGTTTGTTTCTTCATCAGAACAGATTTGGAGAAATGTAGCATTGCATTACTTGCTCACCAATGGATCCTCTGCTTTGAATTGGTGGGCCCGTCAGAATGAGAGCCCAAACAGCTGATAAAAACATCACAATAATCCACACCACTCCAGTCCACCAATTTACATCTTGTGAAGGGAAAAGCATGCTGGTTTGGTACCCAAACGACCATTAAGACTTTTTACTCAAACTGTTTGCTTCAGGCCTAGATCCAAGTCTCTTATTGTAATATTCTTTTACATATAAAATTAGTCATTTAGCAGACGCTTTTATCTAAAACGACTTACAAATGAGGACAATAAAAGAAGTCAAAACTAACAAAAGAGCAATGATATGCAAGTGCTATAACAACTCCCTGTTAGCTTAACGCAGTACACGTAGCAAGGTTTTTTTTATAAAATTATAAAATAAATAAAAAGAAAACAAATAGAATAGAAAAAGAGAGCGCACGCTATGTTAGCTTCCGTTTTTTTTTTGTTAATTGTATAATAAATAAAACAAATAGAATACATAAAGATTAGAAAAGCTAGTGTTAGTTAGTTTTTTTTGTTTTTTTTAAGAAAACAAGCAGTAAATGAATAGAGTGCAAGTCTAAAAGGAGCAAGTTTTTTTTTTATAAAGAATAGAATTAGAAGAGAGAGTGCTAGAGTTAGAGGGTCAAATAAAGATGGAAGAGATGTGTTTTTAGCCGATTCTTGAAGATGGCTAAGGATTCAGCTGCTCAGATGGAATTTGAAGGGAACACAATATGTTAACTGATGTACTGGAGTGGTGTGCATTACTTGTGGATTATTGTTATGTTTTTATGAGCTGTTTGGACTCATTCTGACGGCACCCATTCACTGCAGAGAATCCGTTGCTGAGCAAGTGATGCAATGCTACATTTCTCTAAATCTGATGAAGAAACAAACTCATCTACATCTTGGATGTCTTGAGGGTGAGTACTTTTTCAGCCAATTTTCATTTTTGGGTGAACTATTCGAACTATACAAACCTCTGTAGGGTCACAGTCACTGCCTTCTGCTTCCAAGCACAGCTGTAAAATGTCCCGTCTAGTGAGGCAGCTTTCAATCGAGACAATTCTGCTATTCTCCCTCCAGCTCTGCATGCTGTCTGATAGACAGACAAGATGCAGACAGATATTAGCTACATTTTTAATCTCACCGTTTCATTACATGACAGGTTTTAATGCATTTTACCAAGCCTGTCATGTTTCTGTCCATCTCGCTGTCGTTCTCTCCAGTTCCTCCGGTCAGCAGGTGAACCCTTCTGGATTCGGTCCTTGTGAGAAGGACTTTGTCCAAACGCTCGTCCCTCAGGAGAGCTGCATGACTGCGAGGCTTTGGCTCTTCTGTTGTGACCCCGCTTTGTTTTAGGACTGTAACTGCGTTCATGGTTCACACTGTCCTGTCCCAATGGGCTCCTCCAGCTCTCAGCTTCATCTGCTTCCTTCGGTCTCCTGTATCGTGGAGAAAACTTCCTGTTTCCCTTAGCAGCCATTGTCGATCTGGATTAATGGGTGGGAACCAAGATCAATACGAGGAAGAATAAAAATGGAATTTGAAATCTACACTAAACTCAGTCATTTTGATTATGAGGATTGCAAAGTGAAGTGAGGTGATCATATTTGCTGAATGAAATCAGACATTTTGTTTCATACTATTTTTGGGATGCTTACTCCAAAAATTGTTTTGCTCTATAGCACATCACACTTTCTCATAAAATATAATGCATTCTGTAGCAATTTCACTTTCGACAACCATTTGTAAGGTGAAGACATCTTGTATTATCCCCTAATCAGCAGAACTGCCACAAAGACATGATTCCTGTCTTTCCCTGAGAGATTACAACTATTTATTATTTTCACATGTATAAAAAAAAGAGACTTAAGACATTTTATGCTTAATCCACTTTAAGGTTTGAATTATGGGGGGGGAGCTTATTTATGCACACGTGTTTTGAGTATTTTAATAAATTATTCTACTCCTTTGTTGATTTTAAGGTAAATTATACATTTTGAATAATTATTTTGTCATTTGACCATTTTTGTTACTTTAAAAAAAATGCATTTATATACGTGATGGAAATATTTTTCAACATCATCATCAAATCACGTATTACTGGAGCTTTCAACATTTGTTAAGATGCAGAGCTGCGTAATAATCCTTAATACTATCAAGTAATTCATACAAATTCTTTATGAATGTTGTCGTGCCGCCGGTCTGATCATGCAAAGTTTAGTAACATTACTTGAATCTCATATTAGTTCCAAATGACTGAAATTCCCATTTTGCACACATTTTTAAACTGTGGCAGTGTGAATTATTTGTATGGATCAAAGAAAGCGAAACATGTCGCGCAGCATTTATACGTGCTTGTTGTCAAAATAACAACACTGAAGTAAAAAACGAGCAGAGTCGCTGTAACTGCTTTCCCTCGAGAGGACAAAGGGCAGCTCGGAAGGAGTGTCATGCACGAGTCAAAATAACGTTACATGAACAACACCACAACAGCCTAAATAAAGTGAACATGCCGAACTCACCCAATTTAATATCAGCCGTGCTTTATAAATATGAGCGCGACATCCCGTGAAATCTTCCCGTCAACTGTAACATGCAGGTGCCAGAGCATTAACAAGTCCGATACTGACCCAAACTCACTTCCGCTACACTTCAAATGTGTCAAATCAGCTGACGTTCATCTGTATGAAATTATTAAGAGAATAAAACTACCCACGTTGCTCTTAATCAAGCATAAATAAAGAAAAATGGTAATACTTTACTTTTTAAGTGACAAGCTTGACATTTAATATTGAAATCGCCGTCTCATTCGATATGCAGTTGTTTTGATCTTCCACTTCCGGGTCTTACGTGACGTCAAAATAAAAGCTGCTTCTATTGATTTAAAGGGGTCAAATGATGCGATTGCAATTTTTTCCTTTCTCTTTGGAGTGATACAAGCTCTTGGTGCATAAAAAAGATCTGTAAAGTAGCAAAGACTAAAGTCTCAAATCCGAAGAGTTATTCTTTATAAAAGTTAAGAGTCAGCCACGCCCTCCTAAAATGGCTCGTTCTAACACGCCCCCACATACCTACCTCACGATGTGGGAAGATTTGCATAACGCGGCCCAAATGTTCACTCAAAGAAAGAAGGTGTAACTTTTATTCTCGCTGTAGTATTGCTGTTGCCGCCAGCGCTGCTATGTCGTGGAGACTCCGTGTGTTTCGTTGTGAAAGCGAAACTACTTTGTTTGGCCGTCCAAAAGAGGACACGACTAGAAATCAGTGGTAAGTTGTATTTACAACACTCTTCCAAAACAGTTCAACCCAAACATTCAGATGAGTGCTGCACATTTTATGGAGGACTGTCTCCTGATCCTGGGAGAGTAGACTAAAATGCCGGCTGTTCTGCACAGACTGTAAGTACGTTTCGTTTAAAGGATTTGCCACTGATGATTGAAACGTGAGTTTTGAGCAGTGTAGGTTAGCGCTTGTTGTTTGTCATTTCTCCAATCACAAATGCAGACATGGTTTTATTACACAACGCATAAAAAAGACAGTATAAGTCATTATAATCCGTAACTAAGTCCCCACTGGATGAAACAAATGCCTCGTTTGTAATGGGTTTTAATGTTGTTGTCTCATCGCTCCGCGCACGGACAGGGCATCACAATATGTAAGGGGCCGGAACATTGCCATCACACGTTTGAGGTATTCGGCCAATCACAACGCCTTGGATAGCTGGCCAATCAGCAGCACACCTCACTTTTTCAGACGATGAGCTTTGTAAAAATCGATGCGTCTCAGAAAGGCGTGGGATAGAGGAGAACAATAATGTACAGTATGTGGAAAATGGTTTGAACTTCTAAAACCGGCGGGGGTGGGTAACACCTTTCATTACACCAAACGGTCTTTTTAGCAACATATATGACCCTTTTAAAAACGGCGTGACTATTTCAGTAGTTTAAACAATTTTTTAAATTTGCAAAAAAAATACAAATTTGCTTGTATCAAAGTATTCGGTCCATTCAGCTACTAATAACACATTTATATGAGTAAACCATGGAATGTTTTGGAAAACAATTCAAATACAATTTTACAAGTATTAAGGCACACTACAATTTGAATAAAAGGGTTAGTTTAAAACATTTTTACATAATGACAACCATTTGCTACTGAAATGAAAGCGAATTAGTGTTTTGTTATAGTCCATTCATCTGCTACAACTTATTGCAATACATGCTGCAAATTCATTAGTGTCACTCCAGTTTAAAAGGTATAGAAACCACTTTTCAATGCAAGTAAAAACTACTACTTGCAAAAAAGGCTTATAAGCTACTGGTGGTTCTTCAGGAATTCTTCCATATAGGCACCAAGAGCCTTCACGTCTTCAACAGTCACTGCATTGTACAGGGAAGCCCGGATGCCACCCACAGACCTGAAAATGCATAGTGAAACAATCATAAAGCAGGAAACAGAATCTATTCACTGTATAACGTGTATAAAGTAAACTGCTATATCTCAGACAGACCAGCACCGATTTGTTTCTCAAACAATTTGTCCATATTATGTTGAAATTACGTACAAGTACTTATTAAATGCAGTTATTACAACATTACTCTTCCATTAAAGTCAATGAAAATGTTTTCTGTCAAGCTATGCAAACTACATTAACAATAATTACAAAGACAGACGTAATATTTTCCTAATTTTCATACAACACCTGTGTCCTTTAAGTGAGATCATGCCAAGTTTAGAAGCACCACCAAGAAATGCCTTTTCAAGACTTTCATCCCCTTCCTTCTTTCCGATGCGGAATGGAACGTTCATGCGGCTTCGACACGCCATGTCAACTGGGCATCTGAAAGAGTCCGTAAGGTACGTGATAAGTCATTTTGACAAATACAAGAGATTATAATGTAGACAAATATTGCATTTAGTTCTAGTCAGTTTGACCAAAAATCTGCATCACTTCTGAAGTTTATCCAATTTTTTCCCCCTGATTGTACCTTTATATGAATCAGAACGCATGGAACATTTGCAGAACCACTGCATTTTAAATCACGATCCAAACCAACCATGAGTAGTTTTTGATGTAAATTAGATTGTGTAATTTTAAAATTTAAAGCAAAACCAGAATGGTCTGACTTCAACTTTGTGAAATTATGCTAAATAAAACAACTACACAAAACAAAAACAGCAGATGGACTAAATAAGAACACAAATTCAATCTTTGACAGCAGGTGGCGCTTATGGAACAGCAGCAATACAGCATTCCCTTGGTTACCGCTGTAAACAACGTAGTTCCCCTCAGAGATACATTCAAATAAACCCCCACCCCCAATTCAGTAGGATTTTAGAATTTGGTATTTGTAGTAAAACTGTGGTTATACAAACGGTAATCAATACGCCATTGGTTACTACACTTTTACTACAACAAAAAACGGTTAATTAATAAGGGCTGCTTCTTTTTAAATTTTATTATACCAATACATTTTTTTGACTCATTTTTATTATATTTACTTAAAGATTAACATTAAATAATGATTAAAAACTGAATAAGTTCAATGTTGTAATATCGTGTATTATGAATAAACTTCTGTACAAGAAGAATATATTTTATCTGCAAAATTGTGGTCCAGAATGTTAGAAATGTTAGGATGATTACGACAGAATCACTGACGAGTAAAATCCATTGGAGCGGTTGATAATGTCATAGATGATGTCGGATTTCTGTTTGTTTAGTCGTTCCATGGCATCCGCCCCTCCAGTGTTCTTGATCCACTCCAGAACCAAACCCATAATGTAAATACTGCAAGAAAAACAAGCATTTAATATTAATATTGCGGTTTAAAAGAAAAATAGGTGAACACTAAAATTATAAAAGGGTTCCTGGGAAAAAAAAACTGAGAAAAGGAGAGTACGGTCTTGTAACATTTTAAGTTTCTCTCTCACATCCCTGTAAGCTGGAAAAGTGATCTACAAACAGCTCTTGAAATTAGCCACGAGGCTGTTTGTTTTAGTAATTATATGAAGATTAAGTGTGTTAGGTAGGCTGCAAACAAAACTATGAAGCCTCATTAAAAGTGGTCAAATTATATATCTGACTGGATGCCATTAAAGCTTCACAATAGAAAACAGTTCAACCATGACAACTCTCGGAGGGTTAAGCATGGTAATGTACATGACAATGTTAATGTGTTTGGTCTTGGCGGAATAGATCTGCTACGCTGCTGCTGTTGTGGGAGCAAGTGCCGAGACATGATACTGCCAATACATCCACAACAGTACTGTGAGGAAATAAGCTGATATTAGGGCTGCACGATTAATCGAATACGATTGTCATGCGCACTGTCGTAAGCCGGTCCTGTAATCAGTAGTAAATCTCCATCCCGTGCTTTCAGATGAAGCAGCATTAACTACACAGAGCCGTACTTCACTGACAAGCTACGGCGGGAGTGAGAAAAAATAATAAAAAATAAAAAATAAAAAATAAACAGACGATATAATCGCACGTTATGAAATCAAAGGAATCGTTCACGATAATGACAGCTGTTTGGTAGCTTCTCAGTGAACTACGGCTCTATGAAGTAAATGCTGCTCCATCTGAAAAAAATTGAAAATACCACATTTAATAACATGTTTTTACTACAAACTCACTTCATAACATCAGTCAAGTGTTTGAAATAAATCCTTCTGTGAGATGATGGGCTTCTTACACAGATAGCAGGATAAAGGTGTCGATTAGCATTTCTTTATTATATACTTTATTATAATAATAATTATAATAAGAACTCCGATAAATCATATACTGTCATAGTCCAGTGTTTATTAGTCATGCTGAATCAATGAAATCATCTGTTTATTCAGCAAGGCTATAGGGATTTCCTGGGTTTCTTCTGCGAGGCGTATTTGGAGTTTCAGTGCGAGAGCGCCCTCTGGCCTTTGGATTGAGATTTACTTCTGATCACAGAACCGTGCTTCACTGAAAAAGATCCGTGACTGACTTAGATCACCGTTTTGCCTAACGTGATTGCGGCGACAATTACGTTTATCGTACAGCCTAGCTCTGCATGTATAATATAGATGGATAACCCCCCATGTATAGGTGCATCTCAATAAATTAGAATGTTAGAAAAGTTCATTTATTTCAGTAATTAACTCAAATTGTGAAACTCGTGTATTAAAAAAATTCAATGCACACATACTGAAGTAGTTGAAGTCTTTGGTTCTTTTAATTGTGATGATTTTTGGCTCACATTTAACAAAAAGCCACCAATTCACCATCTCAACAAATTAGAAAACTTCATAAGACCAATAAAAAAAAACATTTTTAGTGAATTGTTGGCCTTATGGAAAGTATGTTCATTTACTGCACATGCACTCAATACTTGGTAGGGGCTAATTTTGCTTTAATTACTGCCTCAATTCGGAGTGGCATAGAGGTGATCAGTTTGTGGCACTGCTAAGATGGTATGGAAGTCCAGGTTTCTTTGACAGTGGCCTTCAGATCATCTGCATTGTTTGGTCTCTGTTATCATTTTCCTATTGACAAACCCATAGTTCTCTATGGGTCAGGTCATGGTGATGGCTTTGATGCCTTGGCCTCAGTCCATTCTTTGTGAAGTTCTCTCAAATTCTTGAATAGATTTTGCTTTACAATCCTCATAAGGCTGCGGTTCTCGCGGTTGGTTGGGACACTTTTCTTCCACACTTTTGCCTTCCACTCAACTTTCTGTTAACATGCTTGGATACAGCACTTTGAACAGCCAGCTTCTTTGGCAATGAATGTTTGTGTCTTACCCTCCTTGTGAAGGGTGTCAATAATTGTCTTCTGAACAACTGCAGATCAGCAGTCTTCCTCATTATTGTGTAGCCTAGTGAACCAAACTGAGAGACCATTTTGAAGGCTCAGGAAACCTTTGCAGGTGTTTTGAGTTGATTAGCATGTCACCATATTCAAATTTGTTGAGATAGTGAATCGGTGGGTTTTTCTTAAATGTGAGCCAAAATCATCAATTAAAATAACCAAAGACTTAAACAACTTCAGTCTATGTGCATTGAATTTAATACACGAGTTTCACAATCGGAGTTGAATTACTGAAATAAATGAACTTTTCCACGACATTCTAATTTATTGAGATGCACCTGTATAGCATACATGAATCACTCCGTAGCAGATCTCTACAGTTGGAGCTGGGGAAGCTGGAGGGTTTCTGAAGTGTGCTGCAACTGCTACAGCAAGCACTAACCAAGTATTTCAATGTTGAGCAGCAAGCTCATTGGCTGCTGATATAAAAAAAGAACCAATCAGCTGCGCCATGTGATAATGATGTCATTATGTCAGATTGAGTTAGACCTATCGGACTGCGCCATCTAGAGTTTCATGACAGAACTTGGACTTATTTTAAATTGTAATAAAATTTTTACTGCATTTTTGAGCAAATAAATGCAGCCAGCCTTAGTGAGCATACGAGACTATTCAAAAGTCAACTGCTGCTTGACTGGTAAGCGTTTGTAGTTCTTGTTTTTCTTGATTACAGCTACCTAGAATTGGCGAGCTGACAAAAATGTTAGCAATTTAAATGAAGACTACAGAGGCACAGTATGATGAACAAAGAAAATCCATACCTGAAGCATGGCGGAGTGTTGTAGAGCGAGTTATTGCCAGCCTGCACCTGATAGTCCAGTATAATAGGGCACTCTTTCAAAGCCTTGCCCATCAAATCCTCTCTGACAATGACAACTGTCACACCAGCACACCCAACATTCTTCTGTGCACCGGCAAATATCAGACCAAACTGTAGAAACGAACAGACTCACAGCATTAATAACCATTTAGGTTATATCTGTGAAAAACTACAGCTACTACAGTATTATTTACTATACTAAAGTAGTAAGTTTAATGAACTACTGTGCTACTTTTATTATAAAGACGACGAACATGAAGTATCACCAACCTTCGACACATCTACTGGCCTGGAGAGGAAGTTGGATGACATATCACTGACAAGAATCACTCCTTTAGTGTCCGGGATGAAGTTAAACTCAACGCCATGCACTGTCTCATTGCAGCAGTAGTAGACGTAAGATGCTGAAGGATTTAGTGACCAATTGCTACTGTCTGGAATTTCTGTGAAAATAAAGTTTGCTTCATCACCACAAGTCATGTGATGATCAAAGCTGTGCAGCCCCTTCTTTTTTACATGTACAGTTGTAGTATATTTCATCCAAGTATATTTTTAAACTGTACTTGCAGATATAATATTTAGGAAATAAAATGCCACTTAAGTGTACTTTCATGGCTCTGTGAACTTAAGTAGACTTTGGAATCATGTACAATGAAAAGCTTCATTAAAGTACATTTTAAATCCTTAGGTTTTAATAATCTTTTGTCATGCTTTAAAGAAGTACATTTGTTTGGATGTGTTGACTAACATACTAAAAGACATGTAAACCACTTTATAATAATTTTAACTAATTTAAATGCAAGTTAATATATTTTAAATAAATTTAAATTGCAACTTTATGATTACAAAACATGTAATTGCAAATACATTTAAATGCATAACACAAATGTCAATAGAAATGGCATTAAAGTATATTTTAGCTTACCATAAATGATTGTCAGTACATTAAGCAATAACTTTAACCATATTTCAAAGACAATAAAGTCAGTTATGAAAATGCATGTAAAGATGTGCTAAAGTCCTACTTAAGTGAAGTGCATTTTCAATTTTAACAAGTTTGCTGATTTATGTATATTCATTCAAAGTATACTGTTTCCATAGGAAGCAAAATTATGCTAAAGTGTACTTCACAAGGGACCCACCAATTATTTTGGAAAAAATGTAAAATATACAGGATAGATTGAACAGATTTCACACGACTGTTCAAACAGTTTTTTTATAAA
Source organism: Sinocyclocheilus anophthalmus (assembly GCA_018155175.1). Classification (NCBI taxonomy): domain Eukaryota; kingdom Metazoa; phylum Chordata; class Actinopteri; order Cypriniformes; family Cyprinidae; genus Sinocyclocheilus; species Sinocyclocheilus anophthalmus. Next base: position 42,816 of record JADLZN010011968.1, on the reverse strand, counting down.
GATCATCTGTTCTTAATAAAGCACCTCTCAGCAATGAAAATATAGCTGTACTCTAATTACTTACTGGTGTAGCTATCCAGTTTTGGATGAATCACGTTCACTTTTCCATACTTCTCTGCCTCTTTGGCTGCCTTTGCAGACCACGTCCCTGTGACCAGATAATCAGCACACCTGTCCTCCTTCAGCCCAATCAGATTCAGAGGAACCCCGCTGAACTGTCCCGAGCCTCCGCCTTGCAGGAACAGTATCTTATAGTTTTCAGGGACATTCCTGTTCAGAGTGAATGCAAAGAATACATTTCCAATGGATTTTGAATGAAGACATGTCCAATTTATAGTTGAGGGACAGATGTAAACACTCACAGAAGTTCACGGAGAAGGTTTTCAGTAGTGTTTATAATCTTGGAGAAATCAGATGATCTGTGGCTCATTTCTAGATGCAAGAGAAATAAACACCTCAGAAACATTGCATTACACACAGAAATTAAAACATTAAAAATGCAGATCCTTACCAAGAATGCTTATCCCAGTGCCACTGCAATCCAGCAGCTCCTTCTGTGCTTGGAGTAAAACCTAAGAATAGAAAAATATCCAATAAATAATAACCTTTTTTCCATCCAAAACAGGTTTGCTTTGCCTTTACTACCATTAACAAAAGGTCTTCAGAACTGGCTTTCAGTCAGAAACGAAAATCTACTGACAATGTCCTCACCCTCAGGCCATCCAAGATGCAAATGATTTTGTTTCTTTCTGGGAACTGATTTGGAGAAATGCAGCAAAGCATCACTTGCTCACCAATGGATCCTCTGCAGTGATAGTGGCTTCAGAATGAAAGTCCACTCAGAATTAAAAACATCAAACTAATCCACAAGTAATATCCAGTCCATCAGTTAAAGGTGCAATAGGTGATTGTCTTCAGAAACATTTTTTGTTATGCTGGTTGAAAGTCTCTTCACATCCCGATAGCAATCATTAAGTTAAGTGGTCTAAATGTATTTGTCTGTATTTATATATTCTGTGGAAGGTGTAGGATCAAGAAATGTTCGTCCAATCAAAACGCTCGGTCCAAGCATTTTAATATGCTTTCCTCCCTGTCTGTCAACGCATGTATTAGCAAACCTCTGCGCACCAAGTTAAGAGCACGGACGGATTACGTATAGGCGTTCACACACGCTGTGCAGACAGAGCGAGGATGGCAGGCAAACATCAACAACCCAATCTTCCTTCCTGGTATTATAGTACTTTTAAAGCATTTCCACGGTGCATGACACCATGATGTAGCCAGCGGTTAATCTAGTCCTCGCGCAGCTCATTAGAATGACTACTGCATGAACTGTGTTTACGATCGATTTGATCCTACACAGTGTTCATTGCTCCCTATCCCTGAGCGGGGAAATCAGTTGAAGTTTACTTCACTTCGGAAACATGGGCGGGAATTGGGAACCGCTGATGTAGCCTATAGGGTTATGCGCAACAGATTTCCATATTCTGTTAACCGGGTCTCGTCGCTTCCGGTTCAAGCGTTTTGCATATGCTTAGTTAAATATGAAGCAGTTTTACTCAAGATGCCTTCAAAGTAGATACCAATGATGATCATAACCAATGTCCATCAAATATGCGGACTGATATCTAAAAGTTTTATTCATTTTTACTCTTTTCACATTTAGATATAAAAATTTAATAAAACATCAACAATAAAAACAACTAGCTAGTTTAACTGATTATCTTAAAAAAATCAAAGATATCGCTATTATTTAATACGGCTGCTAACACGTTCTCCGACAAGCGGAAGCAATGAGACCCGTTCTCCGGGTTTGGTCAGGTGATGTTCGACATATACCCTATTGTAGTAATGTTGTCTCTGGTCTGTTGTGTGTAAATGCGTTCAGGGGGCGTGGCTTTGGACGGCGAATGCAGGGAGGGTGGGACGTTCGCTTTCAGTGCTATCAGGCTAAAGTTAGCATTTTCCAAGATCTCCTATTGCACCTTTAATGTAAGGGTAAAAGCTGCATGTTTGCCAGAAACAAATTATTCATTAGGATGCTTTTAACTTCAATTTTGTTCCAGCAAAATAGGAGCCTAGGTTCCATAATATTGCTTTCTCCAGTAAAAAAAAAGAAAGAAAGAAAAGAAGTCATCTTGTCTGAATCAGGATAAATATGCACAGATCAAGCACCGTTTACAAGTAAAACAGTTCTAAACAAATATGTTGGTGGAAAGGGGGATGGACTTTTCCACCAGTGTTCCACCAGCGTTATTATGGATTATGGACTCATATTTTGGCCAGAGGTGGTGTTTTTAAAGTTAAAACTTACAAACACACAACTTTTCTCTCACAAGACATTAACTAATGGATTGGAGCGGTGTGGATTACTGTGATGTTTTATCAGCTGTTTGGACTCTCATTCTGACGGCACCCATTCACTGCACAGGATCCATTGGTAAGCAAGTGATGTAAAGCTAAATTTCTCCAAATCCAAAGAAACCTCAGTGAAAGATAAAAGGCTGGACACGACTTGAAACCAATTTGAAATCGCCCAAGCAATCAGTAAAAAGCGTTCAGCATCTTCATCATTTACAACAGGCAGCACTGAAGAGACGAAGCTAAAAACCTGAATTTCTGTTAATTAAACAACACTTCGGTCAGTGTTAGCGACCTAATGAGAAATGGCATGCTACTACTAATAAAAAAAACGATTCAACTAGCAAACTATTCAGAGACGCGCAGAGCCTGATCTTTAACATTTTACATAAATCAAAACATGTCTTGCAGTCATTCTTGAGACATGAGACAAAACAGGTCCAGCAAGGGTAACTGCTATTAGGTTTAAAAATAAAAATATTTAAAATGTTAAATGTCATGAGGGATTAATAATAAAATGTATTTAACACAATTATCCCCTTCAATTTAATTTTCTCATTATTATACCAAATCTGTGTTTCTTAATGTCCTCTCTCTACATCTAAAACAGTGTGTCCACAGAGAAGGGTTCAATCATTCATATGCAATAAAATTGATAAAAATGTTTTTTTTTAATGATGAAAAAGAGCTTGTTTTATCAAAAGCAACACTTAATAATATCTCCTATCAAAGCAAGGTTGTTTTTTAATGACACATGCATGTTTAATACGATGTTAAAGTTGCGTCCCCACTTTTTGTCAACACCGTCAGACATTCAATAAAATTTAATAAAATCAGGGGCAACTGTCACTCTAAAGGACCCCCTTGCCAAATTCCACCTCTGCAGAGTACATCAGTATCAGGCTCTGGTAAGTTTTATAGTTTTATATTTTAAATCCTAATGTTAATATTCCCTGTGTCACAGCCATGATATGTCAACACCATCTTCCAATTTCTGAGGAAATTATTTGAAATATTTAGATCATTTTATTCTCCTGAAGCAGGTTCCATTAGCATCTAGCATCAACAGAAAAAAATAAAATGGTTACTGCATGAACTCCACTGGTTTTGTGAAAGAAATTCCAAATTTGTCAACACCGTCAGATGTCAACACCATAAGAATTTGTGTTCCAATGATATATCAAAATAATTCAATGTGACTCTTGAATAAAAGCTATATAAACAATAACATACTCACTGTTTGTTTTAATACAGTAATTGACTGATTCAATGTATTTGATAGTTAAAATGACTACAAATTCAGGGTTTCGTCACCTCCGTCAGTTCTGTCACCTCCAATATTTTGATAATATTTCATTTTTTATATTTGGAATTGTCGGTCACATGTGAAAGTGTAATCTGTCTGCTAACACAAGAATGTGTTTTGAAAGGTTAAAAACATCTTGAATGCTGTTAAAGATAAAGCTGAAATTATATTACACAGTCCAAGCTAAAAAAAAAAAAATTTCTTTCAAAAAAAAAAATAAAAAAAAAAGCACATTTTGTTAAAAAAGAGAAAAGTTGGGGGCGGTGGGGTATCGAAGCATAGCTCAGTACATATAAGATACATAAATGTAGTTACATTTCTCTGAGTACAAGGTTTTATCTTTTCAATTTTGCACCCGGTTTTGTCTCACTTCTCAAGAATGACTGTGTGGCAATAAAAAGCGCTCTGAACCGATTTCTGTGTTTGAATATACGAATGTGTGCATTTTAAATTTGAACATGTTTGCTGATTTATGCATCCAGAGAGTTGCACTTCAGTCAACAGGCGAATCTGAATGCCAAATTGCGGCTGATGCAACATTGGCACATGCAGACCAGCAAAACGCAAGTGTTGTTTTAATGCTTACAGCGCATCCAAAACCTGCATCCCAAATCACGCACAACGTTTTTGCACATTACAGCATCGTAAAACAGTTCTGCATGCCGATTTTGCATGCACACTGGTGGTGGTTAGTAGATGCTAGATAGATGATGTAACGTTAATCGTAGAGTTCTGATCTATGATCACGCAGCATTATTTACGCTACACAACGCGAAGACGCAGAAACTAATGTTTTGCAAAAATATAATCAACTTTTACAGTATTTTGGGGATGCACTTACCGACTGTGGAAGTTTAGCTGGTCCCGCTCCGAAATTGACGGTCTGTTTCTTCTCCATGTTTTCAATAAAACTGATTATTATGGCCGTGGGATTTAAATCTTTCTGAAACTCCTCCACTTGACCTACTTTTCTCTAAGTGATTTGGACTGACACTGTTATTCTCGTTACACATGATTACACCTGATGTGCAAGTTTCCTGCTTGTTTTGATTGGCTCACGGTATTCAGAGCGTCTGCTTTCGGCTGTTTGATTGGATGGTGTGTTTGTGGCGTTGCTGCGATTGCCTCGTGCGTTTCGCTTCATTAAATATTCATGAGCTTCTGGGCCACTATGCATAAAAAAGGTTTTTATTTTTTTCATGTTTTTTTCTCTCTTTGTAAATCTGAGAACAAATTGAGAAGTGCGCGTTATCTTCTGAAACTTTAGGATAAATGTCTTCATGGTACAATTTTTTCTCTCTCTGAAGGATCCTTTTCCCTAGTTTTTTCCTTTAAGATCTTATTGAATTTCATTGACATTTTTAAACACTTGTTTTTTTTTTTTTTTTTTTAATGTTTCCCTTTTCATTTGAATTAAGATACATTTATTTTCTGTAAAGTGCTTTGCAAATATGGAGGAGCAAACCTGCGAAATTTAAATAAAATAAAACAATATTTATTATTATTTTTTATTTTTTTTTCCTTCATGATTTTTATTTTATTTAATTATACATATATTTATTGTTCTCTTTATTCCCACACATATTTATTTATACCTTTATTCTTTAAACATAATTTATTTATAGTTATTGTTATAATTATGTCTCTTGTGGGTATCCATATTTATTTTCCCATTGTTACATTTATTTATTTATTCATTCATTTATTATTAATTTCTGCAGGTTTGGTCCTCCAGATGTAAACCCTGTTGTTATATAAATAAAACGTAAGTTACTTACCTATTGAAATCATTTTGAGAGCCATATATAATAACGTTGGATTGTTTCAGCAGGTGGCAGTATTTTGCAGAAAATTGGAGGAGAAATCGATTTTTTACTAGATTCTCTTCCTGATTTCCACAAGGGTCAGTTATAATCAATCTGTAATCGAGAAATTTCTGTAGTCTCAGTGTGTCACATTTTTTCATGTATTTTTAATGTTTTATTCCGAAAAAAGCTAATCTGCAAACAGAACCTGGTAAAAGCTCAACATCAGTCCGTCTGAAATCAACCACCCCAAAATATCAACACCTAATGAAGTTTTAATAAAATGTTTCATACACTTTCAATAACTTTTAATGTGTAAAAACTATGTACACGCACACATGAAATGCAATAAAATGCTCGAAAAATAAAGTAATTCTTAAAAGTCATTAAAGTCATTCTGTCATGGGACAAATGTAAGCCAAAGTAAAAGAGGAAACAGTGCAACATGTCATTTATGACTTTTCCAGCTGTTTGTAATTACAGAACAAGGAGTTTTAAAACTTTTAAGACAGGGATTGCACTCCGGGTTCTATTCAAAAAACATATTTTACAAAGCATAACTAGAAAATGTTACCAACTACAGAAATTCCCACAGGTATTTTAAAAGGGTTCGCCCAAATATGAAAACTTTGTCATCAGTTACTCACCCTCGGGTCACTCTAAACCATAGACTGTATAAAAACAGCTCTAAACCCACAAGACTTTTGTTTGTCTTTGAAACATCGATGAAGATATTTTGAGATTTCTGTCCTTCCACTGAAAGGTCACACCCCCGAAACTTTGAAGACTCAAATTCATAAAGACATCAAAAAAGTAATTCATATGAGGTTTGTTCTGGTAATTGTTTCTCTTATGAAAGCTTGGATTACTGGATTACTCTCATGACGGAAGGACAGAAATCAGTCCGTGTAAAGCGAAAATGTGCTATTAACCACCCAGCCAAATTTGAATGATAAAAAAAACCGCCAAGTAAATAAAATATCAAAATCTTGGAAAAATAAGTAACGTTAGGACTCTCTGCTCTCAAACGCTGGGGGAGTGTCCGCTGTTGGCGCTGAAACCACTGGAACGCGGCTTCTCTCAACTGTCAAATACCGCTACAACCTGAATGGATGCTACTGATGCTCCCTCTAGTAGCTTAATTGGATTTATACATCCAGATAATATACCCAGAATCCAACCTCATCCACTGGGTCTGCAAACAGAATGGTTAATTTTTTTTTCTTCCTATGCTCTCTCTCTCTCTCTCTCTCTGGTTTTTTAACCAACTTGTTCAGGTGCATACCACCACCTACTGTACCGGGGTGTGCAACTTCAGGGCTTCATGTACTTAGCATAGTTATAATAAAAACACAAAAACACAATAATATATATATATATATATATTATAAATAAAAAAAAAAATTCCTATATACTGTGCTCTAACCCTGTATCTTTAAGAAAATTAAAGAGAGCCTACATTCCCACATTTTCTCATCTGCCCCCAAAATTCCCTTCAAACTCCATTCTTGTTCCAACTCATATATCTTATCTTGCAAGATCCTACTTTCTGCATTATATTTTTTTACACCATAATTATATGCTCCACATTTTCTGGAAAATTACAGTCATCACAATGATCTGATATGCATTTTCCCATTAAAAACAGTATGTCCAAGTCTTAATCTTGATATAATACTTCTTCTCTTCTGCATTTCCCTTTAAAAGCCTTGACGTTAATCGATTTCTGAATGTTATAATAATATCGCCCTTTGTTTCTTCTGACGCTAATACGCAGCAGTTTCATAGGTTAGGGGCGTGGCCCGTTTTTCAGGATTGTTTTGGGGGCGGGCTTCGCCGCGGACAGCACCCATCCTCGCCCGCTGTCTACTTCCGATTCCGAACACACAACCACAACTGCCACTCTGTTTTATCCCCGCGGGCCCAAAAAATTCTAAAACAGGCAGAATGGTTGAAACTTTTTAACTGGTTTAGTCGCATCTCTGAGCGAGAGGTGTCAGGGTACTAGCAGTACTTCAGGAGTCTGTTGTGTGCATGTTGTGTCTTCTGCATACCATTTCTAACATTTATAATGTGTTTAGAAACAATTCACAGAATTCTCTTTACACAGACTTTAAGAATATCTTCATTTGTGTTTCAAAGATAAACAAAAGTTTTATGGGTTTGGGGAATGCATTAGGGAGCGTAACTATACAAGTTATTGTTGTTGTGTGAACCAAGCCTAAAAATCACAGTTTCTAAATATTTCCCGTATATCTCCAGGTTTTCCATGACTGTAAAGACCTCCTTTCAAGAAAAATGCTTATTTTATGGTTTATTGCTACTATCTTGATAACTTTTCCTGCAACTTATATTTCACATCAGCTGTATTCTTCAATAATAATATCCACTGAGAAGCCTGCTCACAGCTGTATTGGTTATTAAGAGAAAAATATTTATTTCATGCTCCTTCAGCAGTAATTGATACCCGCTATGTGTGGTTGGAAAGCAGCAGCATCGTCCTCTCAGATCCTGTTTCAGAGCTATTTCCCTCTGGCCGGAATCCCCCTTCGGTCTTTCCCTTTTTGACAGCCCAGCAGTGTGTCTTGACCTGAAAGTCTCGATCATGTCATTGCAAAAGCAAGTATTATAGAGGCTGGATGATGAAACGGTTTCCTGAAGTGGGTTTCTCAGCTAAACTAGCAGCAGGTGCAGCATCTGAAATCTCAAAACAAAACCAAGGTAGAAGAACAAACGTTCAGCTCCCATTTCAGCAGAGCTTCCTTTTCTGCCATCTGGTGTTGGTAATACCACAGCAAAACAAACGGCTTCTGCTGTGTTTGCTTTCATTGGTCTTCACGCATGACAGGCTCCGGTAGCTCCATCTGTAGAGCACGACGCTCGCAACAGCCAAGTCATGGGTTCGATTCCTCAGTCGTTTTGGTTTAAAGCAACGCAATGCAATGCAATGCATTTCTCAATGCATTACTGAGATTCTTGCGTGTCTCTCTGTCAGACAAAATTGGTGAGTGATGCAGCAGATCTCAAAGCAGCGTAGTTTCGTTTCTGGGAGCGCAGCAGGGGAGTCTGGGTATTGGCGTCCCGTAGGGTGTTGCTGCCACTGAGAGAGCGAAAGTGCTGCTGTGTCCAGCCATAAACCAGGCAGTTTAACAGACCCTGAGAAGCAGAGGTGAAGGCCTGTCGAGAAAAAGAACAGGAACGTTTTACATTCGCAACTTAGTATGAGTAAAGCCTTTGTTTTATTAGGAGTTTTATGAGTTTTGGCGAACCTGTAGGATGTAGAGAATGACTCCCATCCTTCCCTCTATTATGTCCGGTTTTACCAGCATCATAGTGGCCAGAATTAGTGCTGAAATAAACAAGAGATCATAAAAAACATTAAGGGAAAGCACTGAAAATAGAGTGTTTAGCTGTGGATTTATTTCAATAAAAAAAAGAGTTAGGCCTAAATTTGAATTGTACATAAAATTTCCATCGATTTGCATTACACAGCTCTAACATAAACTAAGTAAATTAATGTGATGTATATTTGTCCATCATGCATAAATGAAACAAGTAAGATTTCTGTACTCAAAGTTTTTTTATAAATTATTTGCATCTATTTGATTTTATTTAAATAATCATATTTTCAGGATGCATTTATTTAAAGGGGTCATATGATGTTGCTAAAAAGAACATTATTTTGTGTATTTGGTGTAATGAAATGTGTTTATGCAGTTTAAGGTTAAAAAAACACATTATTTTCCACATACTGTACATTATTGTTTCTCCTCTATGCCCTGCCTTTCTGAAACGCATCAATTTTTACAAAGCTCATCGGTCTGAAAAAGCGAGGTGTGCTGTGATTAGCCAGCTATCCAGTGCGTTGTGATTGGCCGAATACCTCAAGCGTGTGACGGAAATGTTACGCCTCTTACCATACTATGATGCCTGCAGCAACCACATGTGACAACCCCGGGCTGGACTCCGCTTCGTCCACGGTAAAAGCTGATCCGGCGATCGACAGCGCGAAGTTGATGTATTTCCTCAGCGACCAGCACTGATCAGCTCTAGGCATGACGAAGCGATATCGTCTTCTTTTGGAAGACCAAACAAAGTAGTTTCGCTTTCACAACGAAGCACACATTGCCTTCACGACATTGCGGCGGCGGCAACAACAATACTACATCGAGAATCAAAGTTACGCCTTCTTTCTTTGCGTGAACATGTTGGCGGCGTTATGCAAATCTTCCCAAAGAGCGACGTAGGTATGTTGGGGCGTGCTAGAACGAGCCATTTTAGGTAGGCGTGGGCTGACTTTTTTATAAAGAATATCTCTTTGGATTTGATTTTTTAGTCTTTGCAACTTTACAGATCTCTTTATGCACCAAGAGCTTGTAACACTCCAAAGAGAAAGGAAAAATTTAAATCGCATCATATGACCCCTTTAAAACATCTCTTTATTGTCAAAAACAATGTATTCAGTCATAAAGTATGAACATGGTTATAATATGGCTAGCTGTGTAACAAGCAATAATTAATGAATTAGAATGTATGAGATTTAAAAAATATATATTTATTGATAATTAATATATAGATTTGGTTATTATGTACAGTATTTAAGTTCATTAATAATATTACAGAATTCTTACCTGATTCATTTATGTATTTCTGACAAATATGCATAACATTAGTTTTATCACATTAGTTTTGCATCACGTTTAGTAGTTCATAGTAGTTCAATTTTTATATTACTTATAGTTATATACAGGTGCATCTCAATAAATTAGAATGTCATGGAAAAGTTCATTTATTTCAGTAATTCAACTCAAATTGTGAAACTCGTGTATTAAATAAATTCCAATGCACACAGACTGAAGTAGTTTTAAGTCTTTGGTTCTTTTAACTGTGATGATTTTGGCTCACATTTAAACAAAAACCCACCAATTCACAACAATCTCAACAAATTAGAATACTTCATAAGACCAATAAAAAAAACATTTTTAGTGAATTGTTGGCCTTCTGGAAAGTATGTTCATTTACTGTACATATACTCAATGCTTGGTAGGGGCTCCTTTTGCATGAATTACTGCATCAATTCGGCGTGGCATGGAGGTAATTTTTTTGTGGCACTGCTGAGGTGGTATGGAGCCCAGGTTTCTTTGACAGTGGCCTTCAGCTCATCTGCATTTTTTTGGTCTCTTGCTTCTCATTTTCCTCTTGACAATACCCCATAGATTCTCTATGGTGTTCATGTCTGGTGAGTTTGCTGGCCAGTCAAGCACACCGACACCATGGTCATTGAACCAGCTTTTGTTTTTTTTGGCAGTGTGGGCAGGTGCCAAATCCTGCTGGAAAATGAAATCAGCATCTTCAAAAAGCTGGTCAGCAGAAGGAAGCATGAAGTGCTCCAAAATTTCTTGGTAAACGGGTGCAGTGATTTTGGTTTTCAAAAAACACAATGGACCAACACCAGCAGATGACATTGCACCCCAAATCATCACAGACTGTGGAAACTTAACACTGGACTCCAAGCACTTGGGCTATGAGTTCTCCACCCTTCCTCCAGACTCTAGGACCTTGGTTTCCACATGAAATACAAAACTTGCTCTCATCTAAAAAAAAAAAATGACTTTGGACCACTGGGCAACAGTCCAGTTCTTCTTCTCCTTAGCCCAGGTAAGACGCCTCTGACGTTGTCTGTGGTTCAGGAGTGGCTTAACAAGAGGAATACGACAACTGTAGCCAAATTCCTTGACACGTCTGTGTGTGGTGGCTCTTGATGCCTTGACCCCAGCCTCAGTCCATTCCTTGTGAAGTTCACTCAAATTCTTGAATCGATTTTGCTTGACAATCCTCATAAGGCTGCGGTTCTCTCGGTTGGTTGTGCATCTTTTTCTTCCACACTTTTTTCCTTTCACTCAACTTTCTGTTAACATGATTGAATACAGCACTCTGTGAACAGCCAGCCCTTTCAGCGATGACCTTCTGTGGCTTACCCTCCTTGTGGAGGGTATCAAAACCCAAAGAAACATCATGATTGTCTTTCTTCTGGACAACTGTCAGATCAGCAGTCTTCCCCATGATTGTGTAGCCTAGTGAACCAAACTGAGAGACCATTTTGAAGGCTCAGGAAACCTTTGCAGGTGTTTTGAGTTGATTAGCTGATTGGCATGTCACCATATTCTAATTTGTTGAGATAGTGAATTGGTGGGGTTTTTGTTAAATGTGAGCCAAAATCATCACAATTAAATTTGAATTTATTTAATACACGAGTTTCTGAAATAAATGAACTTTTCCACAACAATCTAATTTATTGAGATGCACCTGTATTAGTTAAAACTCTGTAATCCAAATGCATGGAAATCTTATATACAATCCAAATACATAAATCTGAAATCATGCCTAAATATTGTTTAAGTGCTATGCATGTGCAGGGGTTGTTAATAAATTAAAGACTTGCATTAATGCATTATAAATGTATTCATAATGTATGTTGTAATGCATTATATCTTTTCATAAATAACTGAAACAAACGTTAAATTGCATTTTAATATTTAAAAGTTGGTTTGTCATGTGTTTTAATGCTTTATACTTTCTAAATGAATAAATAAGTATTATTATATATTATAACTGTGTTTAAAAGTATTCATGAGATCATTTAATGCATTATAAAGTGCATTAAAACTACTTTTATAAAGCATTATACATAAAGGCTTTAAGTAAAGTGTTACCATGTAGGGCAATTAATCTCAAAATTGTTAGTAAACATACTGACACATACAGCCCTTTACTATGGAAAGAAGAAAAGGTTCTTCATTGGCTGTCTCAGTAACGTTATATATAAAAGTTTGAACTAGTGTATAAATGTGTGCTCACCTGGTCCCCAGCAGAAGAAGAAGGCTGAGGGATAAAGCAGCATACGCCGTTCCAGGAGACGCAGAGTTTCCCAATGATTGTCACCAAAGAAACCTTGAGACGTGATGACACGCTTGTACAGGGAGCGAGCTTTACACATGAGAGTCTAAAAATAAAATGAGGAATACAATTAGATTATGACCGGAGAATCATTAGCCTTATATTCATTTACACTACCGTTCAAAAGTCTGAGGTCTGAATGATTTTTTAATGTTTTTGAATCTCTCACCAAGGCTGCATTTATTTGATCAAAAACACAGTTAAAACAGTAATACTGTGATAATTTTTCATTTAAAATGTTTTCTATTTGGATGTATTTTAAAATGTCATTTATTCCTGTGATCAAAGCTGAATTTTCTGTTACATATTCCCCTGTCTTGTGTTTTATTGAATCTTATTTTGAAGTATTGTTCCTGTGTTCTGTCATCCTGTGTTTAGTTCTCTTGTTTATCTCATGATAATTGATTAGCCTCACCTGTTACTTATTAGCCTCTTGTTACCCTGTGTATTTATACCCCTGTGTTTTAGTCATTGTTTGTCAGTCATTGTCTATTCTTCCCAGTGTACAGCTGTTGTGTGGTTTTGGTTTTTATTGCTTTTAATGTTTTTTTTTTTTAGTCTTTATTAAATACTGCTGCATTTACATAGATCCTTGCTTCACCTCTCATTTTCAGCATCATTACTCCAGCCTACAGTGTCACATGATCCTTCAGAAATCATTCTATAGTCAACATTTGATCAAGTGGATCAAAAAAGATAATCAGAGTTGTCCTAAGAAAAAAAAAACGCATTTAAGCTTTAGGTTTTAGGACAACTTTGATGAAAGGTTTTGATCCACTTCAAATGTTGACTAGTGTAATATGCTGCTGTGCTGCTCAAGAAACATTTCTGATTATTATCAGTGTTGAAAAAATTTATGCTGCTTCATATTTTTGTGGAAACTGATACATTTATTCCAGGATAGACAATGGGATACAATGTTTTGCAGCACTTATTAATCTAGGTTAATTTTCTACCATGACACATTAACAAAATATAATTTAATTGAAAATAAGCTTTAATTAACTTGAAATGTTCAAAAACATTATTTTGTAGAAATTGAAATTATAGTATTGTACATAGCAGTTCATGTTAGCTATTACATTTGCTAATGTTACCATATAAAACCTTTCTGTAGCAGTCTCTTTTTTGTCGTTGAGCCATGATCAAATAAAATAAAACTTAACATTTGTAGTGTGCTTAAATTCAGTTATGATTGTAATTAAAGTTAAAGTCGTTCAAAAAAAAAAGAAAAAAAAGAAACATTTTTTTTAAAGAAATTAATACTTTTATTCAGCAATGATGCATTACATTTATCAAAAGTCACAGTATAGAATTTTTTTTGTTTACTTTTTATTTTTCAAAAAGGAATATATGTATCAGATTCCATAAAAATATGAAGCTCTTTTCAACATTGATAATAATCAGAAATGTTTCTTGAGCATCAAATCAGCATATTAGAATGATTTCTGAGGAATCATGTGGCACTAAAGACTGGAGTATTGATGCTAAAAATTCTACTTTGATCAGAGGACTAAATTACATTTTACAATATGATACATAAGAAAAAAATATTTGAACCGTAGTATTCATTTAAATCATACATTTCAGAGATATTCAAAAATGAAATCAAGACATGTTCAATGTTAAAGACGGCTCACCGTGATGCCAATGAAGGTGACGAGGAAGGTAGTAAGGAAAATGGTCATGCAGTAGTCTTGAATGACACTACATGCTGTAATTTCTGTATTTACAGATGAGGTGAGATACACAGCCCCTGTATGCATCAGCAAACATCTGGAAGACAATCACATTTGAATTAGCATCATATTAAACAACTGTCTGGAATGCATTCAAACAACTAAACTATGATTAGAGGCAACTATTGAATTGAATGCTACACACTTTTAATAATAATAGGCTTGTTCAAATAGGATGCTTTGATGAAGTTATGATGATAGTAATGAGAAAGTACAGTTTATGAATCATTTCATGTGCATGTGTGAATATATTTCGACTGACCTGTAGGGCTGGGTGAAGTTTGTGTAACACTGAAACACATTTCCTGCTACAAACACAGGCGCTGTGAGCATTAAAGGCAAAAGACTGTATGGAGAGATCAGGACAGACAGTCAGTCAACCAAAAGCTTTATATTCTTCAATTCTGTTCATTTTCAACTATTTTGCATGGTATTTGCCCTAAATAGTATGCAGGATTACAAGTAATGGGTTTATTTATTGTAAGTAATATGTGACCCTCTCTGTGAAATCCAGGCTAAAGTCTCAAAATCTAATTATGAGATAACAAGCATCAAAGTTTGATTTCAACCATTCATTTCACTATAATTTCAATCTTTGACATGCCCTACTCAGTCAATATTAAAGATATAAAGGTTACGTATTCACAGAATGATCTTTACCTTATAAAGGATGATTTTATGTAGAAAACAGTAAATCCCAAAAAAATGGCTTTATGGGTTTTCACAGAGAGGGTCACATATTCCAAATGTGCATGTATATGTACTATTTCTGGATTTTGGATGTATAAAATATAAATAAATTAGTAAACTACATGCAAATATTCACATGCTTAACCATAATAAATCTTTTCTATATTGTTATAGTTTATGTTCATATTTTGAATTTGATTAGATTTTTATATTTTCTAGTTTCAGTTTAATTTTTAGTAACTAAAAGTTTTAGTAATTATGTTGTGTTTTCTATTTTTATTAGTTGTTTTTTAAACATATCTATATAATTTTTAGTTTATTTAGTTTTAGTTATTCTAAAATGAAAACTAAATGAAAATGAGAAATGGTGGCGTGGCAACTAGCTGAAATAAAATAAGTTATTAAAATTGTATTTTTATTTCAGCTAACATTTGTTCCATGTAATGAATTCTGAATTTTCTTTATGGTTTTAGTTTTAGCTAATGATAATGAACATAAAGGGAACTGCAGTGATAGAACTAAATAGTGATAGAAATTCCAATGCTTAATTAATTTAAATAAACCATTTTAAATCAAAATATTTAGTTAAAAGGTTATGAAATACAAAGAATTAATAAGAAGTGAAACTGCTGTGGTAAGTTTATATAGTGGTAAATTTGTCTATATCTACATTAGAGTCCCCATGAAGGCCTTTTGCACCAGACTGAAGGACTTTTACTGCAAATGTGGGGTAAAATGACCCTATATCAGTACTTTTTCAGCACCATTTCTTTACACAAATGTATGTTTCTCCATCTATATTTAATATCAGTTTGCGTGATATTTCATATCATTTATGTTCTTACCATGACAGTACAGGACCAAGACATCTGCAGCTTCTTGTGTTTGCTGCATTCTGAAATAAACAAGCTAGTCAGCATTGCCAGTGTTTACATGCAGACTATCTTATGCTGCTTTATTACCATTATAAATGTGTTCATATTAGTGATTTGATTACCTCGGCTGGGAAACCGTTGAGTCTCTTGTACTTCCCCAATAGTCCGGTGTAGAGCACCCAAACATAGTGCAGCGTGTAGAAGAACGAGGCCATGTAAAGCGTCTGTAGGATGTGAAAGTCAAATGGAGAAGTTAATGAAGTTTAAGATATCTTAGTTATAGTTCACATCCACATTCTAACCATGCTGTCGCAATACTGTAAGCCACGACTTTCACATTACTGTTTGTTTGTGTGATTGAAGTGCTTTCCAACCCTGACCCTGATACCCTCAACACGGCATATTTTGGTCACACTTTATTTTAAGGTCCAATACTCACTATTAACAAACCATTCACTTCAACTTTTGCCTCAGTAAATTCCTAATTTGCTGCTTATTCATAGTTAGTAAGGTAGTTGTTAAGTTTATGCATTGGGTGGGATTAAAGATGTAGAATATGGTCATGCAGAATAAGTGCTAATAAACAGCCAATATGTTAATAATAGACATGCTAATAAACAACTAGTTAATAGTAAGAATTGGTCCCTATACTAAAGTGTTATATTTTATATCGCCCTTATCGAACACACCTGATTCAGTTACAGCTGGTCTGTGAGTAAGGACATGTAAATGTGTACAGTCAGGGCTTCCCCGTGTGAAAAGGAAGTACACTTCAGCATACTTTTCAGATTAAGAAGAGACTTAATACAGAAGTAATGTACTTTAAAAGAATATATACTTAAGTATGAACTGAATGAAATGTTTTCGGAAACTTAATTGCATGTTAACTGCAATTCAACTCAAATGTATTACAATTGAAATTTATATTAATGCAATTAGCTAAACTACAGTGCTTTTTTGACCCAGACAAGTACATCTTTTTATATAATTTTATAATTACTTTTATTGTCTTTGAAATGTGGTTAAAGTGTACTACTGAATGTACTGACAAGCATTAATGGTGAACTAAAGTATATTTTAATATAATTTCTATTAGAACTTCTATGTCATGTATTTAAATATATTCATAATTATAACAATGAAGCTGCAATTTAGTACATTTAAAAATGAACTTTAAATGTAATAACACTAGTTAAAACTAAAGATTTGAAGTACACTACTAGTGCACATTCAGTACAATTAAGCACACTTCTTTCTCAATCCAGGACCAGGATTGGAAAACATTGTCTTATGGCACCTTTGTTGACATTCATGTCAAAGCAATGCAAAGGCACTGAATGACATTGCAGGTTTGAGAATCTTCTGTATGATAAGATAACTTATCTTTCTCCTAGAAATTCCAACATGCCAACATGGTTTTCCTTTCTGTTTTGTTTGAACTCAGCTGACTGCAAGAGTTGTTAGTTATATTTGATCAGGGTGTGTATTGCCTGATTTGAACAGTCACAGAAATGTCCACAATTCGCACTATGTAAAAAATGCACAATGAAATACGTCAGTGGGCATATTCAGTGCAATATTGGATTAACAATGCGAGTGAAATACATAAAGCTCATGAAAAGGTGAATGGATGCCGATAAGCTTCAAAACTGACAAAAAAAGAGCACCATATACAGCAATACTATAAAACTACTTCATACAACATGCAGCAAAAGAGGTTTGCAGGATTGTCATTTTTGGGAGAAATATGGCTTGCTCGTTTGTACTCTCTTTCGCTGAATTTACACTTCTGCTGTAACAATTTAGTTTTAAGTACAGTTCTGTTGTCCTATCAATACCAGAGAACTGTTATAATGCATGATTCAAATTACATTAAGATAATGTCAATAACGTTTTCCATATTTCACAATGCAGTGGCTCTCTATGATTAGACAAATGCTTGAGGAAGAGGAAAACCTAAACAGATAAATCCAGATCATTTTGATTAGCCATTTGACTGTTTTTGAGTTCTAAAAATGTAAACGTTTGTAATAAACTCAGGTATGAGTCATCAGCGAGTGTGTCACATGAGCTCAGACAGGGTTTTCCAAACCTCAGGGCGTTTTCTCCTCGAACAGTTTCAAATGTCAAAAACTGGGCACTTTCCCACAGACAATAGGGGCTAAACCTATTATTTGTTTAATAAATGATTCTTACATATACGTAAGTAACAGTGTTAAATAGCTGGGCTTGCAAATGGAGCCAACACTACAATATTTGCAAAAATTGAGAAAAAGGAAAAATGATTATTTAAGGGGTCCAAATGATGTTACTTTGTGCCACACATTCATGCAATGTTACTTTTATCTAATGGGGAAAATACTGAAGTGGCTAAATGTTTCATTTTAGGTTATTAAAGTTAGTTAATAATTATTTTAAATGAAAGAGTATAACTATTAAAACTGTTTTTGCTGCAATAAATTGATTCAGTTTAACAGATTATATAAAAAGTATGATATGAATTGTTGGATACAGACAAAGCAAAATCAGCACAGGCATTTGATGGCATTTTACATTTCAAGTTAAGGTAGTTTTATGACAGCATAACTAATAATAAATCTAATAAAGAAGATTTTTGAGTGTAATGCCTTACCAGTCTTGAGAAACTAAACCAATTAAAAACTTTGGCTCTACACATTACTGAGCTGTGACGTTCACTCACACCCATGACAATCCACAGTTATAAACAAACATGTGCAGACTTTAAAAAGTGGGGCAGAACTAATTTTATCTGGGCAAAGAATATGAATCAAATTTGCTGCTCCACTTCCTTTTCAGACAACTCCCAGTTCCATGTTTGTTTTGCGTTTTTGAACGAACTGGTTTTGGAAAAAAATGTTTTTGAAGTGAAACTGCCCAAGCACACATGATTTTATTCCCTGTGAATTTTTTTAGTTAAATGCCAAACAAGCAGACCTCAAAAATGAGAGACACATGTTCAGGCCTGCAGTGCATTGGCAGGATGCAGGGAGGAAGCACAGAGTTAGAAAGGTCCCTCCCTCATTTGTGTTTCTTTCTTTTTTAGCACATATTCTTTAAATGCCAATCAGGGAACAGTTTATGGGCTAAAGACTTTCCATTTTTATGCAATCCCAACTAGTAGTATCAAACTGAATAATTAAAATATTTATTTGTCATGGAAGCCAGGGTACTTCAAAAATCTCATGGTATGACCATGTCCAAAATAAATACACTATTACTTTTTGGTAACATGGCATGGTTTTTAATGTATATTAAAAATACCCTTTTGTTAAAAACATTTTCTCAACTAAAAGTGATGAAAATGAATGACTTGTTAAACATTTGAAAAGAATGTTCATCTAAGTGTGTGATTATTCTTTTGATGACATTTAAAATTAATAAGGAATAGTCACCCCCCCACCCCCACCCAAAAAAATGCTGAAAATGTGCTCACCCTCAGACTATCCATGATGTAGATGAGTTTGTTCCTTTATCAGAACAGATTTAGAGAAATGTAGCATTACATTAAGTTTGCTCACCAGTGGATCCTCTGCAGTGAATGGGTGCCGTCAGAATGAGAGTCCAAACAGCTGATAAAAACATCACAATAATCCACGAGTAACCAACACCACTCCAGTTCATCAAGTAACATCTTGTGAAGTGAAAAGCTGTGTGTTTGTAAGAAACAAGTAACTTTAAACTGTCACTTCTGGCCAAAATATTAGTACATAATCATTAATAATTCTTCCAGTGAAAAGTCCATCCCATGTTGTCCTCTAACATCAAACTCCATCTAAAATATTTGTTTAGAATTGTTTTGGCTTGTGAACTATGCTTGGTCTGTGCATATTTCTCTCCTGATTCAGACAAGACTACTTTTTTTTACTAGCGAAAGCAATATTATAGATGTCAGAAGCAACAGTTTTACGTTAAAAACATCTTAATGTTAGATTTGTTTCTTATAAAAATGCAGCTTTTCACTTCTCAAGACATTAATTGATGGACTGGAGTGGTGTGGATTACTGTGATGTTTTTATCAGCTGTTTGGACTCTCATTCTGACGGCACCCATTCACTGCAGAGGATCCATCGGTGAGCAAGTGATGCAATGCTACATTTCTCCAAATCTGTTCCCATGAAGAAACAAATGTATCCACATTTTGGACGGCCTGAGGGCAAGTAAATTTTTATCACATCATCATGTTTGGGTGAACTATTCTTTTAAAAGTTGTGACCATGCACTAGTCAATCAAACATGACTGCTCCTGTGCACGTGGCTTTATTTGTGGACGTGTGATGCAAAAACATGGCATGTACAGAAAGGTCCTCTTCTTCTGCATGTGATAAGCATTATTTCTGCATGATATTGTGTTGGTTGTGTACCTGTTCCACTATGTGGAGGTTGTAGCAGGTGGTGTAAGATTTACAGGACTGGGTGAAGAGAAGACCTCCACACATCCAACTCAAAGCTAACAGCAGGTCTGTTACACTTAACAAGAATAACGGCAGCACCTGAAACAGAGGTTTGTTTTAGTGGTCAAAATGACATATTTGTTTGAACAGTATTAATAATTCACAGTGTATATATATTAGATGGAGGCTTACCTCTGGTTTTCTTACTAGTCCTTTTAAACAGGCACATACGATTATGGAGCCAGCACCTAAAATGCTGGCAGGCAAATTATTAGTAAATATAAATACAAGACATAAACATTTATTAATACGTGTCTCTTTAATAAATGACTGCAAAACTAAAAATGAATAGATACCTTAGGACGGCCATTGTTATTTGTATCCATCGAACTATAGAGTATATCTAAGAAAAGAAAAGGAGAAGTTTATTTAATCTGTCTGTGTTTAGGCATGTAGAACACAAAACGCAAGACAATAGCCTGTTTTTATGAGTTTATGATAATACATGACCCAGATATGAAGCGCCTGGGAATATTATATTATAGAATAATAATATTTATTATTATTTCTCAACTATTTTAAACAATTGTGATCATTTTGCAGTTTAAAACGATCATTTAAAGAAAATCTCCACGAGTCTCCATGTGTGCGTGTGCAGCGTAGTTTAACTATGAGATATATAGTTTATGTAAAATGCTGTAAAACTACTTACAGAGGTCCAGTTTTCAGTCGGAATGGTGGTGTTCATCTGTGACTTATTTTGGCCAAAAACGTCCATATTGTAAAATGTAACAATATATTGATCAAGTTATTATTAATATTCCTCTCGAAATCTGTCCTATGTAACAACAGCAAATAACAGTTGTAACAAATTTCTAATTGCTACCAGAACATTCCAAAATAGTACTAATGACTTATTCAGGCGACACTGGAGTAACAAAATGCGCTTTCGAATTCCAGTACTGTAAAT
Source organism: Sinocyclocheilus anophthalmus (assembly GCA_018155175.1). NCBI lineage: Eukaryota > Metazoa > Chordata > Actinopteri > Cypriniformes > Cyprinidae > Sinocyclocheilus > Sinocyclocheilus anophthalmus. Next base: position 21,701 of record JADLZN010011968.1, on the reverse strand, counting down.
AATCAACTGCGCGCCCCGCCCACTTTATCAGAAAACGATTTCGATTGGCTACGTTCCGACTGCGTCACACTTTCGTCATGTTTTAATGTATTAATCGGCGCTCAAAGCGACCGCGCGCCTCACTAGGCATGACCAAATAGAGGCGCATTGTTTTGGCTCACGGAACCGTCTGTATTAGCAAGGACATCTTGTTTTGGACCGAAATATTTGACATTTTTTCAAATTATGCGTGAAACTCTGCCAAACTATCCGTGACATCGTCGTTTAAACTGTCGTTGTGATGACAGTCAGCATGCATCAGGGTTTTTAGGCTGTGCTCGAACACATCAGGCAATATTTAGTCAAAACTGAAAGTCGCATTAACTATCGCGTTATTTTATAAGCTATAAATTAGTTTCACCTATTAGTTTACAGTGTCCTTTTTTAATTATATCTTGAGACATGCATAATCAATTATCATAAGCAATGTGATTGCCATGAATTAATAAAAGTAGCCCATTGTTTAGCAAGAGCAATCTATATGAAGTTGACATGGTGATACAGACTTTGAATTTGTGAAATATGTGAATACACAGATGGGGTTTTTTCATCCGAATCCAGTTTCCATACATGTGCATGTTTCAATTCACTGCTCAGTATGTATCACACTTCAATCATGTTCACTTTCTGTCTTGTCTAGTTTGGTGGGAAGAGTTACAGTACATGCGTGACTGATGTTCAAAAATGTACATAACATTTCATTTTTATGTGTTCGTCTGTCGGTTCACATAGGCATCAGAGCACTGCATCATCAAACACTGTCCTGCTTCATTAATGGCAGTATGCCTGAGAACAATGAGCACAAGGATTTGCTATAAGAGCTGTCTAATACAGTTTACGTCATCGCTTCATATCAGCCATGAACTGTGAGGGAATAGTTCATTATTAATGTGCTGCTTCAGTGGAGATGAGGACTGAGTCCAGATTGTCATGATATTCCTCATTCCTCTCTCCGTCCACTGTCCTGTCCATTAAAACGCATATAAAAAGCCCATAAACAAACCTGCTCATTTCATCTAAGCACATCTACAGTAGCTATGATCTTCATGCAGTTGGAAAACAGAAGTATGGAACTGTAAACAGAAAAATAAACATTGTATGACAGACACAGAGGTGAACATGGTTCACTGCTCTAACACAATAGTCAGCTTTTAGTCTTTGATTTTGAATTTCATGTGCATACACCACTGTTCACGTTTTTATTTTTTAAAGACATTTATTCAATAAGGATGCATTAAATTATGCATTTAAAAGTCAAAGAACCATCTCTTTCTTACCTTTCCTTGGCTCTCCATGCATTTTGCACGCACCTGTGTCAATGTTTTTTCCCTGTGTCATTCCTTTTTATTACACATAACTTAATTTCTGGACTTATTTGTTTTGTTTCATTTGTATGTATGGATTACTTGGGTTTTTACCGACATCTGGTGAAAATTCCATGTCAACAGCACCTTTAGAAATATAGTCACTGAGAAAAATGGTGACGTGTTCAATACTTATTATACCCGCTGTATAAACACACAACGGTTTTCAAACATTGATCATACTCAGAATGTTTCCTTGCATGCTTCTGAAGGGTCTGCCTGGACACTGAAGACTGGAGTAATGATCTGATAATTCAGCCTTGATCAGAGGAATAAATTACATTTCGTCAACATATTAAAATAGAAACGGTTATTTTAGATTGTAATGTATTTCACAATATCACGTGTTCACTGTATTGTTGTTGCTCACATCATGAACTAAATGAGTAGAAGAGACTAGCTTTCAAAAACAGAAAAAATCTTACTGACCCCGAGCTATTGTACATGTGTACTTCTTAAAAATAAAGTTCCTTCCAAAGGTTCTTCAGCGATGCCAAGAAGCAACCATTTTTGGTTACACAAGACCCTCATTCAAAGGTTCGTGTAAGAACCATCTCTTTATTACTTTTTTATAATCTGAAGAACCTTTTTTCGACACATAGAACCTTTTGTGAAACAGAAAGGTTTCAGATGTTAAAGGTTCTTTATGGACCATTTAGACAAAAAGGTTCTTCTATGGCATCGTGAAGCACCTTATTTTTAAGAGTGTATAGTCCCTTGCAAGTTCAGACTCCTAACTAACTCTTATGTTTGACTCAAACATATCAACCATATCAAGCACAAAAGAAGCCATTACTCAAACAGTTTGAGTAATGGCTTCTTTTGTGCTTGATATGGTTGACTGCTATACATATTTTTTCCATTCTCAGTTCTCACAAGTCTTCTTTTTTGCTTGAAGGAATACTTCACCCAAAAATTTTAAATGGGCGTTAAATTGCCTCCGTCAGGTGGCGCAGCCACGATATAGGGATTTGTTTCTTCATCACAAGTTATCAGTGATTATATTAACTTCAAACCGCTGCTGCAGGCTAAAATACAATCCCTCCTACTAATATTGCTCCTCAAGTGTAAAAGTTGTTCTGTCTGAATCAGGAGTGAAATATGGAGAGATAATGCAAAGTTTACAAGCAAAAACAGTTCTAAACAAATACGTGGCTGGATTTCCATGTGAGAGGACAATAGGCATGGACTTTTTCCCTGGAGGAAGCATTATTAAGGATTATGGACTCATATTCTATAGCTAAAAGCAATGGCTTGAAGTCAAAAACATCTTAATGATGCATTTGTTCCTTACGAACACGCAGCTTTTGACTTCACAAGATGTTAATTGATGGACTGGAGTGGTGTGGATTACTTGGATTATTGTGATGTTTTTATCAGCTGTTTGGACTCTCATTCTGACGGCACCCATTCACTGCAGAGGATCCATTGCTGAGCAAGTAATGTAATGCTACATTTCTCTAAATCTGTTCTCATTAAACAAACAAACTAATCTATACTTTGGATGGCCTAAGAGAGTAAATTTTCAGGAAATTTTCCTTTTGGGGTGCACTAATCCTATAATGGACACTTTAGCTAGTATCTGTGCGATCGGATGTATCATTCCTTCCAGATAACTGATCCAAAATGTACTCTGGGGGATCAACCAGACCGCAGGGTTTATCCGGAAAACATGTGTTTGGAGGTAATGTGGAGATCTTTGTATTTCAGTTCTTTTTTTATTATTATTTATTTTATTGGAATTCAGTATATTTTCTTTCTACAATCAAAAATACTAAATAATTTGCATATCTTACAATAAATAAATAATACTAAGGATAAAGATATTAAAGATGCTTTGGCCTCAAGCTGTGGGGCATTATCATGATGTTTCGAATCGAAAACAGATATGTTTGTATGAAATAGCAAAACAAATCCCCTTTTCTCTCTTCCTTTTAGTTTCCACTGAAATAAGTGTGTCACGATACACAGCTTGACCTGGTGTTCCTTACAAGCGTGACTGTAATATCTGGGAGTTGGAAGAAGCAGTATGAAAAATAAAATGAAATGTATTGGATGGCCAGAACTATTGCTATCTTTACTATTTAAGGTAGATTTGCTATGAAACACAAATTTAATACACAGACCTCTTCTTTTGTGAGGTCAGTTGTACTTAAATGTAAAATTTGATAAGGAATATGGCATAATATATGATCTTCTAGCCAAGTTATATAACAGTTAGATAACTTTCACTAAATAACTTTCCTTTGTGTGTTTTTTTGTTTGTTTTGTTTACTGTGTAGACTTGATATTCATAGATTCAGGAACAAGGAAAACCCCTGACAGCCTCATGGGCAGGACTTTCTGATTTCCAGGATACGGAATATTTGAACAATGCCCAGAGCACGTGACCACATAAACTTAAAGGTTACATATTATGCCCCTTTTTACAATATGTAATATAAGTCTCTGGTGTCCCCAGAACGTGTCTGTGAAGTTTCAGCTCAAAATACAGATAATTTATTATATCATTTTGAAAATGCCCATTTTAAGTGGAAGAAAAACATGCTATTTTCATGCATGTATATTTTAAATGCAAATGAGCTGCTGCTCCCCGCCCCCTTTTCCAGAATAGAGCTGTGCCATTACAGCTCGTACCTGCTAAAAACATCTGTTTTGGTTCTGATTATCATGTTTATCGCGCAGAAATCATGCGTTTTAAACCATATGAGTTTAAACTTCAGAAAAATTTTTCGACGCACACATCCCAAATCACAAACACATAAGCGGCTGCATACTAAACTAAGATCTCATTCACACACACAATTTTACGTAAAACCACAGTTACCAAACAGCAGTTAATGTCTGTGAATGTAAACCGCTGGGAATAAAATTGCTTTTTTATTTTAGAGTTCTGTGTTGCAGGAGCAATATACAGTAGCCTAAATAAATCAATAAATCCACTGCTCTCTTGTCTCCTCTGAGGCTGGGACTCTAAATAGTGTTCTGTGCTCGTCAGTGCAGCCAAAGGCAGAACAGTTAGCATGCTTTGCTCAAACTTTCGCCATGGCATTAGAGCTGGTACACCGTTGTCGCTTGCGAAATCAAAATGACGGCGCCTTGAGTGGAAGTTTACAGATTAAGGGGCGGTAATATTATAATGAGATCCCTTTGCCACGTCAGCAAGGGAGCGAAATCAGACGCGCTCGTTTTCTCAGACGCTTGCAGAAAAAGGCTTCCCAAAACAAAGTTACTGGGTTAATCTTTTTCACGTTTCCTTGGTTGGTAGATGCACCAGGGACCTGATTATAGCACTTAAAACCTGGAAAAGTCAGATTTTCATGATATGTCACCTTAAAAATAAATAAAAACCTTAAACATGAAAAACAATTTCATGCCAGTCACATTATTGCCACACATCAAATATTCACATACAGGGTGGTGTTTCCAACACGTGTCTCAGTAAAAATGCTGCTGGTAATACAAACATTCCAAACACAAAAACATTCTAGATATATAATTTAATCAGATCATAAATGTTCTAATAAACATGTATTATACATCAACTTTTCTCCCATTTATGTAGCTCTTCATTGCAAAGGACATGTAGTTATACTCACTAACTTCAAAACTTTCCGTATTCACTTCCCTTTGGGGAAAGTGTGTATTGTGATTATGATAAAAGCATGTACTGTAGCTGACTGCATAAGAGCATGAATCAGCATATTAGAATGATTTTTAAAAGATTGCGTGACACTGAAGACTGGAGTAATGGTGCTGAAAATTCAGCTTTACATCACAGGAATAAATTACATTTTTAAAGATATTCAAAATATTAAAAGCATGACTTTACCAATGTTTGATTTTCACCCAGAAATTGCTAGCAAGTTTCACAGTTAATTACAAAGAAACAGCAAGTAACACACTGAATTAAACATGACATTTTGAAATGGAAATTTTTTTTTCCTTGTAAAACACTAATAATCTTTTTTGTATTTACAACTTATAATGTATTTTACAGTGTATGGGATGTTGATTTAGGATGCACATGTTTTTCCCCAAACTGAATGTTCACTGACGCAGTGACGCACTTTCTTTTTTTTTCATTGGAGGTATTCGCCTTTCAGGACTTACAATAGAACTTTGTTGACGGATATTGTTGGTAATAAAAACATTCTTGTTTAAACCACAACAATCTTTGATAATACACTGGCCCAAAATGTATTGGAACACTTAAGCCAGACAAAAATATCTGAATGTCATTGTATTGGCCAACAAAAATATTGAACCAGATGGCATTAACAGATGCTAGAGCATCAATTTGCATTGATTTTAAAGGGGTCATATGATGCGATTTTAAGTTTTCCTTTCTCTTTGGAGTGTTACAAGCTGATTGTGCATAGATAAGATCCCTGAAGTTGACTAAAGTCTCAAAACAAAAGAGATATTCTTTATCAAAGTTAAGACTCTGCCACGCCCCCCTAAAACGGCTCATTCTAACACGCCCCCACATATCTACCTCACTATTTGCATAATGCCGCCCAAATGTGCACGCAAAGAAAGAAGGCATGGTTTCAGTAACCGCAGTTAGTGTTGAAGCAGCCATGTCAGAGAGATGCTGTGCATTTCTAGGCGAAAGCAAAAGCACTTTATTTGGCTTCTGAAAGTAGATGCATTTAGGAATCTTTAAGATTACTTACAACAGAACAGCAATGCATTTTATGGACGACCGTTTCGTGAACCTAGGAGAGGTGGTAATTCTGACTTTGCTATGACAATCTGGCGCTTCTGAATCAGCTGCTGTTTTGTTATTAGTTTAAGTATTTGCTTTTGACTGTTCAAATGCGGAGTTTTGCGCATCGTTTGTGTGCGAGCGAGGAAGAGCGGAGATGCGTTGGTGGCACATCACAGGATTCAGCTGTCTTAACCGTGTCTTTGTACTGCAAACACATACCAGCTTCATCACTTTGTCTGTCACGTGACTCTGTTCCCCTTTCGGGCTGTCTTGATATTTACTTTGAAAGATGAAGCTCGTGATTTTGGTAAGGGGCGTTACATTTCCGACGCTTGCTTGCGGTGTTCGGCCAATCACAAAGCACTAGGTCAGCTGGCCAATCAGAGCAGACTGCTCTTGTCGTAAGATGACTTTGTTGAAAATGAAGTGTTTGAGAGAGGCGGGCATAGAGGACCTACAATAATGTACAGTATTTTAAAAATATTGTGTTTTTTGAACATTAAAGTATGTCAACATATTCTGATACACCAAATACACAAAATAATGATCTTTAAAATAGCATCATATGACCCCTTTAAATATAGTCCCAAGATGATATTTAGTGGATTTAGGAGGCCGTTAATATCACTTGCTCACCATTGGATAATCTGCAGTGAATGGGTGCCGTCAGAATGAGAGCCAAAGAGCTGATAAAAACATCACAATAATCCACAAGTAATCCAAGACTGTCTCCAATCCATCAGGCACCGTCTTGTGAAGCCAAAGGCTTTGTATTTGTAAGAAACTAATCTATCATTAAGAAGTTTTAACTTTAAACTGTTGCTTCTGGCCAAAATACGAGTCCATGATGACATTAAATGTGCCCTACTAAGAAATCTTCTGCCATCTTGTGGCATTTTATTGCACATTATCAAAAACTTTATTGTAAAAAAAAACAAAAAACAATTTCAGACAAAAATACAATACATAAATCCACTACAAAAATGTCCAAAATCATTCAAATATGAATGAAATGACAGGAAGCACAAAGATATCACGGTTGGTAACCCATTTCCTAAAGTGGAATCAAGCCTCTTGTTTCTCTCTCATACAGATCTGGAATGTGTCCGACAGGCGAGTTTATCATACTGACTGTATTTTTGCCATGTAATTTGAGCTCGTACTCGATCAGCTGCCTCCAGAAGCCGCTGTTGGGTCTCACTATGGGTCTGAGTGATTTGAGCAGCGCGTGCGCCTCCGCTAGCGTCAGACGGCGGTGCTTCATCAGATACGCCAGACACAGCGTCGCCGAGCGACTGACGCCTGCGTTACAGTGAAGCAGCACGCGTCCGTTTTCATCACTGACATGCTGTATCTTATCAGCAACGGTGTCAAAATAGTCACAGAGTCTGGATTCGGGATCATCAGAGACAGGCACGTGCATGTAATCCACAGTGGGAATGTTTGTGTTGCTTACGTCCTGAGTTGTGTTAATGACACATGTAATGTTGAGTGAACGAATGACCGAAGAGTCGCTTGCTGTTTTGTTGTTGCCGATGTACAAACAGTCTGTTATCTGAGCAAACCCACCGAGTCCACCTGCTCTTCCTGGCATGGTATATGAATACTGGGAAAATGCGCAAGTGTTAATATTGCAAACATCACAACTAAAAAGCATAATTTGACAAACGTTCATTTTGGCTTGCTTACATGATTAAAATACTTTAGGGCTGCAAAACGATTAATCGCGATTAATCGCATTCAAAATAAAAGTTTATGTTTACATACTATGTGTGTGTGTACTGTGTATATTTATTATGTATAAATACACACACACATACATGTGTATATATATTAAGGAAAAATAGGTTAGGTTGATATATAATATAAATTATATACAAGTATGAATATACATACAAGTATTTTTTTTAATATATACATATGAGTGTGTATTTACAGTATATATACATAATAAATATACACAGTACACACACATATAGTATGTAAACAAACTTTTATTTTGAATGCGATTAACCACGATTAATCGTTTTGCAGCCCTAAAATACTTTCAAAAGACTGTTGTTTGAAGGTACAGACCATAAAATCAGTGACATACACAGATGGAATGTTACTGAGTGGTTAGGAAATTGGCACTGAATTCTAGATTGTAGCTATTGTGTTGCTAAGGCGATCTGGGTGGTTGTTAGGCAGCTGCTAGGTAGTTCCAGGTGGTTGAGACTACAGACAAACAGACAACAACAACACATGACATATTGCACCGTGTCATTATTTATTTACCAAAAATAATGCCAAAAATGTAAAAGCCATGGGTGACAAAGTGAGGACACCCTTAATGTTAACATAGGAATTAAGAGGGTAAGCAGTCAGGTGCTGCTAATCAAATACCGTTGATTAACTGATCATCAGCAAGTGTGAGCACCTCTATAAAAGCAGATGTTTTGGCAGTTTGCTGGTCTGGAGCCTTCAGGTGTGTGTTAACACAATGCCAAGGAGGCAAGACATCAGCAATGATCTTAGAGAAGCAATTGTTGCTGCCATCAAACTGGGAAGAGTAGTACAGCCATTTGCAAACAAATTGAAGTCCATCATTCCACAGTGAGGAACATTATTCACGAGTGGAAGATATTCAAAACAGACCCAGGAGTTGACATCCCAGCATAAATAAATACCCACAAACATCAATAAACTGGAGCAACGTTGTAAAGAAGTGTGGGCCAAAATTCCTCCAGAACGATGTGAGAAACTGATAAAATCATACAGAAAATGATTAATTCAAGTTGCCGTTAAAAGTGGATCTACAGGCAACTGAATCATAGGGTGTCCTAAGTTTGTCACACATTGCTTTTCCATCTTGGCTTTATTTTTGTTAAATAAATAATGACATGGTGCAATATGTCATGTGATGTTGTTCATCTGAGGATTTCTTTTCCACATTTTAAGACCTACCAAAGACCAGATGATTTTTTTTATTATGCCCTGCTAAAGAAAACCATGGAATTCAATAGGGTGTCAGTGTCCTAACCTTTTCACATGACTGTAGATTAGGACAGTGCTGAGTAGATTACTTGCAAATTATAATCCATTACTGATTCCAAATTACATGACAAAATTAGTAGTACTTTTGGTAGTATAATTGGAATACGTTTTGATTACTTAAATTGTTCATCACACTGATAATCGTGCACCATATTGATTTAAAACTAAAAGGAGAAAGAAAATATTTTCCATTCATTGCTGTTAACAACATTAAGTGCATTAAAAATGACTTTACGTCAAGGTTTCCCAAACTGGAGTTTGTGAAGAAACGGCAGAGTTTAATGACAAACTAATAATTGATTAAATCATATTTAAAATGAAAATAAATAATTTTAGTAGAACAACAATTAAAATAAAAAACTTACTAAAAAATATGTGACTATTAACCAGAGTTAGAGAAATTTGCAAATGGGTTACTTAATTATTAACTTATTACCTTGAAATCTCAGGTGTACTTCAAGTAAACAAGCCTACTTTCGGTGAAAGAGGTTCAGCTGACAAAAAAGGTTTGGGAATCCCTGCATTATATGTAAATAAGAAATAACATGAATTTGTGCATTTTAATGTTTTGGAAAAAAATCATACAAAGACATAGTAATAATAATTCAAATATAAATTAATGTGTTCATTAAAAGCTTTCTTAAAATTGAAATGATTTTTGTAAATCCAGTGGTCAAATGCCGTGTGGCCTCTCAGTTTTCTGAGTAATTATAGCCACCTGACTAGTGAATGGTCTTTGTGTGGATGTCAGCAAAACTGGAAGATTTTCTGAATGTTGCAGCAGGCTAATTTAGAAAGGTATATTTAAAAGATGAAAAAGAATTATTATGGAGAATAAATACATTATGAATAATGTATTGCTGTTGTGTGAATAATATGTAATCAATAAAAAAGTAAGTGTAGTCTGAGTAAGTGTAGGAGTATTCTAAAATCTAATATAATCTAATTACATTAATTTATGGAAGCTGATTACTCAATCAAAATGACATATAATCAGTTACTACCCAGCACTGGGTCCTGATAAGTTCCCGGAGAGACAGACACACTGTCCAGATTTTGGTGTATTTACCTTGCAACCTTGGGTTGGGATTTTTTTTTTAAAGAACGTTTGTACAATTATGCCAACATAATAAAGCCGCCTATAGAGCACACTGACTGTAAAATATACTTTATACTAGATTCCCCGCTCTTTCTCAGTGCATTGATACATGATAAACATTTCACAACTGTGTATCATCTTAAAAACTGCGACAGAAGTCAGTGTATTTATCAGTAGTTTACGCTGCATTATAAAGATATATATTCGATTGTCTGAAAAGTTTTATTAGTAGGCTATAACTGCGAAAAGTGCTCAAATATGAGCAATAATAATTACCTGTGCGCGGCTGTCAGCTGATGAAGTCTTCTTCTACTCGATGCGACTTGGAAACTGTACGCGCGCATCGCCACCTAGCGTTGATATTGAGAGCTATAAACATTTACATTACATTTAGATATTTAGCAGACGCTTTTATCCAAAGCGACTTACAAATGAGGACAATAGAAGCAAAACGCCAAAAACGGAACTGCCAAATATATTGAGTGTTATCTATCTATCTATCTATCTTTTCTCTTACTTTGAAGTAGTCTACTTTTTTTATCCTGCATAGACTGCATTATGCATTATCCTCTAAGACAGAACTATGTTGGTGCATACATCTGTCATTGAATTTTGTTTATATATGAACATGTATAGCCTATATGAAAGAGTACCCTTTAAAACAAATTCAAATAAAATAAGTGTTAGAAAACACTCTCTGTCTTTCTGTTGAGTCCAGACAGGTCTTACCCCTCCTTTTTTCTCCATCTCTCTCATTCTTATATATACAACGCAATCCCTCCTTCTGTATCCATCTCTCCCTCTTGATGTTATGTTTTAAATATGTCTTACTTATATGCAAGGTATGCATGCTTAAAGTATACATTAGCTTCTCTTGATTTAAAGGCCAAATTAATGACATGAATGTTAGGACTACAAGGGTAAAGGAGTTCGTGATGCAACTCGAAACAGTTCAGAATTTTTCGCAACAGTTATCCAAATGTCCCTGTTTTTCTGTAATGTGTATTTTATATAAACACATGTTCGTGGCCAAAGATCCTACGGGTATGTTATTCATATCCGCATGGTTAAGAGGATGAAACTCCCTCGAAATAATGCCTATATAATCATCTGTTTTCTATGAATAAATCGACACGTATTGAGGAACATTTGACTGTGTGTTTTCTTACTTCCCGGGCGTCTGTCTACACTTTAAAGTAACTGAGAATTCTTCAAGGTGGCAAAGAGAATTTACTGAGGGACTAAATTGTTATTCTTTATTAACAATAAGTAAAAAAATAAGATGTGTGCGTAATTGCATTAAATGTGCACTTGTAGTGAAATTTCAAAAGTATCTTTTTAAAACACTGTACTTGCAGCTAATATAATATCAATAAATGGCATAAAAGGCCACTTAAGTGTACTGAGACACTTTCATACTTTCATAAAAATTGCACTTTGTAATGATGTCAAATTAATCATTTTACTTTGAAGTACATTGAATCAGTATGTTTGAACAATCTTTTGTTGTGCTATAAAGAAGTACACTAATTTAGATGTGTTGACACACTAAAACACATGTAAAGTATTTGATTCTAATTTTAACTGTAGTGTGATTTTAAAGTCTTTTAGTGTTTTTAAAATATTTTAAATGGACTAAATTGCAACTTCATCAATAAAAAATGTGTAATTACAAATATTTATTTAAACACATGACAAAATGTTCAATAGAAATGACATTAAAGTGTTTTAGTTCAATAAAAAATGCTTGTCAGTATATTCAGCAATACACTTTAACCATATTTTAAACACAATAGAAGTTTTTATGAAATTACATATAAAGATGTACTTAAATAAAGTTCGGCTAACTGCATTTGATGAAAAATGAAACAAATTTAATACAATTAAGTGTGAAAACATTCCATTTTAAAGTACAGTTTTTCCATAAGAAGCACTCTTTTTAAAAGTATGCTGAAGTGTATTTCTTTTTCTCAAGGGGAGAGGGAGAGGGGAGAGGGGAGAGGCTCGGTTGTTCTTGCGTTCCTTCTGAAGATCAAAGGGAACACACTTCTGCAGGCCTTTCTGAAGTTGGCACCCATGAAGGCATGGATCACGGGGTTTATGGAGGAATTGGAATAGGACATGCAGTGAGCCCAGATTTTTAGTTTGTAGAGTGTATAATTGTGACTCACATCTTCAGAACAGAATGCTTGTAAGAGAATCAGTATCTGGATTGGACCCCAGCAGCCCAGAAACAGCAGCACCATCACTACCACCTGGTTCTGGATGCTCTGGTCCGCACTGCTTCAACCCGTTCTGCTGACGTCTGCAGCTACAAAACCAAGAGCACTCTTAGACCAATTACGTTCATTATGGTTTTATATATATAACATATTTTTCCCAAGAGAAAGGGTTGAGTGCAGTGATTCTAAATTACTGCTGTAAAAGAAAACTGATCATTTTGGAAAAGCGTTAACAACAGTGTGATCTGTTCACACCAATAACCACAGAACAATAACCACAAAGATAACTCTAATGATTAATATCCACACCAAGGCACAATAATATTATGTTCATTATAAGTGCACTGCAGTTGTGTCATTTATTGCATTAAATGCTCAAACTCTTTAAAGTTGAATGGATTCTGATTGGCTGTCAATATTTTTATTGTTTCATCAGCTGGAAGAAATTGTACTGAAATGCCTAAATTTTTTTGTCATTATTATTGTAGCTGTGATGTTGACCTATTTTCATAGAATTATAATGATTATTAAAACTTTACGGTTATCTAAATTGTCTTAAGACACATAAATTAGCACCAAAATACCATAACGTTTGACTGGACACAACCTTTGATGTCAAAAAGTCTATTGTTTTTGCTATCCCAACTACATGCATTAGGTTTTTTTTTTGGTTTTTTATAAACAAGCATTAATTTTGTTATTTGCATTCTACATTTTTCCCACCTGCACATCACTACCAGAGCTGAAGCCAGGAATAACCCCTTCTTTGGTCACAAACCACCAGTTTAAAACAAAGACTATAGAATAAAGGGACTTTGTTTAAAATCACTAGTTTTGTGTAGTTTACGGATAGTTTGATATAACTTATGTAATCATTTAGCTAATTCTTATTACTTATGAAAATATATAGTATCTCCACAAACCATTGGATATATAGGGTAGAATGTAGACTAGTTAGGATTTAGGATCAACTTATTTAGGATCTATCAGAAAAGGTGGTCAGTGATGTGATGCAACTCATTCTACAATTGTTTTTGTGGAGGTGTTTCATTCAAGTTCATTTATGCTGTTGGGTGGCACCTGTGCTCCTGGTGTGTGTGTGTGTGTGTGTGTGTGTGTGTGTTTGTTCACTACTCACTGCTGTGTGTGCGTGCACTTTGATTGGAGAAATGCAGAGCAGAAATTCTGCATTCTGAATCTCCGAGCGAGCTGGAGAGCGGGTTTTACAGCCGTGGACTTAAAGGACTCATACTTTCACATTCAGATAGCACCGCATCACAGGCGCTTTCTGAGGTTTGCTTTCGAGGGCACAGCGTACCAATACTCTGTTCTCCCATTCGGGCTGGCTTTGGCCCCACGCACTTTCTCATAGTGCATGGATGCAGCACTTTCCCCTCTCAGAGCGAGCGGGATGCGCGTTCTCAATTATCTGGACGATTGGCTTATTTTAGCTCAGTCCCGGGACACGTTAGTCAGCCATATAGACACGCTGCTTCGTCACTTGGAGTCCCTAGGGCTATGTGTCAACATGCAGAAGAGCATGCTCGCCCCGAGTCGGTCTATAACATATCTGGGAGTGTGCTTCGACTCGGTGGAGATGGGAGCCCGCGGTGGCCATTTTGTCTTCCTAACAGAGCTGCTAGTAGCGCCGCTCTGGCCGATCCCCATCAGGAAGGATCTGCTGTCTCAAGCGAGTGGCTTGGTGTGGCACCCGAACCCAGAGTTATGGAGCCTTCATGTGTGGCTGCTTCAGGGATATCAGAGGAGCCGAGCGCCCTGCATTCCCGTGTTCTCAGCACACTCTCGGAGGCGCGGGCGCCCTCCACGAGGCGCTTGTATACTCTAAAATGCGGAGTGTTTGTGAAATGGTGCCATGATGTTCATATCAACCCGGCTGCTTGCTCCGTTGCATCCCCCGCATCCGCCTTCAGTCTAGAGGTGGTGTTAAGAGCTCTTTCACAGCCACCATTCGAGCCTTTAGCATCCGTTGATATGAAGGAGCTATCTCTCAAAAGTGCACTTCTTCTTGCCCTCGCTTCAGCTAAGCGCATAGGGGATTTACACATGTTTTCTGTGGACAGCGACTGTATTCGCTTCGGACCCGGTGACTGCACTCTCCGGCCGAGACCGGGCAACGTGCCTAAATCACTATCTACCCCCTTCAGTTTCGCTGACCGCCCTGTCTTGTGAGTCATCGACCCCGCGTGACGTGGACGCTCAGACTTCGGTGTGCCCCGTCAGGGCTTTGAGGATTTAAATTGACAGTTCGGCCAGCTTTCGGTCTGGGCTTTAGACGCTCATTGGCTTATCGCCACCTATCAGCTGTGAGCCCGACTAACAAGCGACGCTATTGGTTGTGGGAATTGTGTGTTCTATCTTCGCGGAGTATGTGACTGGCTCAGGCTGCTCGTAGCCTCTCTCACGGCGGGATTGAATAGGTTAACATTAATTGGAGAAAATGTCTCGTGAAAGCTCGAGAGGGAACGTCTCCGGTTACTATCATAACCTCGGTTCCCTGAGAGCAGAAACAAGACATCACGGAGGTCGCCGTGTTCACTGCTCGACCAGCTAAGCGGCGTCCAGTATCAGATTCTGACGTAATTGTCGCGTGCACCGCATTTTATACTGCCTCTCGAGCTTGTCAGTATTTGCATGCGATTTGCATACTTCGAGACAACTGGCCAGTCATTTACGATGCGTGCCAATAGGACTTCAAGAAAGGGTTGGGGGGGGGGGGGGTGGGGGGGGGGGTGTGGGGTTTTTTTTTTTTTTTTTTTTGGGGGGTAAGGGAAGAAGTTACCAGAACTGAGAAATGTCCCTGATGTCTCGTCCCGCTTTCAGGGCAACCGTGGGTTCGATAGTAACCGGAGATGTTTTCTGAGAGCTACGACTTGTACCATGTGACCGCTGTACCACCTGACCACCGCAAGGCTCGTTAAGCCATTGATAGTTGCCACTAGAAAAGCATAATCCAGTGTCAGCCTCCGGATAGTAGAACGTTACGTGCTGTCATCTCGAAATTACGGTAATTCGAAGTTATGGCGGAATGCAAGCATTAAAAAACCAAAACCAACAACCAATCTATGAACCAAATTCTCACTAGCTTAAACACATTTGTCGAATAAAGTACTCTTTCTACTAAACCTTAAACATGTTCAGGCAGTTAGGCTCTATTTGCAAATCTCATGCACTCTTTTTTGCAAAACTCTAAACACATTCTCATTCACTTAAACACTTATCACACTGGTATCACACTTGTGCTGCAAAATGCTAAACACAAGTGGCAAAAGTTAAACACAACTAAAGCACAGTTGTCATCGTTTACACACAACGATTCAAAATTGTTCACACTTGTTTCTAATGATGTGATCAAACCAACTGTACAAAATACGAGCCAGTTCAGAGTGCACAAGTGGCACAGGTTTCCATCCTTAGATGGAAACAATCTGAGAAGGAGAGGAGGAAGAGTAAATGTAAGAAGTGGAGGATGAGGAGAGAAAGAGTAAGGTTTAGAGCAGGGTTCCTCAAATCTTGCCCTGGAGGGCCAATGCGCTGCATAGTTTTGCTCCAACCCTGATCAAACTGACCTATCTGTTTTTTTCTAATGATCCTGAAGACATTGATTCGCATGCTCAGGTGTGTTTGATTAGGTTTAGAGCTAAACTCTGCAGGAAAGTACATCTCGTGGGCCAGATTTGAGGGTCCCTGGTGTAGGGTGTTATCAAGGCTGGATCTGTCAGACCAGAGGGTTTTTTTCTCTTTGTCTAGCAAAAAAGACAGCATTACTTGTGATGTGGACAAAGTCCTCAGGCCGGACTCAAGCACAAAGACATGATAAGGCTCTCATTGACCCTGATTTTACAATTGCACAACTTACAGTATTTGAGTGTACTGTAACATGCTATTCATTTAGAGTTTATTTGACCTTTTTGGCCTTTGCATTTGGACTGCAGTATTTTTGCAGTATCCAAAGCGCTGAATATATACAAACATTCAGTTCCTATTCACTATGCAGCACCAATAACACTACCTGTCATATGCGCGATATTTGGATGTTACGAGGGTAGAGGTTACAAACGAGGATTTGATAAGAAAAGGTTGGCGGATTTGTCTAAGCCATGAGGGAGATGGTTTTCCTTTGCTGTAAAACAAAAACTAGCATATTTCTCAACAGAGCTTTACGCAGGGACGGCCTTAGGGGGGCAACTCGGAAACGATCACGAATGGGACCGAGGGGGGGGGGGGCTGTCTTCTAAGTTGACAATGCTGGCGAAGACAGTCAGCAGAAGCTAGAGATTACGTTTTATAAAGTTTTAAACATGGATATTATTCTTACACAAATGCATCGATTCGCTTCAGGAGGCCTTTATTCACCCCCCAGAGCCATGTGGAGCACTTTATATGATGAATGGATGCACTTTTTTGGGCTTCAAAATCTCAACACCCATTCACTGTCATTAGGGCGTCTTTCGCACCGCTTAGTTTCCAGAACTAAATTACGTACTAAGTACTGGGCGATTGTGCGCGAACTATTTCCCAGTACCATTTAAAGGGTTGAATTCGCACCGACAGTGTGTACTAAGAAGTAACGTAAGCCGGTCGACAGCGACGTCATATGTGCGCGGCGTTCAACAACAGAAACAAAGAACAACATATTAACAACAGGAGGATGGAGGACGATGTGATCAGAGCTGTGTGTTTGTTGTGTCTCGCGTGTTTCACAATAATGGACATGGAAAGTCAACATATACGTAAAGCGATTGAAAGAACAGAAAGGAGGACTAAGAATCTCCAACGACAATGCTACATTTGCTACAAGTGCCTGCAATTAAGCATCCGTCCATCTATCGCTGTTCTCAATACTTGCGAAATAAGTTGACACAATATTTACAGTATGTTTACACAGCGTTTTAAAACATGGCGGGTGAGGGCGTTTTCGTACACATTTGGCCAATCAATGTCTACTTACATCACAATTAGTACCAGTTGTGCTGGTTAGAACATGCTCCGGAGTAGGAGCTAATTTGGTACTCGAAAAAGGCAGTCCGGTACTAAAAATCGCACCCAGTTCCGGCGGTGCGAAATGCCAAAAAGTGGGTAGTTCCACAATTAGGTCTGGTACTATGAAAAGGTTCCCGCGGTGCGAAAGGCCCTAATAAGCCTGCGTGAGCAAGGAGTTTTTGTAAAGAAGCATTACACCGAGATGGCTGAGGTGTGAGACATCATGGGCTAATTTTCATTTTTGAGTGAACTGTCCCTTTAAGTAGAGAGGTTTAGATCAGTGTTTCTCAACCCTGGTCCTGAGCGCCCCCCAACACTGCACATTTGTATGTCTTCCTTATCTGACACCCATTTCAGGTCCTGGAGTTTCTTTTAATGAGCTAATGAGTTGAATCAGGTGTGTTAAGGAGACACACAAAATGTGCAGTGTTGCGGGGGAGGGAGCCCAGGACCAGGGTTGAGAAACACTGATGTAGAGGAAGGGTAGTTTGCACAATATCAGTATAACATGATTTGAAAATATTTATTTAATCTGCAAAACATTGTGACTTTTATAATTCTGTTACCAGTCGAATTTGAATTCGGATTTTTTTTAAAGATTTTGAAATCTTTTCTGCTCACCAAGGCTGCATTTATTTCAGGGGTGGCGAACTCCGGTCCGGGAGAGCCGCAGCCCTGCAGAGTTCAACTCCAACCCTAATCAAAAAATCACTGCATGTGTTCATAGTAACCCTTCGACCTGATTAACTGTCAGTGGGGTTGCTTAGGGTTTTGGAGCAAACTCTGCAGGGCTGCGCTCTCACAGGACCGACGTTAGCCACCCCTGTATTTAATTGATCAAAAATACAGTAAAAAATTGTGAAAGTTATTACCATTTAAAATAGCTGTTTTCATTGTGAATAGATGTTAAAATGTAATTTATTCCTGTGAACAAAACTACATTTTCAGCATCATTACTCCAGACATCAGTATCACATGATCCTTCAGAAATCAGGTATCGTGGAAACTGTGATTAATACCCTTTAAAAGTTTGTGTGGCTAAGCAAGATGAAATTATAGAAATGAATACTTTTAGCAAGGATGCATTAAATTGTTCAAAGTGACAGTAAAGACATTTATAAAGTTACAAAAGATTACCATTTTAAATAATGCTGTTCTTTTGAACTTTGTTCATCTGTGAATCCTGGAAAATAAAATGCATCACAGTTTCCACAAAAATAAAGCAGTGCAACTATGTTGAATGTTTCTGTACTTTTTTTTTCTCTCTACCGCTACAGAAGGTGCATAAATGACACACTTCCTCTTTATTGAGAGGCTGATATACATGTATTCGTAAATGAAGGACATGAGCGATATCTGACAGATCAGAGCGAGAGTCTCTAAAGGGTTAGTTCAACAAAAAATGAAATTAGGCTGTGTTTTACTCACCCTCGAGGCATCCTAGGTGTGTATGACTTTCTTCTTTCAGACGATTCCAGTCGGAGTTATATAAACATTGGCCAGGCATTCAAGCTTTATCATTGCAGTCAGAGGTAGTGATATCATTAGTCATAGCGTGCATGTTGGAGCGCAGTCGGTGGTATCGAGATTTTATTTTTCACGCTAAAAATGAAAATGTTATCTGCATGGCCGGGATCGAAACCCGGGCCTCCCTGGGGCCGGGGATCTTTAAGCTAAATGGCCCTAAACCGTTTCCCATTCATTCTCAATGGTAGTGCTAAACCACTACGGATGCAATATACTTTCGGCCGCTAGTGCTCTCGTGGCGCTCTTCTGTGTTTTGGCACCCCGGGAAGTTTGAATTCGCAGAGGAAGAAGAAGAAGAAAACAGCGGCGATCGCCTCGGTTGTTTAATTTAACGCATTCTCAAGCGTCTATCAAAGGTAAGATACTTTATGTGAAATCAGTTTACGTTTTATTACCGTTAATGCTGAAATCACATGAGTAAACTTTACTTACTGGCTCTGCACCCATTTACCTAAAATCATTACTTCAGAGTTATGCGCCCTCTAGAAGCTTGCATTAGGCCTAGTGAACGGCAATTATTGGATATCTCAAGAGGCACAAAACACGTTCCGGACTTTTTTCATTAACTTTTCCCTCCTGGTGGAATGACCTGCCCAGATCAATCCGAGCAGCTGAGTTCTTAACCATCTTCAAGAAACGACTATAAACACATCTGTTCCACCTTTATTTGGTCCTCTAACTCTAGCACTTTCTATTCTCTTTTAATTCTACTTTATCTATATTTATTTTATTTTTTATTCTTTATTCTAACAACAACAAAACAAACATTAGCTCTTCTATTTTTTCTATTCTACTGTTTTCGTTGTTTGGTGTGTGTGTGTGGGTGGTGTGGGGTGTGGTGTGTGTGTGTGTGTGTTGTGGGTGTATAATATATACGAATGATATAGATAAGATATAAAAACATTAACCTTGCTACGTGTACTGCGTTGGGCTAACCGAGACTTGTCATTTGGACTTATATATTGTTGCTCTTTTGTTGATTTTGATTGCTTCCATTGTTCTCATTTGTAATTCGCTTTGGATAAAAGCGTCTGCTAAATGACTAAATCAAAAATGTAAACTTTGTTCGTTTCCAAACGTTACCTGTCGGGTTTTGTTTACTATAGTTATATCTTAGGTTGATTTGTCTGCATGCCAAATTATGAATGAACATAGCTGTAATTTACGTTTCTGTGTATTGTTTGTCATCATTAACACATCATCTGTTGATTACAAGCTAAATTATGAATGGATAACCATTCATTTCATTTTTGTAATGAGATTACTGTATTCCACAATTCAAAAATGTTTTCTGACCATGGTTTTACTTTAGTAACCATAATTTAGCCATGGTATTTTAGTAGAATCACAACAATAAATGTACTGTTGTTGTTGTTGTATTGGGCATTATATTTACAGTACAGCCATGAAATTGTAAATGAATATCAATCTGCCAAGAACAGCAGGATTACTACATCTAACATCTAAAGAACTGCAGGCCTCACATGCCTCAATTAAGGTCAGTGTTCATGAATAAACAATAAGAAAGAGACTGGGCAAAAAAACAGCATCCATGGGAGAGTTCCAAAGCAAAAACCACTGCTGACCAAAAAGAACACAAAAAATCTCTCATTTGCCAAAAAATATCTTAATTATCCCCAATACTTTTGGGCAAATATTCTGTGGACTGACGAGACAAAAGTTGAACTTTTGGAAGGTGTGTGTCCTGTTACATATGGTGTAAAACCAACACCGCATTTCATAAAAAGAACATAATACCAACAGTCAAACATGGTGGTGGCAGTGTGATGTCGGGGCTGCTTGGCAGCTTCAGGACCTGGATGACTTGCCGTAATTGTTGGAACCATGAATTCTGCACTCTATCTGAAAATCTTGAAGGAGAATGTCCGGCCATCTGTTTGTGATCTCAAGCTGAAGCGAACTTGGGTTCTAGAGCAGGACAATGATCCAAAACTCACCAGCAAGTCCACCTCTGAATGGTTTAAGAAAAACTAAATTAAGGTTTTGGAATGGCCAAATCAAAGTTCGGACTTAAATCCGATTGAGATGCTGTGGCATGACCTTAAACAGTACATTCATGATCGAAAACCCTCCAATGTGGCTGAATAAAAACAATTCTGCAAAGAAGAGTGGACCCAAATCTGTTTGAAAGATCATTGCCATGTATTGCAAAACGCTTGATTGCAGTTGTTGCTGCAAATGGTGGCAAACCAGTTATTAGATTTAGGGGGCAATCAATTTTTCACGTAGGGCCAGGCAGGTTTGGCCAGCTTTTTTCCCTTAATAAATTAAATAATAATTTAACTGCATTTTGTATTTAGGTTCTTTTCTTTAATATTAAAATTGTTTGAGATGATTAAGGCGCCAAAGATGCAAACAATTAAAAAACACTGGACGGGGGCAAACTTTTTCCACCACTTTTGTATATATATATTATGTGTGGTCTGTCTGTATCTGTTTGCGAGTTTGTTCTTTGTGTCGTTCATAGAAACTATTGCTTTTTGTTAATATTGTTTTTTTGGTGCCTCACAAAGGAGGGTTGCTGTGCACGGTTTTAAGGAGTCTATAAAACCTGTCATCATTTGGATGAACCGCTTACGAGCAAAGTAATTGCCTTAAAAGGTCTTAAATTAGAGCAGAAAGTCTTACATTTATAAAATGATGGCATTAAATGTTGGATGCAGCAAAAAGTGAAGGAA